>JAOSBK010000003.1:17768168-17779731 GCA_027568895.1 Erythroxylum shatona
TACCAAGACGCAAATTGATTATATCCTTATCAGGACAAGAGCCAGATCGTGGTGCAAGGATTGCAAAGTACTTCCGGTCGCGTGTCTATTAACCTAACACAAACTGCTAGTTTTGGATCTACAAATTAAGGGATGGAGGGCTCAACGATTTATCGAGAGATTTCACAAATTCCGATGGTGGAGACTACACGGAGACATGGTAGAACTTTTTAGGACTCAAGTAAGGGCTAATACACCATAGGCGGTGAGTGGGAATGCAAATCAGATGTGGCAGGGAGTAGCTCCTATGGTGAGAGAGACCGCCACAAAACTCCTAGGGGTTTCTAAAAGACAGAGGGTGGGCGATTGGAATCCTGGTGGTGGTCAGACGAGGTCCAAGAGACAGTAAAGGCAAAGAAATGAGCTTTTCAAGATATGTTGGACAGTGCTACCGAAGTAGAGTGAGTAACAAATAGGGTACGGTATAAATTGGCAAAACAAAACAAAAAGCGAAGAAGACCATCTCCGTGGCTAGAGGAGAGGCTTACAAGAATATGTACAGGGAGTTGGATACGGTCAAAAGAGCACAGAGAATTTTCAAGTTAGCACAGGATAGGGCACGTGAGATGGGAGATTTCAACCAAATCTGCTGTATCCGAGACGAAGCAAGACAAGTACTTACAGAGGCTCAAGCCATCAGACAACGATGACAGAGATACTTTTACGGCCTTTATAACGAATACATCTTAGTTAACATAGAGTTGGGGGAACCTTGTGTGTCAAGACTATATCAAAACGGGAACCCATGGGGGAGGATCACGAGGGGAGAAATTGTAAAGGTTCTCAGGGGGATGGGGAGCAGATGGGCCGAAGGGCCAAATGAGATCCCTATCGAGGTATGGAAGCGAATAGGCGCTATCGGTATTGCATGGTTAGTTCAGCTCTTTAATGTGATCCTTGAGTCAGCCAAGATGCCGGATGAATGGAGGTTGAATAGGTTAATCCCCTTGTACAAGACAAAAGGAGACATTCAACAATGTCACAATTATTGAGGCATTAAACTATTAAGTCATACCAAGAAGATGTGGGAGAAGGTAAATGAAAGGAGAATCTAGAGAGCTGTTTCAATATCAAACAACCAATTCGGATTTATATCGGGTAGGTCTACAACAGAGGCAATACATCTACTTAGGAGATTGATGGAATGCTATAGGGAAAAGAAACGAGATTTGCATATAGTTTTTATAGACTTGGAGAAAGCATATGACAGGGTTCCTAGAGAACTCATATGGAGGTGTTTAGAGGCAAAAGGCATTCCTAGCACCTATATCAAAGTGATAAAGGATATGCATGAAGGAGCATTGACTGGTGTACGGACGATAGGCGGAGACACGGAAGCGTTCTCTATTGGTGTTGGACTACACCAAGGTTCGGCTTTAAGTCCTTTTCTGTTCACACTAGTGGTAGATAAACTTACTAAGCATATTCAAGGAGAGGTATCATGGTGTATGTTATTTGTGGATGATATTATCCTAGTGGATGAGACAAAGGAGGGGTTAAATGCCAAGGTGGAACGTTGGAGAGAAGTATTGGAATCGAAAGATTTCCGAATGAGCAGGACCAAGACGGAATATTTAGAATGCACCTTTTCGGGTAGCCAGAGGGAACATGAGGTGGAGGTAGCAATTGGTACTGATATCGTACCACAGAAATCGAGTTTCAAATACCTGGGATCCATCATCCAGAGAGATGGTAATATTGATAATGATATAATACCTCGCATTAAATCTGGGTGGGTCAAATGATGGGGTGCGTCAGGTGTTCTCTGTGATAAAAAGGTCCCTATACGACTCAAAGGGAAGTTCTATAGAATGATGATTCGGCCAACCATGTTATATGGGGTAGAGTGCTAGCCTACTAAGCGTAGACATACGCAACAATTGCTAGTAGCCAAAATGCGTATACTTAGGTGGATGTGTGATATTACCAAAAGAGATAGGGTGCGGAATAGGTTAGTGAGAGTCAAGCTACAAGTGGCGAGTACAAACGACATGTTGAGAGAGAAAAGGCTTAGGTAGCTTGGGCATGTGAGCATGATGCCCTGTGATGCTCCGGTTCAACGCAGCGAGAGAATAAACCTTCATGACTACAAGAGGCGAAAAGGGAAGCCTTACAAGACCTGGAGGGAGGTGATCAAGGGAGATATATCAGAGTTGGCCCTCACCGCCGCAGTGGCTAGAATTAAAACAGTCCGGCGTAATAGGATAAGGGTAAACGACATAACATAGAGCCCTCGCGCCTTACCCCTACCACTTTTTTTTTTCAGGTGTACAGGGAGATTCCTTAGATGGACACATAATACCATAGGATTACCGCGCTCTTAGGGCATTGATCATGAAAGACTCTTAGCGCAGCTCGCTCCGAAAAAAGCTGGTCTTGGCAAGGTGCAAGGTAATAGTAGATTATGGTCTACATCAGGTATATATATGGATGTACTTTCAATCTTTACATATTTATTCTTTGTAACCTATATTACTATTATCGTGTCACATATACATGTGAACTTACTGGAAACAATCTCTCTACAATGTAGGGGTAAGGCTACGTACTACCAGGCCCCCCGAAATCCTGCTTCATTGCTGGACTTCGGGGTATGATGATGTTAAACCAAATTGTTTTCACTGAATATCTCATGGCCTTGATCCATATTGACAAGTCCTCATATCAATAATGATCAAATTTGACATCTTTATCTATCCTTATGCAGTATGCTAGAGATTGCTGCTAATGAGTTATACCTTGGATGAGATGATTGTGAAAGCTTTAGGTGCTTCATGTTTGAATTTTGGCCAGAATGGCTACATTGGGAGCATTTATAAAGTAGGATGATGGCACCAATGATTCCCAAATGTTAATGGAGAAGATACCTGAGATCCTTAGATGAAATTAGCTGGGATATAGTGGCTTTTTTACTTCTATAATAGCAACAATTTAGGGAATAAATCTCTTCATAAAAATTTTTAAAGGGTCTTTGTCTGATTTTTCTCATGTGGCTCCTCTATTTACATGTAAGTTTTTTTGGTAAATATAGTGTTTTTAATGAAAGAAATTTGTATACATACGGACTTTCACTTGCGATTAAGTTTTTTTTTTTGAGGTTTTGAATACATCTGTAAAATCTTACAAAGATTAGTACATCAATTGAATGTTTGTGCTACAGAAGATAGCTCGTGTTATGACGATTGTCTATCTACTTTCTCTCAAGGCCTAATTAATTAATTGTATACATTGTTGCTCTGTCTTTCTGAATGCATGACCGACAATTCTAGATGCAAAATAAAGTGAAAACCTTGCTTATACTAATACGAAACAACAAATTAGAAACTAGCCTCGTGACATTGGATTCTAACGACTGATATTTTTTATGCATCACTTGTCTAAAGTTTCACCTCTGAGTGGACTTTATACAACTTGATTACATTTTCGCAGAAACAATCCATTTTTAACTGGGCACTATACAACAATTAAAAAGGACCATTTGTGTCCGCAAGGTTTTTCAACTATCTCTATATGATTCGTATTTTAGTGGTTTTCCTTTTATTTTTCTGATCTTTACAACTAGTTTTAGACCTGAAATTACTAATAATCATTTTTGCATAAAACCATCCATTTATCAGTTTTCTTGTCAGATATTAATTACTCAGTTTCCTTTTTCTTGATGTAGAATTGGAATGCTGAAAACTTGAATAGTTTTCCACTTCAAATTTTGAATGCAAAGACCTCTTTTTCAAAGCCAGTATTGAGTTACCATTAACATCAAGGTAAACTTTTGGTCCTCCAACGTTAAGTGAAGAATATTGCTCAAAATTCAACAATTGTGCTTCAACCATTGCACATTCAACAAACAAAGAAGCAAGCTAATCGATAGCAATACTCTCCTGCAATCTGTTTATGTACATCTCCCACTCCTGATTCAAGGATTGGACTACTGCTTCATCCCTACAGCCCGTTCCCATAACTGAAAAAAAGAACAAGCAATAATTCGGGAGACTGTTCGCTCAAAATTGCTTTATGACATGGCTATCTCGTTCTGATACAAAGCATAGAACGTCCTCACCAATCTCGAAGAAAAAGGTAAGTGGCAAGATAGGAATTGGACTTTGATACACCATAAAAAGAATCGCAGTTGCAGTAGACAAGCCTATGAAAAAGACTTGATCTAAAAACATTTCCAAATACTAGCATCAACGTGAAACATAAATTTATATAGTAGCATCAACAAAGAACAACATGGGCAGAAATCAGAAAATTTACTAAAATTGCATCCCAAACAGCAAAGCATGGTAATCAAATGGGCATCTTTAGCTAAATGCGCATTTTGTGTAGCGAATTCCTTACCAAGACAACGAAGACAACGAGTAAGTAAACAAGCAGAAGGAATGTCGGAGCTACACAGAAAGCCAATAGGGAGAATAGATGAAGGAAGAGTTCAATAGGTTTTTCTTTTCTCGAAATTAATTAAATTATAAAATAATTAAGTGAAAAAAATTGAACTGAGGTGACAAAGGTATGTTAATAAAGAAATTAATGTCACGTTATTTTTGCAACAAATTGATACTTCTTGAAGTTTGAGATAGTACAGTAAAAGTTCGTTAAGTTTACAAATAATGTTAAATTAAACTAAAAAAAATTACAGGTGTTGAAGCTAAAGCAGATTTTGCGATTAACGGAATAGTGTGTAGTCTATAGACTGTTCCCGTCCCCGACCATCCCTCGCCTTTACGTTATTCCGACATGTTTGGAAGAAGCAATCATCCCCTTTTTCAACCAATTCCAGCGTTTGGTGTTTGTTTTATCTCTTTCAACATTTTTGATTTAACGACACAAAGTCCCACACAACACAACGCAGGTTAAAGTTCCAATTTACTTTTATCAAAAACAAAATATAATAATATTATTGGGAGGGAGCCTCTTCCAGGGAAGGGACCGCTTTATTAAAGCTAAGCTGCGGCTGCCCACCTGCTCCCGAATTTGAGTCGCTCAAAGCTACGCCTTTTCATTTGTTTATTATTCGTCCTACAATTGTATGTATCAGTATCTGTCTTTCTTTCTTTCCTTTTTACCTGTTCAATAACACTGCCTGACCGACTGTTATGTTGTTAATTTCCTCTCCCCCACGACGCAACATCCTTTGTTCTTAAAGTTGACGTAGGTTTAATCTCAATGTTCCATATTTTGTAAGTTCTATTTATTAAACAAATAAATATTTCTGGAACAAAATTATGATAAATGAACAAATATTTATTGAACAAAATTACGATAACAGGTCCAACGCACTCACTTCTTCTTCGTCAAGGGGACGACAGGTGTATCCTTTCATTCCAACCGGTTAAAAAGCAAAAACAGAAAAAAGATTAACACATCAGCAGCACCACCTTCGAGACTACTTAACAATTCTGCATAGCGTATCAATTGAGTTAATTGAAGGATAGTATAGTCTTTTCATCTCATTCATGAAACGCTGCGAAATCCAATCCCATCCACCCTATCACAAAGTAAGCTTTCTATTACCAAACTACCCTCCTTATTTCCATTTAATTATATTATTACCACACTTCACCCTCTCTCACAAAACCACTAACCAACCAGCGCAAACTCACTCACCCACCCGCCCCAATGCAGGAGCAAGCTTTCGTCGCAACAATGGCGAAATCACTCACTTCGCTTCTCAAACATTTCACTCTATACCTCTTGTTCCTCTGCTTCTCTCCAATACACGCCTCTCCAAACCCAGATTTCGACGCTCTAATGCAGTTCAAATCCGCTTCCGACACAGCCAACAAGCTCACCAACTGGAACTCCTCAACTGACCTCTGCAACTGGACCGGAGTTTCATGCATCCATAACAGAATCTCTCGTCTCGTACTCGAAGACCTCGAGCTCAGCGGCTCGTTTCAACCCCTTACATCTCTAACCCAACTCCGTGTTCTAAGTCTCAAAAGAAACAATCTTTCTGGTCCACTCCCAAGCCTCTCGACCCTCACTGCAGTAAAGCTTCTCTTTTTATCACACAACAAATTTTCCGGCGCTCTTCCGGTGTCTTTTCAAGCTCTGTCAAGACTCTACCGTTTGGATCTTTCGTTTAACAACTTCTCTGGCAGCATTCCCATTGGTGTAATCAACCGCTTGAATCATTTGTTAACTCTTCGACTTGAAGGGAACCGGTTCGCTGGCTCAGTATCTGGGTTAAACATTCCACGCTTGGAGGACTTCAATGTGTCCAACAATCATCTCTCCGGTCAGATACCCAAGTCACTTTCAGGCTTCCCGGAGTCGGCTTTTGGTCAGAATTCCGGTCTTTGTGGATCGCCGGTGCAGGCCTGTAAAAGCATCGTATCCGACCCCACAGAACCCGGATCCGACGGAGCCCTTGCGTCGCCGTTAATGCCCGGAAATAACCCGACAATAGTCTCGTCACCGAGCTCGATACCAGCAACAACAACACCAAACAAACCAACGGCAAACACCAACCACAAGAAAGCATCCAAGACAAACCCTTTAGCACTAATAGCTATAATACTTGGGGACGTGTTAGTACTAGCTATGGTCTCTCTACTGCTGTACTGCTACTTTTGGCGTAACTACGCAGCGAAAATGCGGGGTGGGAAAGGTTCAAAGCTTTTGGAAACGGAGAAGATAGTGTACTCTTCAAGTCCGTACCCGAATCAACCAGGTTATGAGAGAGGTAGAATGGTATTTTTTGAGGGGGTGAAAAGGTTTGAGCTTGAGGACTTGCTTAGAGCGTCGGCGGAGATGTTGGGGAAAGGTGGGTTTGGAACGGCGTATAAGGCGGTGCTGGAGGACGGCAATGTGGTGGCGGTGAAGAGGCTAAAGGATGCGAGTGTTGGTGGGAAGCGGGACTTTGAGCAGCATATGGAGGTTTTAGGGAGAATGAGACATCCTAATTTGGTTAGCTTGAAGGCTTATTATTTTGCGAGAGAGGAGAAGTTGTTGGTCTATGATTACATGCCTAATGGCAGCTTGTTTTGGCTTCTTCATGGTACGTAATTCTAATCTTCCATTAGGTTCTCATTCTTGCTTTGGATTCGTTTCTTGATCATTGCTATGCTGCGTTACTTAGGCTGGCTTTCCGAAATGCTTTAAGAATCTTGACTAGTTTTTATTTATTTGGGATCGTAGACTCGAGGGGGTTGGGTGACCAACAAGAACTAGTTGACTATGGAATAGGACCCCAGACCCGCAAGAATACCAGACCACCACCATCTGGCCCTGCACTGGATATATAAAAATAAAAAATTTTAAAAAATAAGAGAGCATGAAGATTTATTTGATGCCCTTAGCTGGCAGCTTAGTTTTTTGGCTCTGTGTTTTTGCTTTTGCTTTTGCACCTTTCGATGACTCTTATCCACCCCCGCAGCAGACAAAGGTAAAGTAACAGAAAACCTGTAGGATAATAGCAGCTTGGAACGAGTGGTATGTTAATGTTGGGTGTTCCCTTTCTTTGTATAATAAACTACGGCACACCTGCAAGACTTAGCATCAGATAGATACTTTTACTTTTTGTGACATACTAAAACAAGAAAAAGCCATCAAAGCCAGCTAGACCTGGCTGAGATGAAGCCAAATCTGCGATTTGGGAATTTGATCTCCAGCATCTGAACCTGACGGTGACCCTATCTTTGTTATATATACTATTGAAACTTCCACAGGTAACCGAGGACCGGGTCGGACGCCACTAGACTGGACCACACGACTCAAGATAGCAGCCGGAGCGGCCCGTGGACTGAACTTTGTACACACCTCTTGCAAAGCCCTTAAACTAGCCCATGGCAACGTAAAGTCCACAAACATCCTTTTAGATAAAACCGGTGACGCACGTGTCTCCGACTTCGGCATCACCCTATTAACTTCACCCTCCACCACCTCAAGAACCAGCGGGTACAACGCGCCGGAGGTGTCCTCCGACGGACGCAAACAGACGCAAAGGTCCGACGTCTACTCTTTTGGGGTGTTGTTATTAGAGCTGCTGACTGGGAAGTGCCCGTCGGCAATGGACTGCGGTGGCGTGGTGGATTTGCCGAGGTGGGTGCAATCGGTGGTGAGGGAGGAGTGGACGGCGGAGGTGTTTGACTTGGAACTGATGAGGTATAAGGACATTGAGGAGGAGATGGTTGGGTTGTTGCAGATAGCTATGGCGTGTACTGCTACGGCTGCGGAGCAACGGCCCAGGATGAGCCACGTGGTGAAGATGATTGAGGAAATACGTGGGGTCGAGGTGTCACCTTGTCATGAAACTTTTGACTCTGTGTCGGACTCGCCTTGCCCGTCCGAGGACACTTGCGGGGCTAGCCAGTAGGTAGTTGTTATTTGCTAAATGTTGCGCTCTCGTTTTCCTCAAGATATTGTTTTGTTTTTGCGGAAGTCTTGTTCTTGAGCTTCATGAACATGTATCATATACGTATTTCTTGATTTTGCTTTTGACTTGCTTGGGTTAAAAGATTAGGCGACGCAATGCAATAGGATTAAATGAAGTTTGATATCATAGCATTATCCTTTTTCTTACAAAACTTCATGAGGCCAAAAGTAGGAAAATTAACTTTTGGCAAAAATCATTGGTTGGAAAAGTAAAGGTGATTGATCATCAAATCATATTTACATAAATGATGAAGCTGTTGGGAGCTATTCATTTTGGGGGGACTTCCAAGTTCCAAGTTTGAGTTTTCATTAGTGATGCGTTGAGGAGACAAAACTGTTTGGAGAAGATAAGGTTAGCTGAGCCTGAGCTCCATATATGATTCTCTTCAGTTTCCATTTCCGTTTCAAGATGCACGGGCTCGGCTAATGTCTGTCGAAAGCCCAAGCCTTGATTTCAGGTTAACAGAGAACCATGAAAATAAAAGAATGGTAAAAAGTTGTAAATTAAGTTGAATTTTAACAAAAATTTAAAAAGGTATAAACTGAAAAACAAGTTGCATGATAGCATTTAAAATGAACGGATATAAAATATTTAAAATAAAATTAAAGGAAATTAAATTTCTTTTTGTTACATATATTAAATTAATGATGGCGTGACAAGTTATATATTTTTAAGTTGACATGTGGGGTCCATTGTAATTTGTGACTTTCACATGTACAATAAATCCCACGATTACAATAATTATAATATGATTAAATAAAATATCCCAACTTCCTCAACAACCCTAATTTTTAATATAATATAATTCTCCATCTCCCCCGGCCACAACCATTTGAAGCTGA
Organism: Erythroxylum shatona; assembly: GCA_027568895.1. Classification (NCBI taxonomy): domain Eukaryota; kingdom Viridiplantae; phylum Streptophyta; class Magnoliopsida; order Malpighiales; family Erythroxylaceae; genus Erythroxylum; species Erythroxylum shatona. Next base: position 17,777,427 of record JAOSBK010000003.1, read on the forward strand.
ATAGCTTCCAACGTCAATTATTATCTGAACGTCAACTTCTAATTAAACAAAATTTTTCTTGTTTTATTTTTCATCGACTCAGGAAAGCTCCCCTTCTTCAATGTTTTTTTTTCGAGAAATTCCCCTTCTTCAATGTTGCCTGTGTAAAGGTTGGCTTTATTATTTTTGTGATTGCTTATGAGATTCATATATGATTGTTGTTTGAAATAACTACTTATATTTTGTAAATCCTTTGATCCTATAACCATATACATTTATTGCCAAGATGCAAATGTCTGAGTTGATTGTGATCCATTATATGGGTTCATATAAATGAGATGTCTTGTTGTTTACAGGGACAATTATTTATTGAAGTCTGTTTAAAACATAAGTCATGAGCATCACTTGTTACTATCTTTTAATTTATTAAGATATTTTTTGCAATTTTAATCTTATATTGATCAATAGTTCCTTACCAAAAGTTTTTTGTAGGTTTCTGGTATATTAGAACACTTAGTCCAATTGAAGTATTGGATTATGCTGGGTGTATATACTTAATGCTATTAAACTCTATTATTTATTTGGGTTTAACGGGAATGGATGCGGGGAAGATGCAAGATTCTTAATATGTTTTGAGTCAGAAATTTTACAAAATTCGTCTTAAAAATACATTTGTAGTATTCAAAGGTATGCTTTTGTTTGTTGGTGCCTTCTATTAAATAGTTATGTTTTTTTTTTAAAAAGTTGTAATCTTCTTACAATTCTTCAGAATTTTGATTTCAAAATTGTTGTTCCGTTACTGGACATGAATTGCTCTCCTTTTGCAGTACTCATTTCTCAATCCAAAAGATTAAAAAAATGATTATGTCACTTGCAAAAATAATTGGAGGTAGTAGCATCATATGATTAAATTTTGTGGATTGTAGGACTATGCAATGCTATACGTGCAATAATTGCACTGATAGTTCGTAAAGCTATGGAATCCCTATTCTCTAGTAATACAATATTAAGTTCAAATGATCATTATGTTGTTTGCTATTGTAGGTTAAATTTCCTGCTAAGAACTTCATAAAGTGATCATAATCAAAGAAGGAGATTTTATGGATTCCATAATTATTCAATGAGTTTTTATTTGTAATTAGTTTACAAAATGTTGAGCATAATTTTTAAATTTTGATTTTTTTATTTCATATTAGGAAATGTGATTTTTTTTGAATTGGTAAGATGATAAATTTATTGAGAGCGCTATTAAAGTTACTCATAAATTAAGAAAAGAAGTATATATATTAACGAAGATGATCAAAGCAAGCAATGATGCAACAAACACAAGTGAAGAGATTGATCGAAGTAAGACATTAATTTGTTAGCAAAAGAGAAAAAGAGTTAAATTTTATGTTGACAAATATTGTAATAAGATTTGTAGCGCTTTTGATAGGTGTTACTTTTAAGGGTTAATTATTAAAAAGATCTCAAACTTTACTAAAATTTACAATTATAGTTGTAACTTTAAAAAATAATAATAAAATGCTCAAACTTTTAATTTGTTTTAAACATCTCGATGTTAGAGTCTCTATTAATATCGCTGGCGTGACTTGATATATGTTTCATGTGGATAATAAGTGGAATATAATCTATTTTTTCCTTAATCTTTCTCCCCATTTGTCTCCCATCTTGCATCTGCCTATATTATTTCCTCTTTGTTTTCCCCATCAAGCTCTAGCAACCTCAGTCCCTTCTTGTTTCTCCAGTGACCTCAGTCCCTCTTTGTCTCTTTGACGACATCATTCTCTTTATTCTTCCTACATTTGTGTCTTTCCAATGCTCAAGAGCATCTAACTATGAGGGGCTTGTCAATCCTTGCTTCTTAATTTTAATCTTAATTGTATTTTCATTTTCCCAATTGCATTATTGTTATGGAGCCATATATAAATCAATAATTTTCATTTATTTTTGTTTCCGAATTTGCAATCTTTTCATTTCAGTATCGTTGTGGAGCAACCTCAATTTTGGCCTCTAAAGAGGCATTTATATGAATTAATCCTTCATCATAAAAGATAAACATAATCAGTCTAGCTTTCTAAATCAGTATAGGTCTTTCTCATACTTACTACCTAGTAGAAAGAATCCTTTTGACTTTGATGCTTATTATTTTCTACTAGCAGGTTAACACTGCGCAAATGCACAGTGAAAGTGCCCACTGAATTTATACGCAGGGGAAAATTTAACATGACAGTAAAAAAAAAAAATTTAAAATGTAATGAAATAATCATCGGTTGGGAGAAGAACTAAGATGAAATGAGTTTCTTTCAGATAAGATAAAAATAGT
>JAOSBK010000003.1:17793336-17814127 GCA_027568895.1 Erythroxylum shatona
ATTATTATTATTATTATTACTATTATTATTATTATTATTATTATTATTATTATTATTATTATTATTATTATTATTATCATCATCATCATCATCGAGATAGAAAGCAGGGATATATTGGTTTTCTGTCGAAGAAAACATGCTGTCAAAATTCAGAGAAACAATGTTTTTTGATTTCTGTAAAACTGTTGTGGTTTTTTATTTTCATAAACAAAAAATCGCAACAGAGTAAGTCAAACACGTTTTACTTACATGTTTTTCTTTTTACAAAAACGACAACAAAAAATGAAAAAAAAATAGAAACAAACGGCCCCTAAACTTTTAACTTAGACACTTTATTTTTAAAGTTAAACCAATCTAAATCAATAGACATGAGTACTATAAAAGTTTTAATTTCTAAATGATTATACTTGGAAAATTATAATAGTGTACTTGATAACGACATTGAATATTTTTGTAGTATATTGATATATGAAAATTAATAACAATGAGATTTAATTTTTATGTAGGTTTATAATAATTAAGACATCTTTAATAAGTTTTTATATGCCAATACTTTAAATTGGAGATGTTTTCAAACATCAAATTCATTATATTCGTAATACCTAGAATTTAATTATGAAATTTAATTGTTATATGGGAACTATACCCTTGTAACATTTTAAGAATTAGTATAGGATCTATAAGAACAACCCTTAACATTAACTGAGTTTAAAATTTTTTGCAATAACTATGAGAGTTATCATGTCATTATACACTTACCAATTAGTAGTTACATCAACACTCTATTGATCTAATTAGTAACTTTAGGAAAAAAAAACGAAACAACATATTATAGCTTTGTTTGATGGATGTTTATGTTTTTAAAAGCATATCTTATTGAATGTTTGTTGTTCTATTTGTACTCCTTGTACTTTTTAAGATTCATGCTTCCACATTTGTATTATTAATATGATTTGTTGAAAAATAATTTTAAGGTCAAGATTAAAAGGAAGAAGGATATGAGTGTTAATGAACTTAGTATACTAGATTTAAAAAGAGCATCAGAAGATAAAGGATATAGAATAGTATTTATGTTTTACAAATTTCCTAATGAGTCAATGAGATGTTTAAAAGAGTTAAGCATACACCATAATAAGGACATGTTATTAATGATCAACCAAATACAAGAATTAGACTACCATACATGAGTATGAATAATGAAGTGTTACTCCAAGTTTAAATGGAACAAGATCAAGGAGATTTCATTTTTTTTTAAGATGGGTAAATCTAAAGATGATTTAATTGAAGATAAGATATGTGCAACTAATGTTAAAGAATATGTTACTGTGAGAACAAATGAGAATAGATGTACCAAGACTATACATAGTGAGTTTAAATGCAACAATGTTCTAGATGGGGTTAAAAGCAGTGGAAAAGATTGTAATAAAGAGGGGGCTTATTTAAAAAACCCACAAAGAAAAGAAGGGAGTTCACGTGGTTAGTTTAGTGAATATAAGGATAATGATGCTGAATTTCAATCACCAGTTTGTAGTGATGATGGATATGCTAAGCATCAGTAAAAATAAGAAATGTATTATATTTAATCCAAAAGTGGACATGAAGGATTTTCTATTTAAAATTGGCATGAAGATTAATAATGAGATACAATTCAAGTAAGCAATTAGAAATTATGCAGTTACTTAAAGATATGATGTGTTAATGGCATGATCTGTTGTAAGAATGAAGGCTATTTATAAGCCATAATATCCATTGAGGGTATATATTAGTTGGGTTGGAAAAAAAGGTTTGGTATTAAGATAGTAAAAAACAAGTATAATTTTAGGAAAGTGAAATGAAACATTCAAACTATTAGGAAATGGATAAAAAATGAATTTTTACACAAGTTTAGTAAGATCATGAATTAGCCAATTGGTGAAATATTAGATGTTTTTACACAAGTTTAGGAGGATCATGAATTAGCCAATTGGTGAAATATTAGATGTTCTTCAAAGAAAGTACTTATTACAGATGACTAAATCCCATTGTTATAAGGCTAAATAGGAAGCTATTGTGATGCTACGAGGATATATTGAGGGTAATTATGCCAAGTGATGATCTTATGGATAAGAGTTGCAACGGGCCAATATAGATGGGCAATTTATTATTCAAATTGAATTTGATGAAAAGTATAGACAACCAATGTTTAAGAGATTTTATATGGGATTTAGTGCATTAAAGTATGGTTTTCTTGGTGGTTGTAGGAAAATAATTGGGCTAGATGAATGCTTTTTTAAGACATTCCATGGTGGTGCTTTATCAGCTGTATTTAGTCATAATGAAAACCATCAAATGTTTCCTATATGTTGGGCTATTGTGAGGGAGAGAATTACCCACTTTGGCATTATTTTTTGAACATTCTTGCTGTAGATCTAAACATAAGTGGGAACGTATGGACTTTTGTAAGCGATAAAAGAGGTAAACTTTAAGTATTCATGCAAGTGATGTTCATCTCTTAATGTGCTTTGAATTCTTCTACTTACAGTACTATTTTTATTAGTTATAGGTTTAATAGATGCATTCAAAAATCTCTTCCTAGAAGTTGAGCATAGGAAATGTGTCAACTTATCCATTTAAATTAGTCCAGTATTTATTAAGGCCACATATATAAGAGTTTATTTTGGTAAGTGGTGGGTTGCTAAAAAAAGTGGAATTTAATGAGATAATAGAGCAGTTGAAGAGTAAATTAGGATATCAAAGATTTTTGTCAAGGCATTTGCAAACACAAGATCAAAATGTGAAATAGTTCACAATAATATATCAAAGACATTTAATGGATTCATTTTTGAACCTCATACGAAAAGCTTGATCAATATGTTAGAAGGTATTAGAGTTGTATTAATGACTCGAATTTATGAAAAATGGGACATGATGCTCAAGTCCAATAATGATATATACCTAAAATGAGGAAGTAAATAGAGGTTGCATAATGGGAAACAAGGCATTATATCACCAAGACTAATGGAAATTTGAAAATCAAAGTCACACATTTTTGTCACTAAAAAATATATTGGTAATTGCCTAATTCAAAAACCTACATAATCATGATTGGGTCAAATACCACATGGTTTATCTTAAGAAGAGACAAGAGGTGATTAGTGAATATTTACATTTAATTTCAAGTAATTTGTATCAAATTGTTTGATAATATATCTGTTTATGTTTTTACAGGTAGCAAGAGTATATGGGGTAACATTTAGAGAAGTTAATGCGAACATTTATTTTATGGTTTATCATTTAAATACATTTTTATACTAATTATACGTAATTATAAATGATAACATTATTTTTTTAATGTATCATAGATGGATGGAATTCAATTTCAAGTACTTTAACCTCCAAAGAATAATGCAAATACAACTTAAATTTTCTAAAATACAATTGACAATACAACCCAAACTAGTAGGATGATCAAATCAAAGGCGAGAAGATCAAAACAAAAAAATTCTCAAGTTGTTGATGATGAATCTAATGCATATTTAACCATTTTTTTTGGTGAATTTGGGTATTGTGTTTCTTATGGTTTGATTGAGAATTTAAACATTGTAGTCACATGGATTGATTGAGAATTTGGAAATTATTATTGCTTATACTAGGTTGAGAATTTAGACATTGTATTAGTTATGCTTTGGTTGAGAATTTGGACATTGTATTAGTTATACTTTAGTTGATAATTTTGACATTGTATTAGTTATGATTTAGTTGATAATTTGGACATTGTATTGGTTATGCTTTGATTTAGAATTTGGACATTGTATTAGTTATGCATGCTTTAGTTGACATTATTATATATGCAGTTGGTTTCCTATAGTAATATATGTGTAGTTATTTTTTAATATGGGTTTAATTATGAGAAATTGACAATTAAAATATCATTATCAAAGTTACAACTTTTATGGGTAAAAGAGTCAAAATGCCATAATAAAATGAACTCATTATATCCCTAGCATGATGTGTTCTGTTACTATCATAAAAAAGTATTCTTCATGCCCTTATTGTTTTACAGTGATGTGTTGAGTCATAGAATTTCTATCATAGCTAAAATTTTTCATATCTATTGCATTTCCTTGATAACTTCTTACTTTTCTATATGCACAAAATTTAAGGATTATATTTATAGACATAAGATCAAATTACTAAGTTTTTTTTTTACTTTAATCTGAACATTACGAAGATAAAAGATATAGGGACACTTAACTTAGTATATTAGGAGTTACGCATTTGCAATTTGTCATTTCTTAATTGCTTTAGTATGAAAAAGAAGGAATAGAAACCTAAGAATTATTTAAAAAAAGCTTATTTGTACAGTGGGATTATGTAGTAGGATAAAGCTATAAAACCTTTGCATCTTCTAGGCCATTATTTCTTAATTATATCTTTAGACATTTTGGAGAAGTTGAATCTTCATCCTTATATAAATTTAATACATTGCACGTGATGCATTGATATTCCTTAATTTGTCATAATCTACATACAAATTTAGTTAACATAACTATAAAAACCTATTAGATATAAAAATTGTGTCAATATTGTGCTAAGTACATCAGAAGCCAAAGATATGGTAGTTATACGCGGCCTACAAAATAAAGATAAAAAACACAAATATTACCCTTATGTGAAAATTTCACTATATATAGTGAAATTATATATATATATATTGACCTCTTGCGAGCAACAATGAATCTTACAGACAAAACTGTTATCCCAACACATAGAAGATTTTTTTATATAATTTTTTACAATAACAAACCTTTAACTCATTTACCAACAATAAATACCTACAAGACAAATATAATTTGAACATTTATTAAAATTTGCATAGTAGTGACATTGTTAAAACTATAATTGAAATACTTAGTTTTGTATTAATGAGTTGATAAAAATGTTGAATACTAAGATAAGCATTTCATATCCATAACTTTACCTTGCAATACAATTAAGGTAATCAATATAAGGAATCTGAATATACATGTAAATTAAAATGAAATACAATTAATATACCATATATAATAACTATAAAAAATACTAATATTGTTTTAACATTGAACATAATGATTTCTCTTGACAAAATTCAGAATATATCTTTTGCTAAATTATCAAAACAGTAATAAACAACGTTTATGAATATTTTAAAGACACATTTACAGTCTTCATATATCAAGTATATACCAAGTGCATAAGCAATAAAACCTATATATACTTTATTTTTTGACCATATTTGTTTTAATCCTATTATAATATCATCAAATAAATGTAATAATATAAACTATCACATACAAATAAATACAACATATCCAATATTTTAAATTTTAAATACAATTACCTTATTTGTTGATTCAATTTAACCATGTGAGAAGCATTTAAACTTTAAAGAATGACTCAAAAATCAGATTGAATACCATTTTCACTAATAAGGAAGTAGAGACTAGATAAGCCTTTAATAAAGAGCAAAGATGGTATATATAATGAAAAGTTAAGCATTGCAAAAACTAAAGTTACTTTTTACCATAAAGGCCAAGCTTTGATAAGAACTGAGGACCCTTCTTGACTTGAAGAATATCACCAGAAGTAGTGGCACTGAAGTAAACAAATGTTGAGCCACCTCTCAAGATTAAAAAAAAATAGCAATCTTCTCTTAGTAAATGGAGCTGTGAAAGTTTCAAAGAACTTTCTTTGCAGTTTCCCAAGCAAGACTTTCCAGATTATCAATCTCAATAGATAATTAAATGTCAAACAAGTGTTGCATTCTAAGATTATTACAAACACATAATAGGTAGAAGAACATTTTAGTATAAGTCCGAGACATAAACCATCTCATATCAAACCAAATGCTAGTCATGTTTTTTCTAGTAAATAAGCTAAATGTTGGCATATAATAATCCAAGTAGGAACTGAGATGTTCTTGATTCTTTTAAAGATCTCATAATCACACTAATACCTTTTTACCAAATTTCTAGGCACCTAATTGTTAATGTTTAACAAAGAATGATTACCAATATATGAAATCATATATAATCAATCATGCACTTTATAACAACCACCTAAGACTATTTATAGTTTTTTTTAATCTTTTCCTTTTTTGGATTTAAAAATAGTGGATGTTTTGTAAACATCATTCATAAGAATTTAAAGCACAAAATTCATTCATCAATATTTGAGGTCATATATTATTCAGTGATTATAAATAATTATTTCTCTTTCTCACTTAAATAAAACATTCCTAGTTAACCTTGGTGACATGCTGGAGTGTTAGAGCAATAGAATATTCCAATAACTCTCAATCTACTTAAATATGAAATTAATTGCAAGTTTTCATTCAATTTGAGATGAAATTTAAGAACAATAAACTAACATTAATAATTATAGACAAACCTTGAAAATAGAGACAAGAAGTTTTATGGAAGCTTCCTTGAGAACACATTCAATGATAATAAGTTGTTGATGAGGTTAAGAACAGAGGAAGTGAGGTCACAAGAGAAACAAAGAGGACAGATGTTGTCAGAGCTTGATGGAGAAATAAAAAGGAAAAAGTCTAGGCAGATACGAGATGTGATAAATATGGGGAGAAAGATTCGGAAAAAAAGAAACAAATTAGGTTTGTGTTTTTTATTTTTTATTTATCAAAAACAACCTCTTTACTACGTAACGGTAAAGCTGCATACTATCACATATTCCTAAACGTTGCGACTTTTGCAAAATTACAACTAGGTGTTAATGATGATGATATTAAGGAAAAAGAAACATATTAGGTTTTTTATTTTCTTTTAATTTAATCAATTGAATATCAACTACATAAATTTATTACACAAAAATTATGGGGAGGAAGATTGGGGAAAAAGAAACAAATTAGGTTTTGTGATTTTAGTTTTCTTTTAAGTATTTGGGAAAAAGAAACATATTATGTTTTGTATTTATTTTATTTTATTTTGAGTTAATCAATTTAATATTAACTAAATAAATTTCTTACATAAAAATTATATTTCACTTACCATCTATGTGAAACATTTATCAATTTACATGGCATGTGATATTAGATCCATTAATAAAGACTAACGGCAGCCACATTATCTCGATTAATAAAGACTTTAACGGTAGACAATTTTTGCAAAAAATTAAAAGTTTAAATATTTTATTGTTTCTTTTAAAGTATGAGTTACAATCATAAAATTTAGTAAAGTCTAGAATTTTTTGTAATTAAACCTATTTTTAATATATTGTGGAAAATGGCATCTAACTGCAATGTTAAAATTCAAACTTAAATTCTAATAAATGTAATGATTATGCACTTGAACTTCTATTGAACTATATATTGTAAATTTACGTTGATTGTAATAATTTTCCATCATTTGTCAATATTTGTAATTTATAAGAGTACTATATTTGAAATTCTTGAATAAAAAATAGACAACATATGAATATTAATAATATATTTGGAATTTATATACAAAAGTAGCAAACAAATACATATGTAGCCAAAAGTTATGCTAACAATACATCCATCCATAAGTTATGCCAAGAACATATCAATCAAAAAATTATGCTAACAACACATCCATTAAAAAGTTATAGTAACAAAAAAATGACAACTTTAATATGGTTGATTACGCACCACTTTACTTCCCTCATTTGCACTTGATTGTGAAACTTGGTCTTGTGATGATTTTACCAATGATGCTATCCTCTTCTTTGTTTTAACTTGCAACTGTTATGAAATGATAGATTATTCTTTGAACCTTAGAGCCTTTAGTTCAAATGACAACTTGGATGTATGTGGATCAACTTCTCTAAACTTTCTTTTATTGGCATGTGATGATCAACCAACTTGGAAACAAACATATAAGTGATAATGTTGATGTGAATTAATTTTAAATAATAATGTAATTAATCAATTTCATAAATGGAACTCATAATATTGCTTTGTTGACTTATTATAACAATATCATTAACTTGGTTCACACTGGTAACCTATAATAATAAAAAATTCTTTAATTATTACAAAAAAGATAAATGGATCATAAGTTTGAGGTTTATATACATATGCAGTGCCTCATTTAAGCATAAAAATAATAAGAAATAAAAATTAATGACAGCAATTACTAAAACAATTCATATTGTATAGGACAAAAAATCTAACCCCTAATAGGTTACAGTACATAGTTATACAAACTAAGAAATTATTTCATCTTATAACACTCATCATCAAAAATCTCAACCATTTTATCTACAATGATAGATAACACTTAGTGCATGTTATTTATAAGCATCTATATAGATCCTTTGCCCAACAAGTATAGGTTAATCTACCAATCTTTATAGTATGTTTTATAATCCTTAGAAACTTTTATGCCCTATCTCCATTACAAACTATTTTCCATTGCATTGTATTTTTTTTATTCTTCTACAACTTTTGCATAATAGTAGGTGCAATATATATGTTCCATCCATGTACAAATTGTCTCATATCTATATGTGCTCTTATCACAATGATTCTAATTATTTCAAGTATGCTAATAACTGGTCTATCTCTATAAAATAAAATCCACTTATTAAAAGTTTCACTGATGTTGTTATCAACTACTAGGCATTTTGATACAAATTATTGGTAACATCTTACCCACCTCGCTTTAAGATATTCAAGAAATGTAGAAGTGCATCCAAGTTTTATTTTGTTAATCCTTTTGATTTGTTGGTTGAAATATTCTATATAGGTTGTCTAACATAGTTTCAAAACTACTTTCTCAAGTCCTTTCCGTTATAATCCCCATGCCAATAAGTTGCATTTGGTAAAGTCACCTTTATTGTTCTAACCAATCTCTAAAATAATTTTAAAAAAAGTTAAATTAATTTTTTTTTCCAAAATGATGAATATTAATTATAAATATATAAAGATTAGTTACTTTCTACATATCAGAGATGATTGTAATTCCTTCACCATCATCTAATTCTAAATCATATGCTAGTAGATTAATAAACTAACTCTATAAATATGTCTTATCTACGTTCATTATAGTCCATGCCAACGGATACATTCCTCTATCCACATCCTCCCTACTTTACTTAACAATTGGTCATAAAACTCTATTTACTTAGCAATTGCCCTTAAAACTCTATCTTCGGAAAGTAACGATTTATCCCAAAAATAGGTCTCAATTGTCTCCATCCTCTTTCTGTGAATCAAAGAAAATATGTAACCTTTTGAATTTCAACAAAAAAGTATAATCATTCGCTTTGATCATCAAAGTAAAAGGTTACAAAATTTCATCCTCTTTTTATCAACTTCTACTTTCACTTCTTCTGTAATATAATCTTCCCTAACACCACCGCTTTCTTCTTTACCATCTCTTTCTCTATCCTATCACTAAGCTCCTTTACTTTTGTTATAGGTAATATGTCAAGTGTAGGGACTAGTGTGTCTAACTTATAGGTTACATACATTTCTACAATTTCATGGATTTTTATAAGGCATATAAATTTAATACAACTTTCATTTAATTCAATGAGTCTCAATAACTTACTGAAGTTGAAACTAGTGCCTTATAGCACACCTTTTCAACTTGAAGGTATCTTAAATCCTTCCCTATTTCACATACTTGCCTATAACTAAAATTATTAAGGTCAACTTTTTCAAAGATACTTGTATCACCATCTCTATAGTTTAACTCAGGTTCTAGTTTGAACTTCTCACCGTAAAATAACCTTATTCCTCCATATTGAGCCATTGTAAACCTTTTTATACTCATTACAAAACATTAAAAGTATTATAAGTCAATGTTATGAATTCTCAATATCAAAGCATGTTTCATATACATGTAAATTATACACTGCCACTATACAGCTCCATATTTGAAAAAATAATTGCCATAATAAATTTGACAAAAATGATCATCTTGAAATTTTTTTACTACTCTCATCTCAAGAATTTATAGTTTCAACAATTTTTTATTGCTTTAAACTTCCAAAACATATGATCCTTACTTTGCTTAGTAACTCAAGCACCCAAGTTTTATTTTTAAAATTAATTTTTGAGTTTGACCAACGAAAAGCAAAAGCATGCTTGCTTAACCACATATACTTGGGGCCTACCACGACATTGTTTAACAACAGAAATAGCTTCATTTACTCAGAGGTTCTTCCTTTCCTCTCCAGATTACAATGGATTCATTCATTATTAGATGTAGTTGGAATTTTCCAGACAACCTTAGACATTTGTAACCGCATAACAATCCCTCTTTCACTCAGGATACTTTTCTTTGGCATGACAGATAAACTCGCAAACTAACAAACAAATTCATTCAGGACTTATTAAGGGTGAGAAAACCTTAGCTCTTTTGGCATAAAATGATTTTACCAAGAATCTCCTTTCTCTTATGGCTCACTATACAAAACCGGTTGAATACGGCTAAGAGGATCAGGTATTTGAGCATCAATCCCATGTGCCATTTCTGTCAAAACCAGGAAGAATCTAGAGATCATTTATTTTTTACATGTCAAGTGACTAATATGATATGGAGAGCTATTCTCATGTGCAGTGGTTATCTTATCCAAGAAAACAACATTTTTGATGTTATTCATTGGTTATCATTTCAGTCAATAACTAAGATCTCGTCCCACATAATAATGGTTAGTATGTGTGTCCAATCCATATGGAAAGACAGAAATTTGGGCAGTTTGAATCCAAGTCCAAGCCTATAAACATTTGAAGTTTTAGATAGCATCAAAGAACTTATGGCTCTACGTAACATTCCCACCAACAACAATATTCTCTAGTCTTTTTCTTTTTACTATGATATGTTGTTTAGCTAAATAATATCTAATGTATTCATAGCTTTAAAGGATATCCCCCAAGACATGTTGTAAGACCTTAACTATTTTACCTTTAAATACATTTTATTCTTTCTTTTTTTTTTATATATAAAAAAGTCAAGCTTGAAGCTATAAATAAATCATGTCAACCACCTAGGCAATCATGGCTCTCTTTTGTTCAAGAAAAAGAACACTTCACCACTGATAAAAGAGAAGATGCAAAGATCTATCATATGAAGGATAAGACTCTAAGCTTTAGATAACCATCAATGTTGAGAGAAATTAGGATTAGGACTTAATGAAATTTTGATCAGGGTTGTTGAAAAATGCTAGGGAAATTTAGAAAATTTGGGAATTAGAATTCTTCAAATATTTTTTCAATTTGTGATAAATTTTAATCATATTATAATTAAGTTAAATAGTTCATTATAGTTATTTGTAATAAAAATTAGAAAATTAACTTAAATCTCTAACACATTCGCTGTATTACGTGAGATTTACAGTATAAAAAATATGTTATATCAGTACGAATATGCACGTAATGAATGAAATTTAATTCCACCTAATTGTTTATAAAATTGATATCTATTTTAAATGTTTGGGAAATATTAAGATTTATTGACAATGCTTTGAGACACTTGGGTTTAATTTGTATTTTAATAAAAGTATTATAGCCTAGTTTACACTTTTTGTCAAATAAAAAAAAAAAGCCTTTTGAGACTGGGCTTTAAGGGCCTAATGGAATTGCGTTGACACGTATATGTATTTAATAGAATGATTCATCGGAACTTTTGTTCCAGTCCAGTGTCAGTGTTATTGTGATTTGATAATCAAAGTGAAGAACTGTGGTGGTCCTACAAGAAATTACAGATGTCGTGTGGAGCTGAGAAAACATTTATGTTGCGCCTGGTGTTTCTCTTCCTTATTTGCGCACTCTTTGCTTAGAAAGCAATAAAGAACAGCATAAAAAGTTGATCCAATCCTATTCTATGTGTTGAAATGCATGACATGAGGTGCAAACTTCAATAGTCTCTCGAGGGCTGTAGGCAGGAATTTTCTGGCAAACAAGAAACAAGCGTTCGTCACTTCCCCGTTATAGACGCATTTACGCCCACTCCTCAGTTTTTCCAAGAAATCGGCGTCGATCTCGTTCCTGACAAACCGTGCAGGGTGTGGCCCACCTTTAGACCAGTCCACCCACGTCAAGCTCCGGTTCGAATTCCTCTTCCCATGTTTAATACTTACAAACGTTGGTATGTAATGTTCATCAGCGTAACATGAGCCTTTGCAGTACCTTTTGAAGACATTAAAGTATTTCTCGTCCGACACAACTTCAATGGCCAGTTCTCGATCCATTTCAAACCACTGTGACCCTTTTCTCCATTGTCTCAGCGTGATTTCGGGCCTCATTTTGCTGTTGTATCGACCGCGACCCACTGGACTGTTTAGATCATAGACTTCTACGAAAGTTTCGGTTGAGTTGATTAGGTAAGAGTAGACAGTGGAGAAGTTGAAGAGAGGGATGCATGATTCTGAGAGCAGAATGAAGCGTTGGTTGGAGATGTCAAGGAGTGCATTTGCTAGTAGGCGTCTCTCGGCTTCCACCATGTTCACATCTCCCCATTTAACTTCCTGCATTTGTCAGGCCAATCGTAATTAGCTAAACTATATGAGAACTTGCAGATAATATATATCTAGTAAAAGAGACTCGTCTTTACATTTCTCAAATATAACAAATTTGATAATGAGGATGACCGACAATGCGCATGACAATCTTCAGTAGAAAGAGTTTTAGAAAAAGCAGAGTTTCTCGACGACTAGACGTTTAACTATTTAGGAGACTTGTGAGTATGAGCCATGTTCTTCTCCTGTTTGGAACAGACAAACTTAAGTATCCAATTGGTGTAACATGTGGAGGTTGAGTGCGAGTGTTGGAGCCAAAAAGAAGGAGCCTTTCTTCAGTCTCTGCCTTGAATTCGCTTAAAATAGCAAGAGCGACGCGTCTTTGATGCTCACTACTCATCAACGACTGTTCAATGTGCATGCTGGTTTCACCTAATTCTGCTGACAATAATTCACTACTAAAAAATGTGGCTAAATTCCAATCGCCGATTTTCTGTGTTCACTGATGATTGCCTTTGCAACTTCCCACCTAGTACCCAATTGGAGACGCATCTCGGTTGCGTTGAGGAATCATATATATATATACAGACATTATTGAGAAACTCCACGTAAGGATTCTAACAAAAATGTAAAATGTACGCAATCTACTTAGCCTGTCCAGCCAACAATTGTAAAATTACGTGGTAATATGGTACTTGTTCCTTTTTAAAACATCTAGCCATGCAGTGCCAGTGGGCATCAATATTATCTCTCTGGACATTTAAACCCCATGAGCAAAGATGCTGGAGTCAAAATCATGCCCCAGATGATACTGAATTATAACTTCTCCTAATAGTAATTTCCAAAGGTCATTGAAGAGAAAACAAAAGTCACTAACGAATATTGGTTTTCGCCTAAATAAATGTATATCAAGGGAAGAGACTGTCGGATAGTACTAACCTTACTGGGAATTCTTCTGCCACGAAAGACAGGACTTTCCGGTTCTGATTCATTGTAATAAGGGCTCGAATGCACATAAATTGAATACAATCCTTCATGCCCTTTGAAGAATTTTTCCCATAGAGGAGCCATCAGAACAGGTCCCTTCGTCAAGAACAAGAAAGCAACTTTCGGAACTCTGTTAAATGGATATTCGCTTCTTCTAGGAACCATCGAAGATCTCCACAACAATTCCTCTTCGTTCATGTCATGTTTAACATCCGGCACTTTCAAGAACTCTGTTAGTCCCACCCGACTGCTGTTTTCTAATGACACTGATAAGGGTGGCGATGGCGATGGTGATGATGATACAGTTTGTAGTGACCTTATGGTGGCAGAAGAAGGAGAAAATTTGGTCAAATGTAAACTAAATGACGTGTTTTGCAGATAGGAGCTAAGAATAACCCCAGTGGTAAGCCCACAGGCAAATAAGAAGAAATAAGACAGGACATTGAAGAGCTGAAAATGTGCATAGAATGGCTTATTAAAAGAACTTAGCAAATTATTGTTTTGGGACTTCATTGATGATGAGAGAAGTTTCTGAATCCAAAAAACAGGGTGTTAACTGATAGAGCAGTCTGGGAAAGAAAAACGCTTAAACCTTAGGCGATGTTTCCTTTGGACACAAGTGATGTTTGTTGGAAACAAAATAATGGGATCTAACCAATACCACTATGATTCCCGACTTCCTGCATATATGGGCATGTACATATTTGTTCTTATGGTGGGCAGGGCAGCTTCTGTACGATCAAGAAGTAAAAAAAATTGAAGTGATTCGAAGAAAACAGAGAATCACACCAACAAATTCTATGATACAAACCCTTTTACAAATCATCGAAAGTCTGGAGCATTAATTAGAACTTGTGAAAAGGGTTTCATCTGCTTGAAGACTTGAGAGCAATGGAGAGCGAACTTAGGCAGACACTTAAGGTTGGTATGTCTTGTCTTTAAATATATGAGGTCATCTTCTGAGATTGTGAGGGTTACCAGCCAATGGGACGATGGCGATGACTTTTGAGACCATAAGGGTAGGACTCTTCTATGTTTGAACTACTCACCATTTTTATTCTTGATTTCAGTCTTATTTGGGTTATGCTTTTTGCAATCTCCAATCCAATTTAGCATCTAACAATTTCTTGTCTTTTTATCCACATCCCGTTTTGACCATGCCTAGGAGACTTTACAAACTTGGAACCGTCTAGTCTGGCGTCGACCATACCGTGTCTATAATCTTCTTCTAGTAGATGGCTTTGAGCCTGAGTTATTTGACTTGTGAACCAAAAAAAAAAAAAAAAGCCTCCACCAGACAAACCCTTTTCTTCCTTTTCTTTTAGGGTCACAAACAGCTAAATGGGGAATGTTATCAAAGGAAGAAATTCCCCCGTTTTATGTTGAAATTGCAAGTACCGTTCATGTGACTGATCAGGACACATTTGGATATGTATAAAAAATTCTAATTAGATAGATGATTAATTATTGATTTGAGTAATTACTAATTATCGGTTGCGCCGCCTTGAACCTGCAAGTAGGGCTCTGTTTCGTACTTCGCAGTTGCAAGGAAATTAAATCTTATTGGCGAAACTTATTTTTTGTTTTGGGGGTCATTTTCTCACCGTTAAAAGGTTTTTAAAGGGCTTTTATACCCACTCCCTTCTTAATGATATTAGGATAGATTCTCACCATTTCTTTGAAAAGGGGTCGATTAGCATGAAGAGCAGTTCAAAACTAGGATAATTCAATTCTAAATTGAAACAGTGATAAAGATGACGACAAGTGCGTGCATCATTGAGGTAAATAGGTGCATTTGTTCAGATTTTAACCAAGTTCTATAGTCGGTGCATGACTTCAATTCTCTAAAATAATGTTATAAAAATTTCAAAAAATAATAGCCAGATATTATGTCAAATAACTACATTATATACTTATTTATATTCTTCCTATAGTAGTTGACTGTCAAATAAAGAATATATCTAAATTATTCAAATAACAATTTTTTTAAAAATTTGAATAATTATTGCATTAATGATAGCAAAACTACCTCAACATTACACTGAGTACAACTTAAGACAATTACAAACAAAAGTTGCAACTAAAGAGTTGACAAATTACAGAAATAAATAAGAGGCACTTGCAAAACATTATAAATTTCATCTGGTCTTCATTTCTAGGGATAGATCATGTTGATCAGATTTAGCTAATGTAAGGGCTCGAATCCCATTAACAATATGCTAAGATATATTTATTTACTTCCTCATTCTTGTAGATCCTCTTGTTTCTTTCCTTCCATATAGAATATATCGTGGTCGTGAAGGCAGTTTTGTATATAGGGGCATCTTGCAACCTCAAATTGGCAGTACAAATGATCCAATTAAAAGAAGATAACCGGTCACAACTAACTAAAGCATCAGACAACAAATGCAAAACTCTACTCCATACTGCTTTAAAGAAACTGCGTTGAAAGAATAAGTGTTCTCTATCTTCTTCTAACTCTTTACAAAGAACACAAATAAGGTCGTAAGATCCAAACCATCTATTTTTAGTACAGATCCTGTTTCTTATAACCAGTCAAGTGAAAATAGAAGCCTTATGATTGAGAAAATGTTTCCAAAGGAGATTAAACCAAAGGACATACCTTACACTTTCCTGTAAAGCCTTATAACAAGACTTATTAGTGAATTTACCTTAGGCATTTGGGACTAAAGTTACTGAATCTTGTTCGTCTGTATCCATGATCTGGGGGAGAAATTCAACTAGTAAGTTCAATCTTCTAAAATTGCCTTCCCAATCTTCTAAAATTGCCTTCCCAATCTTCTAAAATTGCCCTCCCAACGCCCTTGATTCATCAAGGTAAAGGCTTTGGAGTGAAGAGGAATCTTATTCATAAGTCTGGATAATTCAGACCTCTGAATTAGAGGATTATATGTTGTCCAATTATCAAACCATCCATAAATAGAATCTCCATTGCCTAAAATATGCTTTATCAAAGGAAATAAAACCTGTCTCAAATTCAACATTTGCAAGAAAAACCAAGAATACTCCTTCGAGGTACTCTATTTACTAATTTATTTTTTTTCAAAATTGAACTAAATTCGTTTATATGCTTTATAAGAGTAATAACAAAGTCTTATTACAGAGCTGTGCAAATACAAGTTATGACAAAAACACACCAAACTTTTATAACCTATCATCACTTAAGTTTACTATAAACAATCTGACAGATTATTCCAGATTCCATCTTCTTTCGAGTGAGTAACTCAGGCCTTCAATTGGTTTGTGAGCAACAAGGATTTCTCTAAACTAGTTGTAGATCTTATGAGCAAGATTATATTTCTCTATTTTGTGATTTCTAAATAGTCTTTGATTCCTTTCACTCTAAGTTATGTACACTGAGCAGTCCAGGCTTAGGTTAAGACATTTTTGGTCTTTTCTCATTCTTTTGTATTGTTTCTCAATCCACATCAGAATGTTATCCTAATCAGCGAATAAGTAGACAAGGTTCATATTATGCTACATTCTAGTCCAAATCGTGGTTGTGTAGCTGCACTAAAAAATAAATGATTTGTGGTTTTAGGTTCAAGACAACATAGGTACAAAGCTAGTCAGTGGATCCCTTTATTCTATCTTTAGTTTTTAATCTCCTTCTAGCAACTATTCAAGTAACAAAAGAAGCTTTGGGCATCAATGAGCTTATCTCAAACAATGTTAAATGGTTGGAATTTTAGGTCTAAGTGCTTTTAAACAGGAGGAGTTAGTAAATTCACCTTTGCTATTATTTGTCCAGATTACTTTAACCTTCCTTTTAGGGTTAGGAATATAACTAGGAAAATGGTTCTGCAATCTATCAGGACCTCTGCCAGTTGTTGACGAAGTATTTTGTTCAATGACTTTCATAACTCAAGCTTAAATTGGAATTCTAGTTAAAAGTGTTGAATTCTAGCTAAAAATTTAATGATATTTTTTATTTAGTACATGTTAGTATTATTTTTAATATTTTATATCTTTAAATTTTGTATATAAACTTTTTTATATATTTTCTTATAAAACAAATTTATGAAAATGACTAGTGAGAGAATTCTCCTCTCTCCTTATAATGTTTGTCTTTATTTGTTACCTTTTGATCACTTATACTTACAACTTTTTCATAGTTACCTGTAATCTGGCTTTTTCAATTTTTCTTATCTCTCTTACATATATTTATGTCTCCCTAATCTTCCTTCTTTTATTAGAACTTGCTTATGCGAATTTGACAATTATTGTTATACACAATTGTCAATTACTAAACTCATTTTCACTTTACTTGATTTCCTTGTTCAACTTATTTTTGCTTATCTATCTTATATCTTTTGTCCTCCTTAGAGATTCTTGTCCTTTTGTTTTCTCTTTTCATTGTTTTCTTAGATATTTTTCTGCCTTACTTATTAAGTAACCGTTTTTCAACTTTCAATAACCATTTTCCTCTTTCTTAAAATAGACGGAACTTCAACTTTTAAGCTCACATTTTCCCCCTCAAAAGGTCTCTAAAACTTCTCCACTTATTAAGGTATGGAAACATCCCTTAGGTTTTTGACCTGAGAAAGGTATCCTCAGTTGAACCTATCTTTGTATTTTAGGTTTGAACTAATGGTTCAAACATGGTGATTAATAATACAAGAAAAACTTTGTGCTAGGTTGTTAGTTATGTCTCTCTAGCAGAACTATTTTCCTCCATCAAGAATTAAAGGGCATAACATTGTAACTCCACCTAAAGAAATTCTAAATCAAAGAGCGACTAATTGGAATACTTATTTAGTTGGCTTCTTTGTAGATAATAGACATCATTCCCCCATAATGTAAACTTAGGCTCTTGCCAACTAAAAAAAATTAATTTAATAGAGGTCTTGATTAATGAACAAGTACTTTTCTTATTCAAATTTGGTTCAATTGAAGAAGCTTAAATAAAAATGGAAGTAGGCCCCTAGCACTTGAAGGATAAATCAATGTTCAAGAAGAAGTAGTCTCCTAATATGCAACTTGAATAATTGAAATGAAAATACATTATAGTCTGAATTAATATTTAAAATGTACCACTTGAATATTGGTTCACGATATGATGAAGTTATCATGTAAGTTATATAATAAAACCTATATGCATTGATAAAATTAATGCGTCAATGAAAAGGATTGTATGTGCAAACTGATATTAGTTAGAAATGTAAACAATCTAGAAGAAGGGGTTGAATAGATCTTTTAACCTTTTTCACAAAGAGCTACAAATAACAGAGAATTAGAACACACTAATTTAAATAATTTAAACTGAAATGTAAAAGAGTAGGGAAGAAAGGCAAACACTGTTTTTATAGAGGTTCGGTGCTAAGACCTACGTCCTCTACCTAAGCTCCCACTTAGGATTTGGCAAATCACTTTACTGCACACTTTTTAGTTCAGTGTGAACTTTTACAACACCTCTTGATTTCCGGCTCAAGCTACCCTTACAATTGATTTGTTTTCCGGCACAAATCCTACCTCACAAGTGATTTTTCACCAATCACTCAACTCACAAAAATAACAAAGATAAAGATGATGGAATAATGCTCAATACAAATTTGGAACAAGCTAAGAGCAATTGAGAACAAATTGGTAACAATAGATGGATGCTTTTGCTTTTTGGACTTCAATAATCGATCCCTTGATGTACCTCTATTTATTTGCAGACTAGAGATGAATATAGACGTTGCAAATCTTCTTCTAGCCGTTGCTTGATTTCTCATAGACGTTGCTAAACTTTTTCCTTTCCATTTGTGATTGATTCGGATAAAGTTTGTTCAGCTTCACCTGATAGTCGACTAGTCGAGCTGTTATAGTCGACTAGTACCAACGTTTTTCAATGCAGGTTTCATCTCCGCTCTTCGAATAGTCGACTAGTGCCATGATAGTCGACTAGTGCACCTATCTGACTGATTTGTAGTCGACTTGTAACATATTGGTCGACTTGTTTCATGCCCCACTTACATATCTGAATATAATCAGTCGACTTGCCACATTGTAGTCGACTAGTGATGACTCCAGTGGATAGATTTAACAAGATCTTCCCATAGTCTTCATGTTTGAGTATTTCTTGCATGTTGAAGATAATTTCCATTTTGATTTCACAAAGATTTATCTCTTGCCCATCTAAGATTAATGCAGTCTTGATTTTGCACAAATCTTTTGTTTAAAATACCTGAAATAATTTCTTAACCAATTATATACATCTTATTATTATCAAAACATAAAAGGATTTAATTTGTCAACCACCATTGGTCCAACAAAGAGTTCTTGAAACGCATATTGATGGGTAGACGACAACTTTGTTTGTTGAGATGAATACAATAGTCTTCATCTTTACCCTTAAAATCAAATTTAGGTATAACGATTAGTTGGATTGAATCAAATTCAATCATAATTTGGTTCCGATTTTTAATAAATAGTAAATAATTTGAACATATTGATAATTTAATTAACGATAATTTATTTCTTTGATTTTAAGTTAAATCGGAAGAGATTGTACCATCAAGACAACTTTCTCTATTTTTCTGTTGCATGTCATATTAGATTATAAGACGATCTTGAAATTCTAATTTAGTATATCATTAAAAAATCAAATTGATTCAATCGATAAAAATTTAAAACCGATTCATTCTTTAGTTTGGTATTTAATTTTTCAATTTAATTTATTTTAATAACTCTTATGGTTAATAATTGACCAATTTATTAATTAAACTGTTATTTTAGTAAATTAATCAAATTTTTGAATGAAAACAAATCGATTAAAATTTATTTAATAATATTTTTTACTTAAACTTTAAATTATTCGATGAGTAAAATTTTTTTCCTTTATTTATATTTTAAGTTTTTAATTTTATTTAATCTCTAATCAGTTTTATGATGACTTAATATCGGTTAAACCTTTTAAATCTTAAATTTTTTAAATTATCAATTTAACTTTTGATCGTTTTAAAACTCTGGTAAAAACAAAATATTCATATAACATTCGTTTATTCTATAGGTAAGGACAATCTTTTCCAGTAATATTTCAAATTCTTTAATTTTATTTAATCTTTAACTAGTTTTATAATGGTCTAATATCCGGTAAACCTTTTAAACCTTAAACATCTCGTCTTACTCTTTTAACTTCTAATTCAAATTTTAAAACATTAATTTTTATTTTATTTCACTCATTCAATGAAATGATGTTAATATATTAATCTAATATAATAATAATTTTATTAATCATATCAAGCGATTTTAAATTTTAAAGCTTAAAAGTATTTTTTAAAATTTAAATTTAATTAAAATTTTGATTAAAACAATATTTTAATTAAAATAATATATA
>JAOSBK010000003.1:17819043-17836907 GCA_027568895.1 Erythroxylum shatona
TTATTTGGTATATTTTTCTATTGTTTTTTAATATTACTAATATTATATATAATTAAATATAATTATTGTGTAATTATGACGTCACACCGGTTCGACTGGTGTTCGAACCGGTGACCAGTAAGACCTCCGGTTCGACGTTCGATTCGAGTTTCAAAACATTGATTCTATCTATTCATCGAATATTTGTAGAAAGCTATAAGCTTTGAGGCAATTAATGATGAATTTCCAATCTATGGAGTCATATGCATTTTAGTCCACTTTTAAAATGCAATTCTTGCCACATATTTTCCTTGAATAATTTTTGAGAAGTTCTATATGAGTAGGATTTTTTCTCTTACTTGTCTCCCAGCTATATATGCTCCTTGTTGAGAGCCAATGTGTGTTGGAAAAACTTTCTTGACCTTTCAGCTAGGAGTTTTTAGATTAGTTTATATATGGATGCTATAGGATGAAAATATTTGATCGTAACCTTTTGATGTCCCATAGGAATAAGCAGATGAATGTTGTGTTTAGAACCTCCTTTCTTTAAAAAATTTTCTATTGCTTCCGAGATCATTATTCCAGTGAGATTCTAAGTATTTTGGTTAAATAAGATGCTCATTCCATCAAGTCCTCGAGCCTTTAGGAGGATTAAGAATTTTAAAGCGATCTTTATTTCAAGTCTAGATATAGGTTTTGACCGTATCTCAATCTCATCAAGAGAGTGTTAGTCTTGAATTAACTCCTTGATAAAATGATATGAGGTAATATATAAGATGGAGTGCCCAAAATGTTGTTGAAATAGGCTTCCACTTCCAATTTTAAGTCTTCTTAAGATCTAAGTAGTCGATCATCCTTTGGAAATGAAACTATCTTATTTGTTGAGTTCTTTGAAATTACTCTCCTATGAAAGTAGGAGGATTTCCTATCCCCTTTGTTATCCACAACTCTCTTAACCTTTGCTTCATTATGGAAAATTCAACTTCTAAAGCTTGACCATACTTTTGAAGAGCCTATTTTCCAATATCTTAATAAATAGGATTAGTAGAGTTAACATATAGGCCATATTTTTACCTTATTTAAGGGTTGCGTAGTCGAATGTTGCCAACTCTCTCTTTGTTAAGGATCTTAAACTTCTCCTTAATCGTTTGAACCTTCCTCATTTACATGAATTGCTTGGTGCCTTCCACTATTCCATCGATTCCCCTGTTCAGAGCTAGATCAAAGCCAGTTATACCATATAAGAAGTTGTTGAATCTAAAAGGGAATATTTTAGGTTTGCTCATATATGAGATGTCTACTATAATGAGTGAGTGATGAGAATAGTCTATGTTAGGGAATATTATTGTGAATGAATTAAGGAATGATTGGAACCATTATAAGTTTCCTCTACTCATTGTCTAGTTTATTTCTAAAAATCAGCTCCATTTCTGTTTGTTGGACCAAGTGTAAAAATTGGCTCTGAAAGGAAAGCCCTCCATATAAATTTCTTTTATGCATTTTTTGAAGTCACTGCAATAATTCTTCAAAAAATTATTTCCTTCTGCCTCTTCAGGATGCAATATGAAGTTAAAAGAACCTAATGTGATCTACAGGAGTTGGATGGTTGAGGATAAATCCTTTAGTTTGCTCTAGAGATCTTTCCTTTGGAATTCATGACTAATTATGAAGTCAACCATACACCATATTGCTTTATAAGTAACTTTTATGCAATTTTGGTCATTCTAATCTTACTATCTTCCATTTATACTAAACGAGTCTTAAAATATGTTCAACATATGAAAAATTAGTTGTCAATACTATGTTTTGGTAAGACTTAAAAGTCAAGTAATTTATCAAAAAAAAGTCAAGTAATTTTTCATCCCAACTAACTTTTAAATTAGTTAAAATAAAAATAAATGTACAAATATGTATGATCTTTTTAGTAGTTTTTCAGTTATAAGATTCATAAAAATATATGTGAAAGGGGCGTAACACGTAGAATAGACCTTATTATGTAATCTGGATCGTTCATGAAAAGGTTGAAAACGAAGAAAATATGGAATACCTGATTTCGGTTCCATCTGGACTTTCGAAGTAGTTTTTGAGGCCAAAATTGAGCCCCAATCTTCCGGGACCATTACGGAAAACATTCACAGACATGTAGTTAACGCCTTTCTACAATTTTTTCAAGATGTAAGCGTTGTTAACGAATAAGAGGATTTGTATACCTATGAAAGATATGAGCAACCGCAAGAGACATTAATTTTTAGATATAATCTTTATATCGAGCTTCTCAATTACAAGCTCGAAATGGGTCTGGTCTATACTAATTGGGATCTGTTTTTCTTCCAGAATTCGATTCTTTGATTTAGATCATTTATTGGATCACTTTATTACCTTTTTGTGGATCAAATTACGTAACTTAACCGGTAAGTTATTAAAAATCTGAAAATATAATTAATAGTTGCCTAAATTTATGAAGAAGGAAAAAGTTGTCCAACAAGGGGTATAAATGAAGTATTCGAAATTCATAGTGAGATTGAGCTTTTGAATCTCCTGGTAGAAGAGATGGGAAAAAAATAAAAAAGGAATACTAAATGATAGTTAATTACGTATCGGTATCTGCAAATCCTAAATAGTAAATAGAAAAGTGAGTCGTCAACCGGAAGAATTCCTTTGGATCTCCATGGAAATTTGTATAAAGAGCAGAGCGAAACAAGAGGATGGACGAAAAAAAGAAAGGACCAAAGAAGCGAATAACTAGGCTGGACTCGTTAGTCAATTACCCTTCCCAGTAGCCAAGCCAACCAGGCGTAGATAATTCAGAAGACGAAATTTGGGCCCTGGAGTTGCGTACAGCAAATGCAAAGTTGTGAAAACCACGCTTCCGTTGCGACTTGCGCGTGGGATAGGCAACCAAACCAATGCAACTAATTGATCCAGGTGAAGAAAATTCTTCCATCCTTTAACTGTTCTCCAACTCTCAGAATGGATTATAGGAAACCCTTAATTGACAAATATTCGAATTTAGTTTTTTTCTCCAAAGGAGAAAAGAGGAAGATTCCAAGAAATCTTTCAGCGCTTAAAACCATTCTTTCAATTCAAGTTTTAGTATCGGTTCAATTGAATGCTTTTGACAGAGAACTTTAATTTTGAAATTATTAATTATGAATATAATACTATGCTACCTTCATAACATACTAAATTTGTCTTAAGATTATAACTTAAAATAAGACAAATCAACTCTTAAATGTGGGAATAAATTTATAATTTTATCAAATAAATTTTTATTAATTGTGAAATGTATCATTTAAGAAATTTAAGTAATTATGATAGTCACATCATTTCACTCAATTGACAATTTTGAAGATAAGTGGTGCATAGTTAGGAAAATAAAAATGGGTATACTATTGATATATGTAATTCATCTTAGTAATGGTTACAAAGCATTAACTTGTCAATGGATTTTTCACGAGTATATTATCAAAAAGGCAAGGTGCGTAAAGCATATGAAATAAGCAAAGCAAGTTAGAAGCTCCTTTAAGAGCAAAATTGTAGTAATAACTACTAAACCTTTACGACTTTTGTATATAAATTAGTTCCAACTACACTAAACCTTTACAACTTTTGTATATAAATTAGTTCGAACTACCTAGAATTGTTAGTAGGTAAAAAGCATTATACACTTGGGATTGTTAATGATTATAATAAATATCAATAAATGCCATTTCTTACTTATAAATGATGAATGTTTTGATGCTCATAAAAATAATTGTTATGGTCAAAAAATACATGGAAAAGATTCAAGGTAAATATTTGAAATAAAAGTAAACTTGAAAAAAAACAAGGTAATTATAAAACCAACATATAAATTAGAAAAAGCAATTAGCTTTTACTTTACATTCAATAATTCATTATGCCATCTCATAAACATGACCAAATTCCGTTTGGATTTGGCTGAGCCCATTTAATTATCAAAACTTAATAATAAAAAACATAAGTAAATAGTAATTCAAGTGATACTAGTATGAACAATAGAATAAAATAATGTATTTACCTAGTTATTTGAGATACGAGAACAGAGAAATATTTTAAATAGATATGAAGAAAAATTTCATGTACATAAATCTAAAAATTATGTACATGACAAATAAACTTATCTTCAATAATTAAGAATTATTGAAAAGAATATAGTCATCTACAATCTATATTATAAAAATGCTTACTCAAATTTATAGTAATTAATCATAAATTTATTTATTTGAAATTCTACATTGATATTAGAAATAGTGTTTCTTTACTTTTGCTATGGTGTTTGCGTTTCCTGAAATCTACAGCAAAAGAATCAACTATGTTTCTGCACCGTTCTCTTGACACGAATAGTTCTATTAAAGAAAATTCTGGCATTCTTCTGCTGTGCAGTCCCTAGCATTAAATTCACACAGCATCACCATAGTCAAGCACAAGAATGGTACACCATTATCTATCTTAGTACCCACTACGCCTGCTTCTGACCCAGCAGAGCACAGCAAAGCTAGCCACAGCTCCAGCAGCAAGTGCTCCGGGTAGAACTGAATTATTGAAGGAAAGAAGCCCTCTGGTAATGTAAGACAACGTCCATCTGGACAAAAAATGCAGCCCACAAGTTCTATGGAAATTCTGAATGGAAAATTCCTACAAGGAAGCATGCTCTGATCAGTTGTAAGGTGATGCACATGTACCCACTTGTATCACAAATCATTTTGAGTTCAAATGGTATAACATGCACTGGCTATGCCTGGTATTTATCTTATACAACTGAAGGATAAGGGAATTCAAGAGAAGTGGTCCAACCTAAGACAGATGATTGATGTGTGGGCCCCAATAGTGAAGCTTTTCTCACTTGGGCTGAAGTTTACCTAACTTATCAGCAAACGCAGCCACACTGCAAGCATAGGCATCTAAAGCAAAATCCTGCAAACTTCCAAATGACCAAATATTTGACTCAAAAGAGGACTATGTCACCTAAGGCTTGCAAAACAAAAGTTTATTTGAGTATATCTCAAGACTCGCAAACTCAAGTGGCATTTACATCTTCAAATTGTCAAAAGCACAAGAGGACACTACAATTCCATGGACCACAGAAATCCTTCACAGGATCGTAAAGATCAATGCACAAAAATCTGCAAAACAGTAGATGCAGATGTTAACGTGGCAAGTGTACCTCTCCAACTACCAGGGTTTGACTTCTTATTGGTGCATGAGGTGCAGAATTTCTACATGCACTTAAAAGTTTACCAACGCAGCCAAAAAATAAAAGATCTGCAAGTGTCTAGTGATTTGAACCTAGAGGGAAAGAGTATGCTGGGATAATCAATTCATTTTATCCACGAGAATGCTACAGAAAAAAAATAGAATATAAATAATCCCAAAACAATTCTTCACTTGGTGCGAAGATAAAAAGAATATAAATAATCCCAAAAACAATTCTTCACTTGGTGCGAGCATATTTTTTACTGACAGTTGCTACCATGTTTCATGAATCAAGCTTAAAGGCAGGGACATGTTCTGTAAAATGTTCCCTCTTTTCTCCATTATTCTTCATCATGAGCAGCGAAGAATACTTTTCTTGCTATCTCCTTTGCTTTCCTAATATATAAGGTATCACGCCTATCTACCAGGCAGAAGGTAAGATCTGTTGCATTTGGACCTTATTTCCTGTCATAACTAAAAAATCCAAATGCAAGCGAGAACATTACTATGCTTGATTTATGCCAATACTTGATGGCCCAGGCCTATTACATCTATAGGGAAAACTAAATAGGAAAGGACTGCCCAAGCATTATTTTTCTATGAGCATCATATGCACAAAATATGACACATCGTTTTCAAATTTACGCATGCAAAAATGCTTCTTGATATATGATAGGTTAAGAGAACTTAACAACAACAAAAAGAAACATAGAAATTACCCTTGGTAGCTTGTTTTGTATAGCCAAATGCTCCACGTGAAGTCTCACATTGGATGAAGCATAAAACCAAAGACTGCGATCAACCTCAGAATAGACACTGGCAACTATGTCAAATAATGTTTTTGCTCCACTTTCTATGGCTTTTAAGATAGTCATTTCTCTACTCCTTCTATGCCTGAGGAAAGTAGTGCCAGAATTATGCAATTATCATTATGTTGCCTGCGCTATGGTTCAGTGAACTAATATTATGCTGGCTACATGACTTCATCCTTTATAGCAAGCTTTATATGATTTATTCCCCATCATGATGAACCTCATGCGCTCAGTTGGTAAAACCACAACCTAGGTATGTGTTTCAGAGCCTTCTGTGAACTTATACGATTAAGTCTGAGCATAATAAAATTATTTTTTAAGAATAATCACATTTAATCATTTGGCAGGGAAGGGAAAATAATTACCAATTACAAAGCAAGTCCCCAACATCTTATAGGTAAATTTTGAAAATAAACTTAGTCAAAGAAGGGATTTATAAGGCATCAAAACAAAAAGAAAGTTGCTCATTTCATACTTGAGATATCCACAAAGCATGTGCTTTGGCCACAAATTGATCCTCCCATGCATTGGAATCAAAACATGTGGGGAAAGCTCAATAAACTTGTAGGTGGACTGGAAATAATCCTGCATATCCAATAAGTACTGAAAACATGAGACATATAAGCATAAAGTAAAGACTACTGAATACTGTAATAGAGACCAGTTATTAAGGCCAACATATGTGAAGCCAAAGATGCGGAAAGTTTATAAGCGGAAGAATAAGAAGGATAAAGAGGGGAGATGAGAGTAGTAGAGTGAAAAATAAATCTATTGAGCTGGAGTTAGTTACGTAGGGAGAGAATAAGAGGAGTGAGGAAAACTGGAGAAAGTTTAGTTTTGGTAAAGTTTTCTGTTATAACAGAGAGATATTCTCTCTAGGAGGAGCTCAGGCTCTAGACACTCTTTTGTTAGGATTGTTGGCTCTTTTTCTTCTTAATAATCAATTATATTTCTACCTTTATCATTTGGGGAATCCATCAATTGGTCCGACCTGCCAGATAGTTCACCAATGCCCCCAAAAATGACAGATAGGATGGATTTATTGGAGAATCGAGTTACAGCATTGGAGGATTCCATTCTGTCTTCGTTGGAGGATTTCAAGCAACCTTTATTGCTGGAAATCAGCAAGGGGTTGGGACGTGAGACTAGGGGAAGCTCTGGTGGTGGTGGTGGTGCTGGTGGTGGTGGTTCCCATTTTGGTGGGAGTAGAGGTGGTTTTGACGAAGGCGGTGCCTCCAAAATTTTGGGGGATAACTCTGACGAGTACCATATGACAGTGAAGAAGATAGAACTGCCGTTGTTTAATGGTGAGGACCCCGTTAGTTAGATTACATGGGCAAAGACCTATTTTGAGGTCCAAAACACTACCGATGATGTCAAAGTAAAGCTAGCTAAGCTCAGTATGGAAGGACCAACGATTCACTGGTTCAACGCGTGAAATAGAGGACCATCTCACCTGACTCAGGTTGAAGCAGGCATCGATTGAGAGATACAACGGTCGTAGGTGTGACAATCCGTTTGAGGAGCTTTCCAATTTGCATCAAATTGGGAGTGTAGAGGAGTATATCGCAAAGTTTGAACTAATCTCGTTGCAGGTCAGTCACTTGCCAGAGGCACAATATCTCGGGTACTTTATGGGAGGTCTCTCTTCTGAACTGCATTGTAGGTGCGTACCTTTAATCCACAGACTCGCTCACAAATAATGAAGGTTGCTCGCAATTTGGAGGTAGAGATGCCAATTGGAGATCGTGATGCTTGAAAACCACGCATTTTTGGTCATTCTTATGGGTTTCATTTGAACAACCGAGGTAACCCAATGGTCAGAAAACAAGAGGGGAGGACCCAATTGGGTCGCACTAGATCCGTGGGCTCGGGATTAGCGAATGAAAATAGGGCTAAATCACATTTGGGGAGTTCCCTTGGGTCCACTAATAGGGGAATGACATTGTTGTTCTTTGTTTCTCATTCACGACTAGACAAGAAAGGGGGAGCTAGCAGTGATCAGAGTAAGGGGTTGAAACACCTTACATACCCAAAACTTATGAAGAGGAGATCTTAGGAGTTGTGTTTTCGGTATGGGGATAAGTTTCACGTGTGGAATCACCAATGAAATTACGGAGGAAATGAAGACATTGAAGTTAGAAGGGAAATTGAAGGGAGTTTCTGTAATGGTTTTGGTGGATAATGGTGCCACTCATAATTTCATCTCTCCCCAGGTAGCTGTTGCTTCGGAGTTTCCAGTTACTCAGACTATGGAGCTTGGGGTCAGATTGGGAAATGGTCACAAGATTTCTGTCAAAGGTAAATGTTCAAATGTGCTGCTTCACTTTGGAGAAATTGATATGACTATGGATGCTTATATGATTGATTTGGGAGGATTGGATGTGGTGTTAGGAGTGACTTGGTTGAAAAGTTTAGGGAAGGTAGTTATGGATTGGGCAAACTTGTCAATGTCTTTCCAGTGCCAAGGGAGTTCAGTGTTGCTACAAGGTCTAACTAAGAATATAGGTCCTTTGCGTAACAGAAAAGAGAACTTGACCTATTCCTCCTCTTTTCATGGGTTGATATAGGGAATAGAGGGTGTCGATGATTAAGGAGGGGAAGTTTCTGCCAATGACTTACTAAGCAGTGAGCAACAAAGAGCTCTCAACAAAATTATAGAAACATTTCCAGAGGTATTCACTGAAAGGGGGGATCTCCCTCCAATAAGGTTAACAGAGCATGGTATTGAACTGCATCAAAGGGTTGGTCCAATAAATGTACGCCCATACCGTTACCCGCATTTGCATAAAAATGAGATCGAACGGCAAGTTGGGGAATTGCTTCAACAAGGGGTTATACGGCATAGTTCTAGTCCTTTCTCAAGCCCAGTAATTTTGGATAAGAAGAAGGATTCCACATGGCACATGTGTGTTGATTACCATGCCCTTAACAAGTTTACTCTTCCGGATAAGTACCCAATTCTAGTAGTGGATTAATTACTTGATGAGTTGAATGGAGCACACTACTTCTCTAAATTGGATTTGAAGTCAGGCTATCATCAAATTAGAATGAAGGAGAAAGATGTTCACAAAACCGCTTTCCGTACTAATGAGGGTCATTAAGAATTCCTTGTGATGCCTTTTGGATTAATGAATGCACCCGCCACTTTTCAAGCCACAATGAACCAGGTTTTTAAGCCTTATTTATGACAATTTGTCCTAGTATTTTTTGATGACATACTCGTTTATAGCAAGGATTGGGCCACTTGCTTGTTTCATTTGGCACTAGTACAATTATTGCAGCAACAATGTTTTTTGGCCAACAAGAAGTGTATGTTTGGGGGGGAGCAAGTGGAATACTTGGGTCATGTGATTTTCAAAGCAGAGGTGTCAATAGATCCAGTCAAGATTAAAAGTGTTGTGGAGTGGCCGGTACCTCACAATGTTAAAGGTGTTAGAGGGTTCTTGGGCTTAACAAGTTATAATCGTAAATTTATCAAGGGATATGATAAATTGGCCAAGCCCTTGACTGAATTAACAAAGGAGGAGAGTTTTCATTGGAGAAAGGAAGAATGATCTTGCTTTTGATAGATTGAAAGTGGCCCTGACTTCTGCACCGGTACTATCTCTTCCGAACTTTACTCAACCTTTCTAGATCGAATGTGATGTTTCGAGTAAAGGTGTAGGAGCAGTGTTGATGCAAGACAAAAAATCTATAGCTTATTTCAGTAAGGCCTTGGCTAATCAGAACTTGTCCAAACCTGTGTAAGAAAAAGAGTTGATGGCTTTGGTTTTGGCGGTACAGCATTGGCGACATTATCTCTTGGGTTGCAGTTTTGTGATCTTTACCGATCCAAAGGGTTTGAAACATATGTTGCAGCAGAGGGTAGCTAGTTGTGATCAACATAATTGGATTTCAAAGTTGTTGGGATACCATTTTGAGGTAATTTATAGCTAGTTGTGATCCACTTGGGTTATTGCAACCACTGCAGATTCCACAACAGGTATGGGAGGATATTTCTCTTGATTTCATTACCAGGTTGCCAAAATCTAAGGGGTATGATGCAATCTTAGTTGTGGTGGATCGTTTGTCGAAGTATGCCCATTTTGTGCTCCTTAAACATCCATATACTGCTAGATTTGTGGCTGTCATTTTTGTTAAAGAGATCACTCTCTTTCATAGCATGCCACAGTTAATCATCAGTGACAGATATCCCTTATTTGTCAGTAACTTTGGCAAGAGTTATTCAAGCTCCAAGGAACAATGTTGACAATGTCTTCTTCTTACCATCCAGAAACCGACGGCCAAACTAAGGTGGTTAATAGGTGTTTGGAGACGTATCTAAGTTGTTTTACATCCGAGCAACCCAGGGAATGGCAAGGTTGGTTGTCTTCGATAGAATTGTGGTATAACACCACCTTTCATATTTCTATGGGTATCACACCCTTGAGGTTGTGTACAGAAGAAAGCCTCCCACTATTGTGAGGTTTGTGTTAGGGGAAACTAAGGCTGAGGCTGTGAGTAGAGAATTACAAGACTGTGATGAAATTTTGTGATAACTGAAGTATAATCAGTTGAAAGCTCAAGAGTAGATTAAGTGTTATGCTGACAAACACATAAAATTGTACGTGTTCAAGGCTGGAGAATGGGTCTTTTTGAAGTTGCGTCCACATAGATAGCAAACCGTAGTGAGAAGAATTAATCAGAAGCTAGAACCTCGTTATTATGGTCACTATCAGATTTTGGAGAAGTATAGCAATGTGACATATCGCTTAAATTTACCACCACAGTCACGGATTCATCCCCTTTTTCATGTGTCGCAGTTGAAGAAAGCAATTGGACAATATACTACCAAAGCAGAATTGCCCACATAGTTGGAAGTTGCCGCTGATGGAGTTATTGAGCATGTTAAGTTTCTAGCGTGTAGGGACTTTTCGGTGGCAGGTGTCAACCAGTAATAGTTACTAGTTTAGTGGAAGGGAAGTTCGGAGGAAGATGCTACTTGGGAGGATGCTATGACTTTTAATAGCCAATTTTCTAACTTCAGCCTTAAGGACAAGGATGAATTTGAAGACGATGGCAGTAATAGAGACCAGTTATTATGGCCAACATATGTAAAGCACAAGATGTGGAAAGTTATAAGCGGAAGAATAAGAAGGGTAAAGAGGGGAGATGAGAGTAGTAGAGTGAAAAATAAATCTGCTTAGCTGGAGTTAGTTACGTAGGGAGAGAATAAGAGGGGTGAGAAATATGGGAGAAAGTTTAGTTTTGATAAAGTTTTCTGTTATAACAAAGAGATATTCTCTCTGAGAGGAGCTCAGGCTCTGGATACTCTTTTGTTAGGGTTGTTGGCTCTTTTTCTTCTTAATAATCAATTATATTTCTACCTTTATCATTTGGGGAATGCATCATACTACCACCTTCTTTG
This sequence comes from Erythroxylum shatona, assembly GCA_027568895.1. Lineage (NCBI taxonomy): Eukaryota > Viridiplantae > Streptophyta > Magnoliopsida > Malpighiales > Erythroxylaceae > Erythroxylum > Erythroxylum shatona. The sequence continues at coordinate 17,830,459 of JAOSBK010000003.1, forward strand.
TTCATTTTCTACCTCTTGCAACGGTTTATTATTCTTATTTTACAGACATTTATCATTACACTCCAAGTTAAGGAGGATATTGACACACGTCAGATTCCTACTGATGTTATAAACTACCATTCCTTTTCAAACTTTCAGCATTTGTGAATGAAGGGACAGAGTTCAGGTCTAGAAGTGTGGTGCAATAATCTAAATTTGCAGTCCCAGTACATGGGACAAATGACATTCATTTTTGTGTAGGAGTTAGAAAATGTTAGACGGAAAATAAAAGAGAAAAATATAACAAAAAGAAAGATATTTTAGCAATATCTTGAATGATGAAATTAATAGACAAAGTCCAAGGTCAGGAAAGAAGGGTATAGAAAGATGTTTGTCTATATGTGGATAGGTTAACCAGCCAGCAACCACGCTTGGGTGAATGAGATTGAATGGTTTGTAATATACCAGGATTCCCTATAAAACACCAATTCAAGTTCTTACTTGATAAATAGATTACCTACTCGGATCTTTAACTATAAAACACCAATTCAAGTTCTTACTGAGTATTTTCCAGCTACTAGACTGATTACAGACATTCCCTTGAAAATTTTTGGTAGCTTGACCCTTGGTTCATAGTCGTGATTTGAAACTTTCAAAACTAGATACTAGAGTACATAAATGCATATTTGTAGGTTATCCCACTAATCAAACAACAGTGTGTGTCTCGTTGATAAGCATTAAAATAATAATAATAATAATAATAATAAATACATATAAATATAAATACGTAACAAAATACATAATATAATAAACATAACACAAAGCAAAAAGTAACAATAAAAGATAGAATAAGTAAATAAATACACAAACCAGAATGAAGACAAGTACAAGAATAAATCAAACAAGCTATTATAAACAAATAATTAGGCTAAGTAAGAAATTGTTTAGAATAAATAACTAGAAGGGAAGTACTACGTAATAAAAATTTATGCTAAATACAAGATATAAGATTTGAAGGAAAATATTCAAAAAACCTAAGAGAACAAGAATGTCCTCTCCAAACGAGATTCTTTACCCGTATCATAGTACACCAAGGTTTTTTATTGCAGGTCATGCCTTCCGTAAGTTCCAGCTGAGCTAAATCATTTTTTATCACTTCCCCCCAGTTTTTCTCAAGCTTTCCTTTTTTTCTTTTACAGTTTGTAAATACTATTTTCTCATATCTTCTCACCAGAGTGTTAAAGTGTCTCTTTTTAATGTCTGAACCGCCTAAGCTTCGTCTTTCTTAATTTTTTATTAATACTAACCATCTTTAATTTGTCTATTACTATTTCATTCTTATCTTTATCTCTTCTAGTAAGGTTACACATCCAATGAAGCCCTTCACGTCCTAGCTTATAACCATGCATCTATTTGTGTTCATGAATGTTACTTTCTTTGAAGGTACTTCATAGTATAATAACTACCATTGTCAAGGGAGCAAAATATCAGTGAAGATGGCTTCTTAGATGGTTTAGATCTCAAGTTTGAGTTTTTTTACAGTGATATTTCTCATGATCATTCATAAGCAAATGAAGTAAATATTGACAATGTTGTATCAGTTAATAAACAACTTGTGACAAAGCCATCACAAATGATAATACTAGAAGCATGGAGATGTATGAGAAACAGTACAAAGGTCTTGTATATTCAAAGGAACACCTAGTAGAAAAAGGAAGGCAAACCATTTCGTAACATCTTCATGAGTCTTACCAGAGGTTAGATTAAAGAAATAATGACGTTTCCACAAATATTCATGTTTGTAAAAGTATTCCTGTAAGTGATTCTAAGATAAACTCTTCTTAAATCGATCTCCCTCTAGTTCTGAGGAAAAATATTAGATCTTGTACACAACATCCTCTCTCTAACTTTGTGTCTTGGGAAAATATTTTACCCATGTATTATATCTTTATTTCACAAGCGTCTAGTTTTCCTGTTCCTAATAGTATTCAAGAGGTTCTAAAGTTCCTAACTAGAAAGAAGCTATTCTTGAAAAGATGAAAGCTTTGGAAAAGAATGCAATTAGGGAAGAAGTCAATCTACCAAGTGGAAAAAAAGGTTGTTGGTTGTAAATGGGTATTTACTCTAACATTCAATTCTGAAGGATCCTTAGAGAGGCAAAGGTTGGGTTTGTTGCTAAAGGACTTACCCAGACATATAGCATAGATTATTCTAAGACTTTTTCACCAGTGGCAAAGTTAAACACGATTTGAGTCCTTTCAATTGCTATTAATCTTGATTGGCTTTTGAATTAATTAGACATAAAGAATGCTTTCTTGAATGGATATCTAGAAGAAGTATATTTTAGATCTCTTAAAAGAGACTAGAATGAGTGAATGCAAGCCTTCAGACACTCCAGTAGAGTTTAATGTCAAACTTGGAGATGTTAAAGATGGAATCCCGGTAGATACATGAAGGTATCAAAGATTGGTAGGGCAACTGATCTGCTTGTCTCATAAACGACTTGATATTGCCTTTACTATAAGTATGGTTAATCAGTATATGCATTCCCCATACGAGGAGCTTCTAGAAGTTGTGTACGAGATCCTTTGATATTTAAAGGGCATTCCTAAAAAGGGCTTTTTTTTCAAAAATAAAAAAATAAAATTAAACGAGTAGAGGTCTATAATGATGCAAACTGGGCAGGATCAACTACTAATAGAAGATTGACTTATGGATATTGTACATTCCTTTGGGGCAACTTAGTCACATGGAGATATAAGAAACAGAGTGTAGTTGTTAGGAGCAATGCAAAAGCAGAATTTAGATCAATGGCTCAAAGTATACGTGAAGTTCTATGGCTACGAAGAGTTCTAAAAGATCTTCAAAGTCCAATGAGCTTTCCCATGAGATTGTATTGTGATAATAAGGCAGTCATAAGTATTGCCATAACCCAATCCTTCATGACAAGACAAAACACATTGAAATTGATAAGCACTTCACTAAGGAAAAACTTAAAGCAATAATAATCTATTCTCCATTCATTCCAACCACACAATAAGTTACAGACATATTTACTAAAGGATTGATAAGACAACCATTCAAACTTCAAGTTAGCAAGTTGGGCATGATAGACATTTTTGCACCAACTTGACGGAAGTGTTGGTAAATTAGGCAAACCGATATCTAGTAGATAATGATTCCAGTAAAATAAGAAAATTTTATCCCAGATTCAGGACAAGATAAATCAACACTTAAGTAGTTAGGGTGCTGCAGATAAGTAGAGATAAGCAATTAGGATACTGATTCTATAAATCAACAGGGTGTTGCAGATTAGTAGAGATAAGTAATTAGGAAATTGATTCTATACTGGCTATATTTTTCCTATTTAAGATGCATCAGTCTAAGAATAAAGTACAGAACTTTAGCTTTGGTTTTCTATTCAATTGTGTCAACATAGGGTTATCCTGAGTTTGAGCTTAAAGACATGCTCTTTGTCTAGGGGAGAGTTGATACACACGAGGCATTCTTAGGAGAGAAATATACAAGATCTTGATTAGAAAGTAATTGCAAAGGTTATTTTATTTAGGCAGCAGTCATCTTATCTAGGCATTATTATTTTTATATGTTTATTTTTTTGTGGGAAAAAAAGTTAGCAAACTCCTATTCTATTTTACTTCCTATTTCACAAGTCTATTTTTAGTACAAGAATAAATTAGCAGATTCCTATTATATTTTACTTCTTAAAACTCTATATATTGAGCCTATTTAAAAGGCATTACAATGAACTAGAAAGGGGAAGAACTCTAGTAAGGGAAAAGAGAATTTCCATGTGAGTTGTCTTGTGACATCATCCTACACAAAAACACATATCAAAGGTCAATAGTCAAAGGACTCAATATTATTAAAACTAACAAATTTATAAAATCAATTATTATGATTTCTTAATTAATATATAAAAACATTTAAATTAAGTTCGAATGTGTAGATTTTAAGCTCATGCATAGATTTTCCACCTTTAATAAAAGACGTCTTTTAAACTTATATGGTTTTAGTTTTAAATTTTTGTTTTTTAAAAAAATCTTAGTTACTTTTTTTCTACATTGTATATTAGTTTAACAAAATTTAGAAATTAAATATCAATTATTTATGACTCCTTTATGTTTAAATAAAATAAAACAACAAATTTTACACCTTTAATCAAAGACAAGCTTTTAAACTTATATGTTTTTAGTTTTAAATTTTTGGTTTTAAAAAATAATCTTAGTTACTTTATTTCTACATTGTATATTAGTTTAACAAAATTTAGAAATTAAATATCAATTACTTATGACTTCTTTATGTTTAAATAAAATAAAACAACAAACAAATATTAACGAAAGATTTAAAATTTTGACAATTATTGTATTTTCTACTAAATTAATTTGTAATGAAAAAAAAGATAAGTATATTATATTTATATTGATTTGTTTGAAAGGCTTTTCTGTGATTAATGTGCTTAACTTTCTACACAGACATTATCGTTATAAAGCTCCATTTTGGCAACAAAGGGGATCGGGTTTGTGTGCCTCATGCAGCCCAATTTTGTACATCTAAGGTAAAGACCAACTGGACTGGTCTAGGTTGATCAGTCTAACAGCCATATTGCTCCAATTCAACAAAGAATAGACTTAAATTTTGCAGTACAATTGTAACCACCCATTTGAAACTGCACAGCCGTCAGTTTCTAGATTTATCTGTCTCACTACCCTGGGTTTCACACATATGGTATGTCCTCCATTAGAAAAAACATATTGTTCTCCATACCATCCCATTTAGACTATCTAATATAAGTAGCATAGAAATTAAACATGATGCAAAAGCATCTACTATAACAATGCGTGAGCAAGAACATGTGCTTCTTTAATATTGAACTTTTGAAAGAGTGAGGATAGCAGAGGAAAACCAATGGCTTTCACTTACATTCATGTTGCCACCAGATTCAATGTCCAAGAGAGCACTCCCTTGACTGCAAAATGTCCACAACATATCAGAGATGCAACTTATAGAAAATGCCAAATTTGGAGTTTATAAAACATCCAAATGGAGTCCTCCATCCAGAAGATTTTCTATAAGAGACTTGAAAGAGGATGGGGAGTTAGAAAAAGGAAGAGAAAACGTAGCACTTTAACTAAACCTTAATCAATTAAAAAATTGTGTTGGCACTAACATAGGCAAGAATCTGCTTAATGCACAAGAGTAGAACAGATGACACAAAAATATTAACTTACTACAGATTTTTTTGATATTTAATAGACCCAAAATTCATATATGTAAATGCCTAACATGACTTTTTAGCATCAATCCAGCAGTGTCTCTTATATAGAAAGGACAAGCACACATAGTACTAGTTACAAATTCTTCTACTGCACAGTTGTACTGTAATTTAGTAAATAAAGGAGTCTAATATGTCATATAGTAATGTTCTTACCCTACACAGTGATCACCTACAATCAATGAATGAGTACTGACATGAAACAACCCCAGATGGCCATTTGTATGTCCCTGAATGGAGAAAACTTCTGTACGTTAGAACTAACATGAAATATGGGAAATAAGTACAGTAGTTAAAAATTGTGTCATACATAATAACCTAATCAACTAATGAACGAAGCCCCATGATATATTCATCTCAAATCACTAAGAGATCAAATTGAAAGCCAGCATAATCAAATTGAAAGCCTGTAGAGGATCTTGTGGGAAAGAATTTTTCTGTTTTTCATATATTGAATAGGAGTATACGGCCATATATAGGACATTACAAGTAGGAATTTAAATCTGGAAAATTATCTAAAGCTATCTAATGTAATCCCTTAATTTAAGAGATTTCAAACTTATCTTATCTTATCTATTTACAGCCTATCTATATCTAAGTATAATCTATTTACAGCTGTTTAGTATCTCAACACTCCACCTCAAGCTAAGGAATAGATGTCTTCCATTCCCAGCTTGTATACAAGATCATGAAAACTTGAACAGTTCAGCCCCTTTGTTAAAACATTAGCTACTTGACATTCTGATGGAACATATGACATGCACACTAACCCTTATTCCAATTTTTCTTTAATGAAATGTCTATCAATCTCAATATGCTTTTTCCTATCGTGTTGAATAGGATTATGAGCACTATTGATGGCTAACTTATTATCACAATAGAGTTTCATAAGGCCATCCCATTTGACTCTCAAATCATCTAGAATAATCTTCTGCTAGAGCAATTCACACAATCCTTGAGCAATAGCCCTAAATTCTAATTCTGCAGTTGACCTTGCCACCACATTCTGCTTCTTGCTCCTCCATGTTACAAAATTTCCTCCAAGAAACGTACAATACCCTGTAATTGATCTTCTAGTCCACTATGAAACCTGCATACTGAGCATCGGTGTAAGCTTCTAGAGCAAGAGTATTGTTTTTCTTGAACAAAATTCCTTTTCCTGGACTGCCTTTCAAGT
>JAOSBK010000003.1:17849546-17865257 GCA_027568895.1 Erythroxylum shatona
TATTTTAATTATTAAATCAAATTTTATTTGAATATTTATATATTTTAAATTTAATTATATATAATTTAATTATAAAATAAAATAAAATAATTCATAATTTTATGGATAATTAATTTTAATTTATTAAATATATAAATATAATGTTGAATTAAATTATTCATAATTTTATTAAAAATTAAATAATTAAATAATATATATTTAAATGATAGTAAATCATATTATAAAAAACAAAAACAGGAAATAAAAAACCACTTTTTATAGTTTTCATAATTTTTGAAAACTAGAAGAAACTAAAACCAACAACAGAAACTAAAAAACAAACAAGATTTTTTTTACTGAATTTGAGAACAAAAGCAGAAAACTAAAAATAAAAATGGGAACAAACACCCCTAAATAAGTAAAAAGTTATTTAGTTGAACAAAAAATAAGTTTTATCCCTATTTTAAATAATTATATAAAATATTTAAATTTAAGCATTATCTTCAATGTGTGGCAAGAAACCTTCTCACTCACCCAAGTCTTCGAGAAGGCATAAGACAGAAAAATACAAGCATTTGTACAGGATGATCAAGAAATTTACTTAAAGTAGTATCCCTTTCATCATCTGTCAGTCCATCTGTCACACCCAATGCACCATTTTACTCTTAAACTCTTTATTGAATAATCATTTTGGTATCAATACTCTTACACAATTCTTTTCCAACCTCTTTTATTTTATCACCCAACAACCTAGTAGCAACAATAATTGAATCTGCATGGCTTGGTTCTCTAGTATCATTATTGTTTTTTCTCTTTTTTGCTGAAATATTTTTTGATTGCCTTTAAATAGTTGATGTTTGAGGTTGGGTAAAGGATGCATCCATGTCATACAAACCATGCTCAAGTTCATATTCATCTTCACCACCTTCATTTATCCCACCTAAACCTTCTTGCCTTTTCCATTTCTTTAAGAATATCTGTAATAGTTTGTATGTTATTTCTAATTATACAATCTTCTCCATAGATCCCAATCAACTCATTATGGAAAGGAGAACTTTTCATTTGAAATTGAGCAGCATCTTTGTGACTCTAACAAGAAAAATTAATAATTTATATAAATAACAAGAAAGTAGTTAAAGAAAATACTTAAAACAAGTGAAAAGTTCAATACTTACACTTAAGAAAGACTCCCATAAATGATCTTCAGTAGTGACGATCATCCTATCGCTATCCCATCTAAATCCACTAGTATCTTTCCTTACCATATCATATACAATGCTTCACTCTTTCTTTAAAGTCTTAATCCTAAACTCTATATGAGGCCTAGCTTTTAAATTTGGATTAGGGAGTTTTATTGCTACCACTCTTTCTAATTCACTTAGATAGTCAGCTTTAAATCCAGTATCAACATTATATATTTCCACATTATGTAAATCAACCATGTAAGAAACTAGCACAACATCCACTTCATAGTTCCACTTTCTTTTTGTTCCTTTTAAACTTTGAAAATCAGTAGTTGACAGGGAATTCCTTGACATACTTATCTAGCAAATTAAAGCAGTATTGACAAATAAAAAATAATCATGATAATAAAGGAAAACTAAAAACATTCATAAAATTTTTCATTTTATTAATATTAAGCATTAACAACTTACGAGAACAACATAATCTACACTAACAACTTACAACATCAACAAAAAAGAGTGCAACAACTTGTTGAAACAATAATATAAAACCCCTTAACACTCAAACATAATATAATACCTAAAACATGTCAATTTTCATTTTGCCCAAATGTTCTCCATTGATTGAACATTTCGTGTGCCAATTCAATTCTCCAATTTGTCCAAGCATTAGATGGGCCAATAGTATTTATAGAATCATTCTCAACAACTATATTTGTGAGAAAATAATCCCCTAAATCACTCTCTATCGAGTCAAAACCCATGTCTTGCCTAATAAAATTATGAAGCAAACAACAAGTTATAATAATTCGATTGTGTGTCTTTATTAGATAAAATGATGGACTTTTAAGAATAGCCCACCTAATTTTTAGTAACCCAAAAAACCTCTCAATTACATTGTGTGCAACTGTATGTTTCATATTAAAAAATTCCTCTAGAGTTCTTGGTTAGTAACTTTGACGTCATTCATTCAAATGGTACCTTTGACCTCTAATTGATGCAAGGAAGCCCTCACAATTTGTATAACTTGCATCGACTAGGTAATAGCAACCTATATAAAAAACAATATATAAAGTATTTAATTTACATTATTTGATATACAAAATTTCAAACAACCTTCCTATATCATATAGGAAAGCTTACCATGAGGCACTTTTAGTCCATGTCTTCTATTAATTGCATCATGAAAAACTCGACCATCAGCTACTGACCCTTCCCATTCAGGAAGAACATAAGCAAATTGCATGTCAGGTGTGCACACACCTAACATATTTATTACAATGTCGCCCTTACGAGTTTGAAATATAGGCTTATCTTTAATTGGCACATTAACCCTAATATATGTCCCATCTAGAGCACCTAAAAAATTCTACAATTCAAATGAAATAAACAATAATGAGGAACCTTATCCAAATGCACTATATTTTCTTATAATAATAATTGGGTGATTGTCTACCTTAAACCACTTCCACCAATGGTCCAAAGAGGTTATTAGGATGGGCTCAGGTTTTCTAAACAAAAGATATTGTAAATCCATCACTACATTTAAACACAATATGAAAACACCGACTAATCATCTCGGTTGACCTTATAAAATTTTTCCTAATAACACAATTTTTAACATGATGAGCAATAATATGTAAGAAATTTTCTACTTGTTCATTAATAAGCATGTTTTTTTAACTTTTATCCTCCTATACTTTCTAGCACTTCACATAGTTTTAAAAATGTTGCCTATTCATCCTAACCATTGAAATACATGACTTATCATTTTCATGCACAATTCACCTCGCATAATCTCGATTTGCATAAAAATCAAGAAAATAACATCTAACCATTGGCCTATAACTATATAAAGATGCCTCTGATGCCAATAAACTCAATAGCCAACTAACAACGTTACACATCTCCAACCATATAGTTAAGACAATCACAAGCATTTTTTTCTTTCAAAATTTCTACTCAAACTCAAACTAGTCATGACTGCAAGAAATAAAATTTCTAATGTATTTACATAAATTTATTTAAAAAAAGGTACAATGTAAGTTAACAACCATGAAATAATTTAAAATAGCTGATGGCATAAAGTAGAGTAAGAGAAAAAAGTTACTCATACTCGTTGCTGCTCTACTATTATAACATAAAGCCCGTAAAACTTAACTTGAGGACCAATGAAAGTTTTCCAAAGACACTTAAAAGGCTATAAGGTATAAGAAGCATATACTAGCAAATGAAACAAAGAAGTGAATGAAACATTTTCAAAGAAAATGGAAAAGAGAAAAAAAAAAGAATCACATGATGGAAAGAAAGGCAAAAGCATAATAAGCATAATGACCCTAGTGGCTAAGGATAAGGAAGTACATTTTTCTAGGCCTAGAAATGACCTTGCTTGTGCCATTTCATCAATAAGTAATAAAATACCAAAGCATTCAATTTTTCCAAAAAGTACCATGCAGAGATGATCATTTTCCAACAAAGAGATGCACCCTAAAAATACTTAACTAACTGTATATAGACTTTTTAGACATATTAGCTACACTTTGTAAAGTTAAAAGTCTAAAAACAAAACCTACATAACTCCTAGGTTAAATAAGACATAATTGTATGTTAACACTCACACCAATATAACCAATACATAAATGACACCTAAAACTTGGTTTAATTGTAAAAATTTTGATGGTGTGAGTTTTGTTGATGTGGGGTTGGCATCTCTTGAAGAAGCTGGTTAATGACAGTTTGACATTAAAAGGTTTGTTTCCTTCTTCCACTTGCGATTCTTTCATATTCATTTATTTATTTATTTTAGCTTTATTCACCTATTGATTTCTATTTATGTTTTGTAGGGTTATCAATTCTAGACTCGAGTTAATAGGAATGGAGATATCCAAATTAAGCTACAATTCATTGTTTCAAAAACATAACACTTGTCGTTCCCTAATCTTCTACCCATTAGTAATTTTAGCGGAAACTGCCACTAATTTCCATTTTCAACGAAGAGAGAAATCAAACCTAATCCCTCACCCAATCAAAACTCATTAACAACACTCAAATATAATTCCATTATGCAACTTTATCATCCTATAGCAATCTTAGAAAAACAAAAACGATAAAAGGAGGAATATTAAGGTAGAGAGAGTGTATTTTTACATATTATAGGAGAGTTGGCCGACGTTGAGACACCTGCTGGAACAGGAACTAATGGATTCCAAATCCTACTTATGGTGTTGAACAAGAAAAAGGTTGAAAATTAACCTCAACAAAAGTGGCGACAATCAAAGAGAACGAAATAAACTTGTTGGGAAAGAACAAGAATAACTTACCTAAAAGAGAAGGATAGACGGTAGAAGGCTGGGTTGGATTGAAGAGAGAGTGAGGTTTCTAGGGAAGAGAATTGCAAGGTAGAGAGTGAAAATGAACAAGTTTCTGGAGAGTGAAGTGAAAATGAAGAAGTTTTTGAAGAACTAAAAATGGGTTTACATTACAAGCGGAAGTGAAGGATAATTTTGTCCTAAACATATGATTTATTCCTGACATGCTCGGAATAGATAAAAACAACTGAGAGATCTACTTTAATTATTCCCCAAAGTTAAAGAATAACAAAAATAGGATTAGTTATTAGTATTTTTTCTAGCCAAACAAAGGCATAAATAATTTTTTAGAATACATCAATAATAGAATTCTTATTCCAGTTAACCAAACAAGCAGTTAATGATACGTTTCACATATTTCAAAGCTTACATGAAGAGGTTTGACTTAAAAAGTTTTTTGAATTCTCCTCTAAATTTTAGAAGAGAAAAAGAAGAGTTTAGATGTTTTAAAAATATAGTGGAGTCTTATGAAAGACCCTAAAAGCTTTTAGAATATGGTGAAACATTATAGAAGACCTTAAAAGCTTTTAAAATATGGGTGAATCTTGTGGAAGCTTTTGGAAGCTTATGGAATATAGTAGAACCTTATGGAATATTATGGAAGAATATAGAATGTTGTAAATAATGTAAGATGTGTGTAAAATAGTATAAAATATTCTAGAGATTCAATGTAAGTCATTGGAAAAAATAGATCACAACTATCTATTTAGGAGATGGAAGGCTATAAATAGCCTTAGACGCTTCATTTAAGCATCCTACATGTTACATTCTACATCTTGAATGATACACACTACTTTGAATATTCGAGATGAAGTTTTCTTTACAAACACTCTCTAGGCTTTCCTTTAGTCTCTGAAGTATTTTCTAATTGTGCTAGTCTTATACCTAGGATTTTCAAATAAGGCTAACTTGGTATAGTATAATAACACTCAAGTGCCATACAGTTCATTGGTAAGAAGTCCAAGTCCGTGATAGTTGGTATTAGAACCTTATGACGAAGATGTCAAGAGCACAAAGTGAGATCACCAACGTTGAAGGTTCTAGGCAATCAAGGAAAGAGAGGTAAATTTTTAGAGACGTTATGGCTAACATGAACGTACGTCTGCAAAGGTGGAGCTTGTAATAGTCAAAAGGCAAGAGAAGTTTGAGAAGATAGATCAACACATCAAGGGACTTGAGAATGGGTTTGAAGAGTTTCATAGGTATATGCAAGATGCCTTGAACATTGCCATGTCAAAATGTCACAGCCAGTTGAAGGTCTTGGAAGAGACTCTCCAACCTAATAATGCACTTCTTAAGGAGGAGCTTGTAAAGGTTGTTGTAGAACTCAAAGAAACAAATGAGGAGTTAGTCTTTTGTAAAAATCCATTGCTCAAGGGGAAACAATATTGTGCCTACGATGGTCTCCACTCCTTCAAGGGTAGACATTCTTAAACCAAAGACGTACCATGGGTCGAGGATGTGAAGGAGATCAATAATTTCATATGAAGCTTGGAGCAATATTTCAAGGTTCTTGGCATAGAGGAGGATGCCAAGAAGATTAGCAATGCTATTCTTTACCTTGAAGATGCCGCCTTAGTATGGTGGAATAGGCGATATGGCAACATTGAGAGGGGTATTTGCACCATTAAGATATGGAGTGAGTTCAAGAAGGAACTCAAGTGCCAATTTCATCCCAAGAATGCAGAATAAGAAGCAAATGTTAAGCTAAGGTGTCTCTAAAAAAGAGGAAGCATTCTAGAGTACATGAAGGAGTTTTCCGAAGTACTTATTGAAATTCCTGACTATCCAGATAAAGAAGTTTTCTTTGCATTTAAGGATGGCTTACAAATTGGTTAAAGATGGAGATTTAAAGAAATGGTGCTCAAGACCTTGCTACTGCCATCTCCATTTTCGCTTCCTCAATCAAGTTTAAGAGGACTAAAAAGCCCAAATCCCATAAGGACAAAAGTAACAAAGGGAAGAGTAGGGGGAGATAGCCACCAAAGTAAAGAAACTCTTTATAAATCAGGTAAGTTTGAATCTAAAAACCTTAAAGATGATAAGAATAAGTCTACTCTCAAATGTTTCTTTTGTGAGGGATCGCATAAGGCAAGAGATTGTCCAAAGAAAGCAAAGCTCCCTGCTTTAGTAAAAAAAGGGAAGCACAAGAGAAAGAAAGAGAGGAGTCAAAGATAGGCTCCTTAAATATCCTCAAGAAAAAGTTAAAGTTTCTAAAACCGAGAAGAAGGGACATTCATATGCCGAGGTAAAGGTTGGAGGCCAAATGACAAAAGCATTAGTAAATACTGGAGCTTCCAATAACTTCATATAAGTAGAAGAAGCAAATCGGTTGAAAATTAACTATAACAAGGAGCAAGGGTGGCTCAAAGCTGTAAACTCATAGCTAAGAGCTACTTTTGGAATTGCTAGAGATGTCAATGTATGTATTGGAAAATGGGGTGGTTTAATGGATTTTTTTGTAGTTTATATAGATGATTATCCTATAGTACTTAGTATAGAATTTATGGACCACGTTAAGGTCGTACCTATTCCTTTCACTAATACCATGTGTATTTGAGAGCAAGGAAATACTTGTACGATACCTTTATCACATGAAGGAAGTTTGTCCACCAAGAAAATACTTTTCCATACAATTCTCTAAAGGCGTAAAAAAGATGCAACCCTTATATCTGGTGGCATTAAAGGAAGAAGGAGCATAATCTTCACCAATGAAGTTACCCAAAGGGATCTCTAATGTCCTTGAGGAGTTTAAAGATGTGATGCCTCCAAAATTGCCAAAGAAGCTCCCACCGAAACGAGATGTGGATCATATGATCGAGTTGGTGCAAAGGCCTACCCCACCTGTTATAGTACCTTATTGTTAGGGATGTCAGAAAGGGGCCCAGCCCAGCTCAATTTTGGCCTTAGTTGACCGGCCCATGGCCCAACCATTATTTAAAAAATGACATCATTTTTTACGGTTTTCTTTAAAAAATATATTGTGGGCTGAGTTAGGGTTGGGCTAGACCAAGAGCAGCCTGGGCCTGACCGACCTATTGACATCTTTACTTATCATAAGGCACCCCCCGAACTTGAGGAGTTAAGGAAGCAACTTAAGGAGTTGTTGGATGCAGGATGCATTCAACCTTCAAAAGCTCCATATACGCACCTGCACTTTTTCAAAAGAAGCACAATCGTTCACTTCAGTTGTGCATTGACTATCGAGCACTCGATAATATCACTGTGAAGAATAAGTATCCTATACTATTACCTGATGACTTATTTAATCAACTTGGTGAAGCAAGATGGTTTACCAAGCTTGATTTAAGATTAGGGTATTATCAAACGAGGATTGTGGAGAAAGATGTACCAAAGACTACTTATGTTATGAGGTACGATTTCTTTGAATTCTTAGTTATGCCTTTCGGGCTTACTAATGCACCTGCCACATTTCGCACCCTTACACTTCTTGGATAAATTTATTGTGGTGTACTTGGGTGATATTATGGTGTAAGTAAAATATTAAAAGAGCATGTTATGCACTTATGACAAGTTTTCGAAGTTTTAAGCGAAAATGAGCTATATGTGAAGAAGTAAAAATATGCTTTTACACAATATAAAGTTATGTTTTTGGTGCACATTGTTGGAGGGGGCAAGCTAAGATGGACAAGTCCAAAGTGCAAGCCATATATGGTTGGGAACCACCAAAGTAGGTGTTGAACCCCGTTTTCAGAGCCCAACTATTGTTCCGAACATCATAAGACGTAAGCGTATTTCTCTGTAGGGTTATTTCAATGAAATCTCCTTAGTCATCTTTCTCATAACATCTCAAACCATAAGGGGTGAGTCCACACCTGTCAGGCACCCGCATTACCATTTGACTTCTTTGGAATATTTATAGCTCCATGTATCTAGTTTATTTTGAAATAATAATAATCTCATTCGGACTCTACAGATCAAGATATGAATAAAATACCAAAGTATGTTTAGTAAACAACCCATTCATGCTCTTTCAATCAATTTCCTCGCTTTCTCTCTATAAATATTTTTCAAATCAACACCAATGGATACCAATTTCTATAGAGAGATAGAAAAATGTGTTAGGAATCTATTGGTTCAAGAATCACTTTATTTAGAGATCGGATGATGAAGTTATAGCTAAAAGAATCAAATATGATTATGTCCTCAATCATATCATACCTATCTTGGGACAATTGGCATAACATCACTATAGACATTGAATTAAGGTCATTTGAGGATGGTTTCAAAGAGGACTTCGAGATCTATAACTTTTGTGAAGATCACGAAGAGAGAATTTTCAATCTGATCCAAATCGCGAATTTTTGAAAGTGTAGAGTGTATGTCCATTAAATGGACATACACCTATACCTAACGGACATTCACAAGGTCTGGAGCATTTTCCAGACCCGTAAAGATCCGTTTAACGGACCTAAGGTTCGTTTAATGGACATGCACTGGGATGGGGGTGTTTTGACACATAAGAAGGTCCGTTTAATGGACCTAAAGTCTGTCTAATGGACATATGCGACACAAAACTCCCTCTAAAGCATCTCCAATGGCTCCTACATCCATTCTAACATTACTTTCACTCATAATCTTCCCAAATTTCGTTTATTCTAATGCAATATCACTCCTTAAACATTCAATTACCAATTTGGTTGCATTAAACTTCCAAATCTCAACTCAAATGACTCATCACATACAACAAATTCTCATCATTACTATAGTTGTTTTGTATATACATCCTATACAGCATCGTCACTTATAATTATCGTATCTATTAATTTTGTTATCCAAAAATTTCTTACTTCATGTCGTTGGAAAATAGAAAGATAAGCTACAACTATCATGAAGATAACTTTAGCTAATTCTACCTAGATCAATGCAGTTTTCCCCTTGAGTTCAGAACACAATTTCCACACTTATAAAATCTTGCAAAATGCAATGTCTTCATATCAATTCAGCTACTAAGTACTTTTCGTTAAACTCTTGAATCTCATCTCAAATGATTCTTCCCATAAAACCTTTCTAATGTCTAACATGTTATTATAAAACAAGCAAAATTTGCAATCTCAACAACGAAGCATATGTATACACACATTCCACTTCCACAATCATCATACTCAACCTGTAAAATGACCTAATCATATATAAAAAGGAATCCTCAAATTCACATTTTCATTACTAAGAAAAGTAAATAGTTGAACAAGCTTTACTTACATATCAACATACACATCACTAACTTAGTGCAAAAGCTATCTATCTCAGAGTTTGTCCAATTGCCTTATAAGGATCTCTAACCTTCTCATTCTGCATCTGAGGAGGGAATAATGGGGTGAGCTACATAGCTCAGTGGCTAATGCATTTATAGCCATCGACAATTAACCACAGTTCAACCTTATGTACAAGCATAGCTAGCAATTCAAGCATTTTTAATCTATTCCAACAATTCAAGCATTAATCAATTTAGCTCAAAACTCATAACACATAATGTAGACTTTAGTCATTAAACATAATACTGAAATGCATCATACTTGACAATTCAAAAATGCAATGTACAAATGAGTCCAATTTCTTAGGATCTCGTGACCTCAAGTAGGTAGCCGAGAGAAGGCATAGGTTAACGTGCACGTGACTAATGAAATGGGTTCCTTTCTTGCCCAATCACAAACAAATTTATGCTCAATTCAATCAATCACAAATTCTTAGTCTCATGCTTCTTTTTCTTTTTCTTCTTTCCATTTATACAAAAGTCATAACCTTTTTCAAGGCATAACATAATCATCAATCATCGAGCAATTTCCAACATTCACAAATAAGTCAAATTCAAGCAATCAACATACACACATAGGCAAGAATTTGCTCAATTTCACAACAATCATAAATATATTACCCACCTAATTCGTTTAAAAATCCAAGCTCAAGATTGTCTTTCCTCTTGCTCTTGGGTAGGATTCTCTTAGTTTCCTAAAACAATCAAGGTTCCATTCAAAACAACATTCTAATAAAATTCATAAACTTCAATAATCACAAAATGCAATAAACACAAATTAAGTTCAAACCTAACCTACCCATAGTCCATCTAGGTTTGAAAACCCAAAACCTAGTTTAGAAACCCTAAAATCAAATGGGTTCTCTTAAATCATCTTCTTCTAACACAACGCTTCATTCTCTACACAAAAACCCCTTTCTCTCTCTAACTCCTTCTCTAATAAAGCAAGAAGAAAAGATGAACATACCTTGACAAGATGATTTGCTCTTCTTTTTCCTTTTTCTTTCTTTCTCTCTCAAGATTTTCTCTTCTTCTTCCTTGGCTTCCACGATTCTTCTTCTTCTTCTTCTCCTCTCTTCTTTCACAATTTTTTCTCTCTTTTCTTCCCTTTCTCATGACTTCTCTCTTTCTTTCTTATTTCAAGACCATTTATTTGGTCTTTTTCCCCATTTTACCCTTCATTTACTTTGTTCTGCCCATTTTACCCCTTATGTCTATTAAAACTAATATCTTATACTTCTAGCTCTTTCAAAAAATCCACACCTTTTCTAATCAGGTAATTGAAGGAATTTGATAACACTTCCTTTTAGAAAAATGTTCCCAATTGTATTAAGTTTTCTAATGACACCAAAATCATTCAATTTGGTTCAGAAATCAGAAAAATATAACTTAAACATTTTTGGACTATTCTTATGCTGAAATAAAATGCTATGCTCAACTTCCATCCAAAAATTGAAATTCATAGAGACTGAATTAAAACTCGATTTCACCAAAAACATTTGTAGCCCTATGTCTCTAATTTACACCAAATTAAAAATCATCTTATTTGGATTACTAGAGAAAAAGTTATGGCTAAAACATTAAAGCATACTCAACGAATATATTTCAACTACATTTTCTAGCTTTTAACTTCCAACATTTCACACATAACTTAAATTGTACCTAAACCATCTTTTCTACTTCATTTCAAATTCAAGAATCCTCCTTTTCTTTACACATGAATAATCGCCAACAATTTCTCATTTAATAGTTCTAACTTCCAAGAAAAGTTCAGGCCTAACAATTCTCCCCTTAAGGAATTTCGTCCTCGAAGTTCTTACCTAAATGATCAAACAAATGGAGGTAATGCTATCTTATGTTTTCCTCAGTCTCCCAAGTAACTTCTTTACTGGAATAATTTCTTCCAAATGACCATAGTCAATAGATTCACTCGATCTTTCAATCACTCATTTAGTTATTCACTTTCTTAACTAATTCCCCAATATATATGTATATCTCAGATTATTCACAATTTTTCACTTCTTGCATCGATAATACCAATATTAGAACATATTGATATTTCTTAACATACTCACATATAACACATTATGAATATGAGACATCTTTGTTAGTGATACTAACTCATAAGTCAATGGTTCGGTTCTTAATAACTTTATATGGACCAATTCAATTTAAGATTAGTTACTTCTTTATCCTAACCTGAGCACATTTTGCACTCAATCTAGCACACCTCAGGAATGTGATATTTTTAGATACAATTCATCCTTCGTTTTATAGTTCACATCTTTATAGCATTAGTACACTTAGCTCGTATGTCTATCTCACTGTACTCTATTCCTTTGGTGTTAATCCACCAAATTCATTCATTTTTCTATTGTCATCATTTTTTTCATCTTCCATATGCATATCCTCAATCAATTCAGAACTATTGATGCATAATCTTTATAAAATTTTGGTTTCAATTTCCCTAATATCTTCTTACGGTGGATCGTAACTCTTGTCATATTCATCAAACAACCATCTGAGTTCTTAATTCATCTTCTTAAGATCATAACAATTCCTGTTTATACGCTTTAATCTCATCATTTCTACTTGTCTTCCTATTTTCCTCAAACAATCCATGATAATACATTCACATCTTTATCACCTTTGGGGATACACACCACAGTACAATGTTGGTGTCATATTCAATTCCACCCATACAAATGCATTGACTTATTATCTGTCATATTTGACCATTTACTATTTCCCATTTCTAATTCCCCATAACTTTCAATCTTCTCAACTTCTAAAAAGACGTCATTCTTCGCATTAATTCTATCAACTCGAACTCTTAATCAATGCCTATGCATGTGACATACACATGTGACTCATACTAAGGATCAGTCGCCACGGCATGCTAAGATTTGTCAAAAATGCATCTAACTTGATACATCTTTCCAAAATTTCCCATACAAGATCTCAATTCTGGGCTCTAATACCACAACTGTTGGGCACCATTTTTAGAACCCAACTCTTACTCCGATACCACAACTATTGGACATCATGTTCGGAGCCCAACTCTTGAACCATAAAACGTGAGCTTGCGTATTACCTTGAAGGGTTATTTCCATGAACTCGTATTAGCCATATCCCACAAGAGTAGTGTTCCCACACTAGTAAAATACCAAAATCATAATTGACTTCTTCAAAAAAATTGTAGCTCCATATATCTAGTTTAATTTGAAGAAAGAATCATCTCAAACGGAGCTCTACAGCTCAAGATATGCCTAAAAACCCAAAGTATGTTTGGTAAACAACCAATTCATGCTCTTCTAATCAATTTCCTCATTTTCTTTCCATCAAAATTTTTAAAACCAACACAAAAAGCTTCCAATATTTATGGAAAGATAGAAAAATGTCTTAGGAATTTATTGCTTCAAGAATCACTTCATTTGGAGGTCCGATGACGAAGTTATGGCCAAAAGAATCCAACATGTTTATGCCCTTAATCATTTTGCACCTGCCTTGGAGAAATGGCCATAACTTTTGCTACATATGTCTAATTGTTTTTGTTCTTAGTCTATTCAAAAGTATACTTCTAGATATACAATTTTCATGAAGACCCCAAAGCAAGATTCTGCCTTTCAAATATCCAAAATCACGATTTACTGTAGTTGTCCCGTGAATGTCTGTTTAACGGACATCCACGTCCGTTTAACGGACATAGACTGGCTTGAGAGGCATTTTTCACTTGAGAAGGTCCGTTTAACAGACCTAAAGTCTGTCTAAAGGACATAGGGGTTCCCAAACCCCTCCAAAGCCTCTCCAATACTTCCTACATCCAATATAACCTCATATTCACTCATAAACTTCCCAAATCCAACTCTTATGATGCAAACTCACTTCATATCAACTCAAACACCAAATTTATCTCATCAAACTCTCAATTCTCAACCCATTTGATTCATCAAAACCCTAATTTCCCATAATTCTCCATAGCTGTCCTATACGCAAATCCTATTTAGCATCACATCTTGTAATGATCATAACTTACCACTCTGATATTCAAAAATTACAATCTTTATGTCGTTGGAAAACTAGAAAGATCATCTACAACTTTCAAGAAGAACACTTTGTCTAGTTCTATCTAGATCAGTCTAGCTTTTCCTCTAAATTCAAACACCGTTCCTATCTTTCTTTTCCATAATATATTTCACTTATATGTAACAACAATTTGTATTCAACATTTATCATCTCAATTTGGTAACTTCCTCAAGTGTACCTAATTCTTACTTAACCTCATCCTTAATTAATTCATATTTCACTCCACCTCATTTTATAACCATTTAAATTCTAACTTTTCTTCATCCATTCCTAAATCTCAGCTCATTTGACTTGTCACATTTAGCTACATCTGATCATTCATAATTCCTATGTGTCTTTTCCATAACATCTCACTGATATGTTATATATATATATTTATATCAACCATTCATGCTCAACATTCATCATCGTCATCCATATGTCATTCATATTTCAAACTGACAATCGTTCATACCTAAATTCATATTCCATTAACATTATAAAATAAGAGTTTTACAAACTTTAATGGCATTTCAAGCTACAATACATTAATATTCCAAAATTCTCAATTTCATAAGACACTTGAATAATCATTGCTCAAAATGCAATTACATCTTTGTTTTACATAAATTACTCAAAAACAAAACAAAACATGCAAATTCGGATTTATGCCTTGATTCACTTTCACTTGATCTCTTGCTCATCACCTGAATCGGGGAAAGAGAGTGGGGGTGAGCTAAAAAGCTCGTGGGTAACATGCTTATAATGAATAACAAGCAAAACCGTTCAAAACGTTCATTCTCATAGAAAATTCTTATTGACTCATAAAACACATGTTTCTCAAAATTCTTGTCATGTAATCAAAATCACAATAACACAATTCATGCATTTTCCAACTTGTTCACAATTCATAAACACATAAGAACATCAGAAATGGCTTGGGTGGATCCAAAACAGAATGTACTACACATTTCTCCTAAGGGTCCTGTGTAGCCGTGAACATAACGTACTAACGCAATCCCACATAATGGTTTTGCGTAGCCATGAATTTATGGGAGTCCACGAGGGAGCTCCATGCCACTAGCGGGCAGGCGGGAGAAACCTTTAGACAAGTGCACTTGACTTAATTTAGGGGACCACCACAAACCCACATAACATGTAATTAATGAACTGCAAACATTTTGCCTATATGGCACATTTTTTAAAACATGATTTTTCTTAATGTTTTGCCACAAAGTCATATGTTGAAATTGTTCATAAACATTAAATATCTCACATTTAATCAACCAAATTCACATATTAAACATATAGAAATTTTCTTAAATCATTCAAGGCAATAATGCAGCAATTACGAAACAATTTGAAATCATTTTATTCTTTTTCTTTAAAGGAAACATTTATGGCTCATTAATTCTATTATAAACATGAAACCTACCTTATATTTCCTTGCTCATAACTTGCTCAAAGAAGTTCTCTCCCCTTGCTCCTCTTTCCTTCCTTAATTTCCTTTAACATTGACAAAAATCCCTAAATCAAATAGGCATTCCAATGGAGAAACCCATAAGATATATTCACTAAAGTCGATCATAGAATCATTAAACCCATACATTTCTAAACTATTTGAACTAAAACCCCTTTGAAAACTCCAAAGATTAAAATTCCACTTACCTTGGATATTTATCAAATGAAGAATTTCTTCGACCAAAAGAAGGCTCTAATCTTCCTCTTCCTTTTTCCCTTCTTGAACATTCTCAAATTTCCTCTTGAAAGCCAAACAAAGATGAAACCCTAGTTTCTTTCTTCTTCTTCTTCTTCTTCTTTTTTCTCTCCTTTCTCTCTT
>JAOSBK010000003.1:17869512-17881637 GCA_027568895.1 Erythroxylum shatona
ATTCATTTCAAAATCCAAGTCTTTTCTAGGTTGGAAGTTATGTTCCTTGTAAAGGAAGAAGTATCTTCTACCTTTTGTTTGTTCTGTGATGACGTCATCTTCTTCTGTGTTTCTTCTATGATGACATCATCTTCTTCTGTGTTTTGCTTTGTCTGTGTTTTGCTTCTTTTGTCTTTCGCTTATCCTGTCTTTTGCTTCTTCTGTCTTTTGCTTCTCCTGTGTTTTGTTGACGTGTCTTCTTCTGTGTTTTGCTGACGTGTCTTCTTCTGTGTTTTGCTCCTTTTGACTTTTGTTTTTTCTGTGTTTTGCTATCTTCTGCCTTTTGCTTCTTCTAACTTTTGTTTCTTTTGTGTTTTGCGATCTTCTGCCTTTTGCTTCTTCTGACTTTCGTTCCTTCTGTGTTTTGCTACCTTTAGCCTTTTGCTTCCTCTGACTTTCGTTTCTTCTGTGTTTTGCGATCTTCTGCCTTTTACTTCTTCTAATTTTCGTTTCTTTTGTGTTTTGCTATCTTCTGCCTTTTGCTTCCTCTGACTTTCGTTTCTTCTGTGTTTTGCGATATTCTGCCTTTTGCTTCTTCTGACTTTCGTTTCTTCTATGTTTTGCTATCTTTTGCCTTTTGCTTCCTTTGACTTTCGTTTCTTCTGTGTTTTGAGATCTTCTGCCTTTTGCTTCCTCTGACTTTTGTTTCTTCTATGTTTTGCGATCTTCTGTCTTTTGTTCTTTCTAACTTTCGTTTCTTCTGTGTTTTGCTATCTTCTGCCTTTTGCTTCTTTTGACTTTCGTTTCTTCTGTGTTTTGCTATCTTCTGTCTTTTGCTTCTTCTGACTTTCGTTTCTTCTGTATTTTGCTATCTTCTACCTTTTGCTTCTTCTAACTTTCATTTCTTCTATGTTTTGCTATTTTCTGTCTTTTGCTTCCTTTGACTTTCGTTTCTTCTGTGTTTTGCGATCTTCTACCTTTTGCTTCTTGTGACTTTCGTTTCTTATATGTTTTGCTATCTTCTACCTTTGGCTTCTTCTGACTTTCGTTTCTTCTGTGTTTTGCGATCTTATGCCTTTTGCTTCTTCTGACTTTCGTTTCTTCTGTGTTTTGCTATCTTCTGCCTTTTGCTTCTTCTATCTTTCATTTCTTCTGTGTTTTGCTATCTTCTATTTTTTTGCTTCTTCTATACCTATCTTTCGTTCCATTTTAACCCTTCAGAAGATAGAATCTGTCCTCAAAGTCTTTATGAAAGTTGTAGACCTTAAAGTCCTTTTTCAAACTGTCTAAAGTAATGCTTCTGAGTTTGATTCCAAATGCTGGGCTTCGGAAGCGGGGTCCAGCAGGTATACCATGCTTGAATGGTAATGTTGTTGTTTGCAACCAAATTAATACCAACTCTAATAATGAAATATCTAGTTAGTGAAGGGTTGAGATCATTCCCACGAGGAATCTATTGGTAAATATTATAAGAGTTGAAAACTAAAACAAATTGGGGGTTGAATTAATATGATTTTAAGAAATTAAAATTACAAAATTGGACATAAACGAAAATATTCAAATTTGTAAAATTAACAACAAACCTTGGTTTCGGGTCACTTAGGTTATCAAACTAATATAGATCATTGATATAAAGTTAAATATGTTAACAAATACTCATTGGGTGATGTTCTCTCTTAAGATTAAATGAATAGAAACATATGTTTTAATCACTCTTATTAACTAACAACTTAGATACGATCTTACGTTTGATTGATTAATAACTTTAAGAAATAAGAGAACTGGTGAGCAAAACAATACACACATGATATGTATTTAATCTAAATAGTATCTTTCTTAGAATTTCCAATCCCTAACATAAAGATGGTAATCCTAATTGTCACTTTGGATTAGCAAAACTGAATGTCAAATCCTGCTAATTTGGCTATAAATTAAATCAATCAATTCCTAGTTAATAAGGAAGACACATAATATTCATCAATAAAATAAACTTCATTCAGAAAATCTTACACATACTAGATGATAACATGGTTCCCTTTAACCAAGAAGAAGGATTTAACTACTCAAAACAGAGGTAAAAACTAACAAAAAAATAGTAGAACACATAGTCTCCATATCTGCACTTTTCTAGAAAAATACGAAAACTCTAGCCAAAATAGAAAAACAGAAAGCGTAAAGATGATGTAACTAGATGTCCTCCCTCTTCCCTCTCATCGTTATCTTCATCAAATAAACTTCTCCTCCTAATCAGGTAGCAGATCGCCCACCAAAAGACAACAACTTGATTCCTAAAATAATTAAAATCCTAGGTGTATCGAATCTGTTTTCAAATCAAATTTTGCAGATAAGCTTTTTTCTTGCATATACCCATGCTTAGTCAATTATTTTTTTGCTAACTAGAAATTCGAATTGCCTTTACTTTTCTTGCTTCTTTTTTATTTAAATTCTTCTCCCATTTGTTGAAAATCATTTGAGAACAATTAAGAAACAAGTTCATTAATTTTAAATAAAAATTTCAACACATTAAAGAGATTTATATCCAAAGTTAGCATAAAAATAACAACTTATCAAATTCCCCCACACCAATCTTTTACTCGTCGTTGACTAACTATATTTACAATCAACTGGCCATCTAATCTACTTCTTTTATTCCAAATCTCACAACAGTAAATAGTGCACACTTCCAAAGTTAAACAATTTTGTAACCAATGAATACTCTAGAGTTAATCATTCAAGTAATATAAACAAAGTCAATTTAAGGCAACCATATTTCAAAAACTAGCACCTAATTATAGTGAACTCTCACTGATTGAATTTCGCTCAAATCACTCAAGTGTTTGTTGGTTTAGTATTTCACTCAAATTCTTCTAATGCAAATATTCTACCATATGCTTGCTTTTTCACCAACTTTTCACCACTTGAAACACAAACATGCACAAATCAAAAGGACTTTATTCAAGGTTGTATTGGGTTATAGGTAAAGGTAAGGATTGATAAATGGAAAAGGGTAAGAATCATAAACATTAGCAAAGCACCTAACCACTTGTGGAGACACAAATTCAATCACAAAGGAGTCAATGATGTCATTCCGTAGAGATAGAGTACTCCAAAAATTGTTTTCCACTGCTGTATTAGTATTTTTCTTTTCCTTTGTTTTATCTTTTTTATCAATGTACTGATATTTATAGACAGTAGTACAACACACAATTCAAATCTAAATCTCTTCAATTTCCTTTCATCTTTTTCTTTTCCTTGCTTTTTATATCTCTCCAAATAAGTTTGATATAAATTGTGGTTAGGATGCCTTCTTACATTTATGATAAGTGAAGATATAAGAGTTTTTAGTTATTTATTGTGGGTTTATCAAGAAAAAGGGTTCATCTTAAAAAGTTTAACAAAGGATATTGAATTAGGTTGGCTTTTTAAGCTAAAGTGTTAAAACAAAGACGGCCTTTATCATTTTTATGCACGAATGTATAGATGCGATCTCAAATCGGTTCCAAGCAAGTTCTAGAGAAACATTCACCTTAGAAGATAATCACACATCAAAGAAATACAAATTGATATAGATGTTTCAATCTATTAGGCCTAAAAGCTCACAGGTTAATGCAGTTAACTATTATACACCACGTTTAATCATATGATTGCCAAAACTTGACTAGGTGTATACACTTGTATTTCTTAACTAAGTGGCATCTATTGTCCAAAAATAAATTTAACTCAAGTTAAGTGCACTATTTAAGTCATTAAAATGCAAGTCTAGGAAGTGTCAAAGTTGGCTAATCAATTGCAAACAAATCAATAAGCACTCAAAAATTTTCAACAAAGATTCCTAGGTATCAGTTATATGGAACATAGCCCACCCCCATACCTAATTCATACATTATTCCTAATGTAATGACATAATATAAAAGAAGTGAAAGAAGAGAGAAAAGAAAGTTTCTTTATTAGTTGAGTGTTGAAATTCTCGGGTTGGTGGGTGAGGAGGTTAGAATCCTTGATGTGCTAATATGCCATCAAATTGTGCTCCATACGGTGCATCCAACATTCCAGTCGAGTTAGACAAGTGTCCAAATTGGCTTGGGAAGGCTGGCTACTATTTGGTGTATCTGTGACAACTCGACTTCTTCTGGTTGGACGTGGGTTAAAAGGGATAGCTGGACTTGGATTAGTGAAGGATATCCTTCCATGACTCATGACCACAATTCCCATCTTGCACAAACATTCCATATCCAAATGATCTGTGACACAAGCCACAATCATGTCAGCATTGTCAATGTCCAATAAATCCAAATTAATGGCGAATTGAGTGATGTAGGATCCTAATATTAATGGTATAGATTTCTTATTTAACACAGATTGAAATTGCGTCAAAAATCAAAAACCCAAATTAACAGGAATTTGTCTATCCATACACCACAAAAAATTAAATTTTAGCCTTAAAAAATATACTTGCAAAATCCCGAAGCCTTAAAAAGTTGTATGTTAAGAGTCGATCTATGATTTTGAAAACATGATTTTTTAAACACGAACTCTTAGATGCGCTAGCATTATATGGATGAGGGTCGACGCACTATTGAGTCCATAATTTAGATGCATGAAACTTACTATGATAGTCATAGTGGGACTTACAAATGGTTCATTTTTAACATCATCAACTGATATAAATCTTATAGCCACATTAAATTCAGCAACAAATAAAGCAAATTTCTTACCCATAAGTCTAAATTCCACAATTCCTTCAGTAAACAAATTGAATTCTTCATGAGAATTAAATTAAAATGTGTTGTAAAATTCTCTTATTAATTCAACATACACAGGGCAGTCAATTTTAACAAACACATTCCAACAAATTTGTCCAACCAATTATTCAAAGGAATCACAAACTTGTAAAGCTTCAAGAGTGTCAGTAAGAACATACTTACAAGGATAGATTTTTCATTGGCTTAGTTGCTGAAATCTTTAGTTGTCCTCTGGCAATTGAAAAAAAGTGAAAGCTCCACTTCTTGAATTCCATTAGCTTACCTTTCTGACAAAGGTAAAAGTCAACAAAAAAATAGTAGAACATATAGTCTCCATATCTGCACTTTTCCAAAAAGTATGAAAACTCTAGTCAAAACTAGAAAAAACAGCAGAAAATGTAAAGATGATGAAACTAGATGTCCTCCCTCTTCCTTCTCATTGTTATCTTCATTATATACACTTCTCCTCCCAATCAGGTAGCAGATCCCCCACCAAAAGACAACAACCTGATTCCGAAAATAATTAAAATCCTAGGTGTATCGAATCTGTTTTTAAATCAGATTCTGCAAATAAGCTTTTTCCTTGCATGTGCCCATGCTTAGTCAATTATTTTTCTGCTAACTAGAATTTTGAAATGCCTTTACTTTTCTTGCTTATTTTTAGTTCAAATTCTTCTCCCATGTGTTGAAAATCATTTGAGAACAATTAAGAAACAATTTTATTAATTTTAAATAAAAATTTTAACATATTAAAGAGATTTATATCCAAAGTTAGCACAAAAATAACAACTTATCATTGAACATCTAAAAAACTTAAGTAGATTTCCATGAAGAGAACCTTGTCATTTGGATTAGTGATGAGCAAGTGACATTCAACATGAATGATATATGAAAGAATCTAGACGAGGGTGAATCATTCAGAAAAATTGATGTGCTCAAATCTTTGAAAGAATGAGAGGATGAAGAACAGTTGACAACAGACATTCAGTTTTAAGAAGCTATGGAAGTTTCTTCAAGAAGCTAAAGAAGAAGGGGAGATAGGGGTAAATGAGGAAGAATAAGAAGAGAACAACTCATCCCCTTATTGGGAAAACTATTAAATTCCATGGAAGATTTAGGGAATTTTGTTACTTATTGTTTTGTTAACAGTTTGCTCGAAAAAAGGACATTACTAAGCTTAATTGGTTTTCATAATTTTTTCAATATTGTTCTTTTGATCATTTTTGCAATTTGTAGCTTACATACATGCTACAAAACTGATGTTGAAAGAAAAGGGAAGCCAGCCACTCATAATTAATCCCGACTGAGTTTCCAATGATACAAGGTTAAGCTAATGACCATAAATTAGCACGTTCAGTAGTTAGATTTAAATTTTATGTTTAGTCAGATTTGTTTTAAATTTTAAATAAATTTTTAATAATTTGAAATGATTTGGGATTACTAATTCTCTTACTCTCTTTAAGCAATTCCAAGATAAGACAACAATCAAAAGGGTTAAGCAGATTTGGTCTTAACACCTTACCATCATCACCTCCATCACTATAAGGTTTTGTTTCTAGCCCTTTTCTTTTTAAATTTAGTCTTCATTTTTGTTTTATTTTATTTTATGTTATTTCCTTCTATATGTGTTTGTTTGTCTCCTTCTCATATTAAGGACAATGTATTGTTCAAATGTGGGGAGGATTATGTGTTTTGCTTTAACTGTGAATATTCCATATTATTATATTAGTGTGTTTATATTGCATATTGTGAATTATATGAATATATCGATGGCTTAGATGGAATGAAATTGATTTAATTTTGAACATAATCTATTAGGTTGTGAAGAGTCGTTAGCTCACAAAATTAGTGATCTGGGTTCTTTGGCTAAAATATGAGAGTTAATTAGGAATCACTATTAGTTTATCACCCTATAAGTTGTCATATTCATTCATAATTTTAGGTCCTTCAACTATGTAGCTTTGCTAGTATTTTTCATAAAAACAAGTAGCTAAAGCAACAAGGTAGGCATTAAAAAAAGTGATTGTAAATTTTAAATAAATAACTATTCCATTGACCTTCGGGTTATGAATAGAGCTAGTAGCCAGTTGAGAACGTGATGTAGCTGAGTAACCGGATCGACATGCATCACAAATGTGTACCTTCACATCAAAAGGCTATATGACATTCTAACTAAGCAACTTACTAAAAAAATGACTTGGTTGAGTAACCAAATCGACATTCATCACTAATGTTTGCCTCCTTGTAAAAAGACCAAGTCCATGTCCACAAATAGTAGCAGAAAGAATGTTTTTTAATAAAAACTGACCGAACTTGTAAATAGCTTAACTTTTCATAAAAACGTACTTAATTTTAGTTACAAAGTTTGATTGACCAAAAAATTATTAATGTGTACGTACAATTGAAAGGGGTGAATAAACTTGACATTTAAGTTTTGATTAATATGTATATTTAGTCCAGAGTTCCCAGACGCAGATTTTGTATATAATAATTGGAACAACATGAATGAATGTGTTTAGAGTTAAATTTGTTTCGTGAAGTTGAAGTTATTGCCTCATCATTGCATTGTGGTTTTATAGTTTGTTGTTGTTTTTGCTTGAGGACAAGCAAACATTTAAGTGTGAGGATATTGATAAGTGTAAATCGTATCATGTTTTAAGGCATGGTTTGATATGTATTTAGTCGTTAATTCGATCATTTACTATGTGATTAGGTTAGAATTATATTAGTTTGTTGATTAGTTGTGTTTTAAGTATTTTATAGGTTAGTACAAGCTTTTTAGCTTAAATATTGTGTTTTTGGGGTACATTGATGTGTTTGCTAGTTTTTCAGGATCAACTGAGGAGTTTCGGAAGATATTTGGGCTGAAACAATAGCCCATGATTGTGACAGAAGGCTCAAATGTAGGCCATGATCATGGCCTGTATCAGGCACATGCATAATTGCTTACAAACTTCATGATTCGAAGAACTTTTTGGACCTTTCAAACCCTCGAAATACCCTAGGGTTACCTAAAATATAAAAGACTATTTAAAGAACATTAAGAGGAGCACAAGCAGTCATTCTTGAAACCCTAAAGAGAGAATACTAAGAGAGAGAAAGAAGAAGAAGGAAGAGGAAGAAGAGGAAGACGAAGCTGACTCAATGTGCTTCCCAGACTAAGAGGTTTCTTAACTTCACTGCCTTCTGTCATCTATTCTAAGTCATTATTTCCTTTTCGTTTTGATTTTATTTATGTATATAATTGAGATGGATAGTATAATGATAGGATTTAGACTATTGATGATGTATGAAACTCTCCTTTAGGATTTTATTTTAATTTAATGATAATTTAGTTGATTGTGTTTATTAGATGAATGCTGTGATTTAATTGCGTTATTGCATAATTCGGTAATAAATAGAGAGGGTGAACTAAATGAAAAACGATTAAATTAGATTAATGAGAGTTAGACAATTTAATAAAAATCGTGATAAATCATATTCGTAATTGTACAGAGAGAGATCTCATGTGATGTTCTGATATTTTATTAGGGTACTTCATATCTAATTAGGGGTTTTAGATAATTTGTGAATTGAAACATTGCAACTTCTATAATCTAATTAGGGTTTAATGGTTATAACTCAAGAGGGAGTAATCAACCCTAAGATAGTCTAGAACTAACACTCTATTGACACATAATTGGCTAGATTAAAATTAATGATAAGTAAAATCCCTTTTCTCATAAATTGGTAAATTCCTTAGGTTGATTTCTACTGTGATTGCATATTACTCACTTGTTAATAATTTTGTGTTTAATTTCTAATTTGATTGGTTGAACTTAGTTTTCGTAATTAATTTCTGTTGCATCTTTTATTTTCAGTTTTATAGTTTTTCTATCCTTAGATTTTATGATTAGATTACTCTCCTTCTTTGTGGGATTGACACCTTTAATACTACGGTATGAACTGTGCGCTTGTAGAATATTGAGGGTTTAAAAGATTGAAACTTTGCCTGATTATAAGCAAAGATGAATGACTTTCAAAATTCATAGCAAGAATTTAACATTCAACGCTTCTGCTCATGATCAATCAATATTCAGCACTTTTTAAAAATTGAGCAATCTAATGGTAAACTTGGAAAATGTGTTTAACAACGATATATTCTCGAGTACACTCAACACTATTCACAATCAAGACATTCCACAACTTTAGATATCATTTCATTTCTCCACCACTAATGTTCATATGCAAAAGCATGGATCAAAGGACTTTTCAAGATTGTAATGTAGGCAAGGGTAAGGTGAGATGCATTTAGGTTAAGTAGCATGAAAACCATTAAAGCTAGTAAAACAAAACTAACACTCGACATGACATCAAATGCATAAACCAACATTTAATCACAATTGTGTACATCAACTATGATGAATGCAAAAACGATGTTTCACAGTTCAAACTTGAGCTCTCACACACAAATCATATGAAGCATAAATTACTCGCAAAAATTGATCATAAGCAAGACTTTATAACCATAGGGAGCGACCATTGAAAGCAACATCCACCTCATATCCAACATACGTAAGTAACCCATTAAATACAACTTTAGGAGGAAAGATTAATCATAAATGACTTTTCAACACATATACACTTCCTCCTTGATATGTTTATTCAAACATTTTTCTTTCATTTTTCTTTATTCCTTTCCTTTTCCTTTCTTTTCCTTTTCTCTTTTCTCTTTTTCTTTTTTTATATTAACATTGAAAGAAACTACATCAACACAGGAATTTTAATGATATGACATAAAATAGCATCCTAACATTATAACTAACCCACACTTATGTACAACCCCCACACTGATACTTTTGGATATCCACAAACTCAACAATCAAAAAAATGTTACACTGGCTTTAAGGCTTGCGAAGGACACTTGGTTAGGTTTAAAGCATATAATGAGGTTAATACAAAAAGAATGGCAAATAAAGCTAATGGGAGCTTACCAAAAACAAAATCATATAATGAGTAGGCTATTTGGATAATGTAGTAATCATATCTATATTAATACATATGATAAAAATATGGTCTTGAATAGAAAATTAAATAAAAGTAAGATGTACATCTCATGAAGGTCACACGTTATCAAAAGATAATGAGACTAATATGGATGTGTCAGTCTAATAAGGCTTAAAATCTCATTGGCTTTGTCTACCTCTAGCCATTACTCTCCTAAAGATAATGCATATTGGCTAATCACATGAGTAAAAGTACATGCTCGAGTTGCCATGAAATTCTCTAGTCAATTCATTCTTTAATCATGATTATATAATCCTGAAACAATAGAAAAAAAAGAAATTTTCTATTTGTTTGTTTTATATTCTCTCTTATTTTGATTGAAAACTTAAAAC
This sequence comes from Erythroxylum shatona, assembly GCA_027568895.1. Classification (NCBI taxonomy): domain Eukaryota; kingdom Viridiplantae; phylum Streptophyta; class Magnoliopsida; order Malpighiales; family Erythroxylaceae; genus Erythroxylum; species Erythroxylum shatona. The sequence continues at coordinate 17,879,612 of JAOSBK010000003.1, forward strand.
AAGCAAAAACAAACAAACTTAAAAAACACATGCATATAAAAACTAACTGCATAAATGTAAAGGAAAAGAAATTTACTTCCCTTGGGTTGCCTCCTAAGAAGCATCTTTTTTTAGTATCGCTAGCTCAACTCCATGTTTTCTTCTCACATGTCGAAATTATGATCTTTTTCTGTCACAGTTTAAGCCACTTCCACGTGAGGTTGCTCCAAATAGGGTCTTGATTGATGATCTGTCATATTCAACATATGCCCTATCTTCAGGTTCTCAATCTCTACTGAGTTCAAGCACTCAGGAAATATTTCAAATGACGCTTCACCTTGTTCAATTTCTCTAACCTGCTAGGTAAAGGAAAATTTCTATCTTAAAAATAAATATTGACTTAGTACTCACCGTCGAGCTAAAAGATGTATCACTTTCTACTTCGAGCTCCTCCTCAACTTCTTCTTCATAAGCAATTCCTTAAGTATTTCTCTCAAGATTCTTAAGCTCCTCTTCACTATATAAGGTCTCTACACTAACGTCCCATGAATACACCATGAGTTGGGATGGTTTCATCTCTACGCCTTGTGATTCTAGGCAGTCGATCCTTACTTCCATCTGACCTATTCGACATTCCACGTTCTGTATGCTTGATTTTATCTCCTACTAGAACTATTGTATACTCTTTTGAATATTCTATTGAAGTAGAATATTGTTAGCAATCATAATATTAAGCAAGTCTTCCAGAGATGTACCTGGGTCATGATAAGAAGCTTTTGATCCGTAAAGAAATTACTATGCATCCTACAAACTATCATGAAAGTAATTTGGCTAATTATCCCATCCATTACTAAAGTTTGTTTGATTAGTACAAACTTGGTTATAAGATTGGAATATATATACATACATACATACATACATACATACATACATACATACATATATACAGTAAACACTAAACAAAAAGTGAAAAGATCAAGAAATAACTGAAAAGAAACAAATTACAAACAAATATGTACAAATCACCAATTAAAATCAAGAACAAAAACTAAATTCCTACACTCCTTGGCAATGACACCAAAATTGACATAAGCGCGTCGTAACATTACTCTAAAATAAACTAGACTATAGAAGTGGTAAGTCTAGATCAATCCCACAGAGAGTTTTCTGCTAGCCTTTTAAATAAAAACAATTGGTGTTTAGTTTTTTGGGGGTGGGTTTGGGGTTGATTTGGTTTAAAATAAGAAAATAAAACTCAACTAACTAACAAAAGCAATTTAAAGAAAACATCTAAAAATGATGAAAGTGGTGAATTCGTTAAGAGTCCGGTTCTTTGGTTCAATCTTGACCTACACTCTAATTAAACATATTTCATTGAATTGTTGTTCTTTTTCCTCTCCTTGAACTATTAATTGTAGGCTAATGATATGATCTATGAACTTGAGTTTTCTCTTAGGTCATGTTTAATTAAGATACAATCGTTAATTAAACCTAACTACTAAATAACCTAGGATACAATCTCTAGATTCAATTGGGTGGTTGCATTACGAATTAGGAAAACTGATTAATCTAAGCAACAACCACACACGCTTGGGTCATCATTTAACCTAGGTCATGATATCTCTAATGATTAACGAACCATTAGTCGCTACAAATGATTCTCAAATATAACAATTACAGATCATATTGAAATTCTAGCTATGGGTTCATACCATTGTATTGAGTTTCGTACCGTACCGGTCAGTATACGTACCAGCTCAAATCCGACACCAAATTTTAAGTTTTAGTATCGGATTTAAATACCGGTCGCTACCGGTCCATTTCGGCTATACCGGTCGATATACAAAATACCGGTCAAATATTGGTCGGCATTGAAAATTTTAAAAAATTGGGGGACTTTTTTGCAAAATTTTCAAAAATTTTCAAAATTTCCCTCCATCCCTCCTATCTCTCCTTCCCCACTTATTTTTAAGTTTTTAAAATAATAATAAATATTTTATTACTAATAATAATTGTAAATTAAATAAAACTTAAAAATAAATTATTT
>JAOSBK010000003.1:17881737-17892744 GCA_027568895.1 Erythroxylum shatona
ATCAAATGGGTCTCTCAATCATCTTCTTTCAACACAACCCATTCTCTACTTCTTTCTCTACCTAAGCAAGAAAGAAATATAAACTTACCTTAAACAAGCTTGATTCTTTCTCTTTCCACGTTTTCTTCTTCTTGCTAAGCTTCTCTCATGACTCTCTTCTCTTTTTTCTTTCTTCCCTACATTTTTCTCCTCTCTTCTTTTCTTCTTATGATTTCTTCTTTTCCTCTTTCTTATTCTTCTAATTCCAGCCCCTTTTGTTTCGTCTTTCTTCCCATTTTCCCCTCATTAAACTAGGCTTTCCATATTTACTCCTCCTTTCTTTTAACATAAGTCTAATAACTACTTAGCCTATTATACACCATATTAATTCTAACTAAATTCTAATACTTGCTAATTTAATGACTCAACTCTAAAAATAATAAAAAAATTAAATCAAGAATAAATAATAAAAAATTCAGGATCCAACAATGTTTCTTTTTGCCATGTGTGTTTGTTTGCCTCCTTCTCACATTGAGGATAACGTGTTGTTCAAGTTTGAGGAGGGTTATATGTTTTGCATTGAATGTGAGTTTTGCATATTGTATGATAGTTTATTAGGTTTCATTTTTTGAATTGTGTGGATGTGTCAATAGCTTATATGGATTGAAATTGATTTAATTTTGAACTTAGTCTATTAAATTTTAAAGAGTCATTAGCTTGCAAAAGTAATGAGTTGGGCTCTTTAGCTAAATATGCATGTTAATTAGGAATTAATGTGAGTTTGTCACCCTCTAAATTGTCTCATTCATTCATAATTTGAGGTCTTTGGACTAAAGTAGCTATGCTAGTATTTTTTCGTGAAAACGAATAGCTTAAGCAACAAAGTAGGCAATAAATAAATAAAATGTTAGTTAATTTTAAATAAATAACTATTTCGCTAGCATTAAGGTTATAAATAAAGCTAGTAGCTAGTTGAGAAAGTGATCTAGCTAAGTAACCGGATTGACATGCATCACAAATGTGTGCCTTCGAGTCAAAAGATTATAATGACGTTTCAACTAAGCAGCTTAATAAAAAAAACATGACTTTGTCAAATAACCAGATCTACAAACATCACCAATGTTTGCCTCCAAGTAAAAGATTATGTCCATGTTCAATAAAAATAAAAAATTAAAACATGTTTTTTCTAATAAAACCTACTAAACTTTTAAATAGCTTGACTTTTCATGAACATGTACTTATGAGTAGCTACAGAGTTTGAATGACCAAAGAATTACTAATATGTGTGTACAATTGAAAAGGATGGGTAACTTGACATTTGAGTTTTGATTAATATGTATGTTTAGTCCAAAGCCCCTAGATGTGGATTTTGCAAGTCTACGATTTGAAATAACTTAAATGATTGTGTTTAAAGTTAAATTTATTTCATAAAGTTAAAGCCATTGTCTCATTATTGCATTGCGAGCTTTATGATTTTTGCATATTTATTGTTTTGCTTGCTTGAGGACAAGCAAACATTTAAGTGTGGGGATGTTAATAAGTGTAAATCACATCATATTTTAGGGCTTAGTTTGATATGCATTTAATTGTTAATTTATTATTTTAGTAAGTGTTTAGATTAGAATTGTGTTAGTTTGTTAATTATTTGTGTTTAAGTGTTTTTTATGGGTTAGTATAAGTCTTTGAGCTTAAATATTATGTTTTTAAGGTTCCTTGACGTGTTAGAAGCACCAAAGCTATAATTGTGATAGAAGCACCAAAGCTGGCCTACGATCACGACTCACATGTCATGATAATGATAAAAGCCCAAGACATAGCCCATGACCATGGCCTGCATGCCATGATCATGACAGAAGGCTCGGATGTGATCCACAATCATAGCCTGCAGGGCTACAGTCGTGGCCTACATTGGGCAGATGTGCAGATACTTAAAAACGTCAAGTTCTGAGGGATTTTTCGAACCATTCATACCCTAGAAAAACCTTAGGGCTACTTATAACACAAAGGATATTTAAAGAATAAGAGAAGAGGTATAAAAAGATTTTGACATCAGCCACCTTGAAGAAACCCTAGAGAGAATTCATCGAGAGATTGAGAAAGAGAAGATGGAAGAGAGAAGTGGAGAAAAAGCTAACTTAACGTACTTCCCAGATAAGAAGTTTCCCAATGTCACAACCTCCCATCATGTGTTTCGATCATATTTCCTATTTATTTTCCATTTTTTTTATTTTATAGAATTGGGAATAACAGTTTGACGATAGGATTTTGAATGTTGAGATGTTCTAAACTCACCTTGAGAGTTTTGTCTTTGAATTAATGAAATTTGATTGTTTATGTGTTATTGGATTTGTTATGGTTTAATTTGGATTTGCATAATTCGATAACAAATTGAGAGCGTGAATGGAATGAAAAATAATGAAATTGGGCTAGCGAGAGTTAGGTGATTTAATATAATAAGAATTAAATCAAATTGGTAAATTATGCGAAGAGAGATCTTGCATAGGTTTCCGATAGTTTATTAGACAATTTCAAAGCTAATTAGGGTTTTGGATAGGTTGTTGATCAAGAGATTGCAATTTTCATAATTTGATTAGGTTTTATGATTTAATGTTATTGGTTATAACTCGAGAGAGAGTAATTAACCCTAGGACCGTATAGAACTAATAATCCAGTAATTCATAATCAATTAGGTTAGCATTAAGGATAGGTAAAATTCCCTTTCTTTTAATTGGTAATTCCCTTAGGTTGATTCTTAGGTGTGCGTTGCAATTGCTGAATTATTAATATTTTTGTGATTGATTTCTAATTTGATTTGGTTGATTGAATTGAATTCTTGTTTTAGTTTCATTACATTTTAAATTTCTGCTATTTATTTTGGCCTTAGATTTTAGGATTAGATTATCCCTCCTAGTGAGATTGACACCTTAGGTACTACGTGAACGAAACATGCTATTGTGGATTATCAACGGTATTTATTAAAATTTACACACATTAAACATCTTGATCATATATTAAAAAGCTAGGCTAAATGGTGAGGTTTCATTGTGTCACAACTGTGACTTAGTGTTTCATAGGTGTGACATAACTTCTCACGACTATGAGACCCTTCTCATGACCGTGAATGGCTATGAGACACCTTATCACTGTTGTGAGTCAATGCTCACAACTGTGACAAGTTAATGTCTTGGTTATGAGTCCTCCTCTTTTTGTTCCTTTGTGTTTTTTTGTCTTCTTCTTGCTCTATTCTTCTTCTTCTTTGTATTTTCAGCATATGTCTCATCTTTCTTTGAATTTACTTTTCTTTTATTGCTTTTAATCTTTTTTCTTGCTTCATGAAGACAAAGGATTGTGAATCTTTGGAAAATGGCTCAAATGTTGTGCTTTCAACTCTCTTTAGCTCTTTTGCTTCCAAATTGTGCCTAAAACCATATATGAGTCAAAGTGAGTATCTTAAGCATTTTCTTAGCAATAATCACTAGGTATTATATACTAAAGTTATAATCACTTAAGAACATTTCAATTTCCCCCACACTTAGTTTTTGATCATCCTTGGGTAAAACATCAAAATTAATATCATAGACCTAAAACATTTACTCATTTCCTATATTATCCAAAAATACAATCATAACAAAATATGAATGACTTTCAAAATTGATAGCAAGAATTCAACATTCAATGCTTTTACTCATGATTAATCAACATTCATTATCTTTATAACCTTAATACTATAATGGTAGACTTGGAAAATGTGTTTAAAGAAGATATATTCTCAAATACACAGCATCATTCACATTCAAGACATTCTATAACTTTGCGTATCATTTCTTTTCTCCACCACTAAGGTTCACGTGCAAAATTATGGATCAAAGGACTTTGCAAGGTAGTAATGTGGGAAATGGTAAGGTGAGATATATTTGGATCAAGTAGCATGAAAGCCATTAAAACTAGTGAAACAAAAATAACACTCAATGTAACATAAAGTGCAAAAACTAACAATTGTGTACATCATCCATAATGAATGCAAAAATGATGTTTCACCGTTCAAACTCAAGCTCTCACACACAAACCACATGAGGCATAATCACTCACAAAAGTTGATCATAAACAAGACTTTGTAACTATAAGGAGTGACCACTGAAACTAAGATCAACCTCTTATCCAATATACTCAAATAACCTATTCAATATAACTTTTGTAGGAAAGCTTAAGCATAAGTGACTTTTTAACACATATGCACTTTCTCCTTGATATATTTATTTAAACATTTTTTCTTTCTTCTTTTTGCCTTTTCTTTTTCTTTCTTTTTCTTTTCTCTTTTCTTTCTTTCTTTTTTTTATATTAACATGAAAGAAATTACATCAACATGGGAATTTCAATGATATGACATAAAATATCATCTCAACATTATAACCAAACCATAAATATGTACATCTCTATACTTAAACTTTTGTATATCCATAAATTAAATAATCAACAAATGTTCCATTAGTTGTAAGGCTTGGGAAGTACATTTGGTAAGGTTTAAAGCGTGTAGTGTAGTTAATACAAAAAGAATGGATAATAAAGCTCAAGGGGGATTAGCCAAAGGAAAATCTTATAATGCGTAGGCTATTTGGCTAAAGTAGTTCATGAAACAAAGAATACCTAATCATATCCATGTTAATGCATATGATAAAAATGTGATATTGAATAGAAAATCAAAGCAAAGTTAGAATGTACATGTCATGAAGGTCAAACATAAACAAAGACAATAAGACTAATATGGATGTGCCACTTTATAAAGGCTCAAAATCTCATTGGTTTTATCTATCATTGGTCACTACTCTTCTAAAAAATAATGCAGATTAACCAATAACAAGAGAAATTAAATTTTGCCATGAAATTCTCTAGTCAATTCATTATGCAGTCATGATTATATAATCCTAGAAGTAATAAAAATGAGAAAATATTTATTTGTTTGTTTTATTCTCTCTTATTTTGATTGAAAACTTAAAACAAGCAAGAAACAAACCAACATAGAAACAAACACACATATCCTAACTAATGTGAAAAAGTAAAAGAAAAGAAATTTACTTATTTTGGGTTGCCTAGCAAGAAGTGCCTTTGTTTAGTGTCACTGGTTCGACTATATGTTTTCCTATCACATCATAAAATTGTGATCTTCAGGTGTCACATATGCTTCCTCCATATGAAGTTCTTTAGGATATGGTCTTAATTGTTGATCATTCACGTATCTTCCTTATCTTCAAACATCCAATCTCTACTAAGTCCATGCTCTCGGGAAATATTTCAAATCACTTTTCACTTTGTTCATTCTTGTTCAATTTCCCTAACCTACTAAGCAAGGGTAAAAGTCAGTCTTAACAACAAATTGGAACTTAGTATTTACCTCCGAATTAAAAGATATATCATTTTTTGGCTTGAGCTCTTCCTCCACTTCTTCCACAGAAGCAATTCCTTAAGTATTACATTCAAAATTCTCAAGCTCCTCATCACTCTCTAAGTTCTCCTCACTATTGTCCACTAGGTACACATCGAGTTGATATGGCTACTCCTCTTCATTTTGGGATTCTAAGTGTTCGATCCTCACTATCATCTTACCCATCTAGCTTACCACTTTTGGAGTCTAGACATTGTATTTGATGGACTTGCATCATTTCCTACTAGAACTGTTGTATACTCTGTTGAAATAGAATATCGTTAGCACTCATAATATTAAGCAAGTCTTTTAAAGATGTACCTAAGTCATGATAAGAAGCTTCTAGTCTACATGGGAATTACTGTGCATCCTATAAACTATAATGGAAGTATTTTGGTTTATTATCCCATCCTTAACTAAAGTTTGTTTGATCAGTCCAAACTTGGTCATAAGAATGGAAATATGGTCATAGAAAATGTTACTTCCGTCTATGAATATTTTTTTAACATAGTAAACATTAAACAAAAAGTGAAAAGATCAAGAAATAACTAAAAAGAAACAAATTACAAATAAATATGTACAAAACACCAATTAAAATCAAGAACAAAAACTAAAACACTACACACCCTAGCAATGATGCTAAAATTTGGCAGTAGCGCATCATAACACTACGTAAAATAAACTAGACCTACTACTATAGCATTGGTGAGTCTAGATCAATCTCACACAGAGTGCTCGGCTAGCCTTTAAAATGAAATTAAATGGTGTTTAGGTTTTGGAGGGGGGTTTAGTTTGATTTAAAATAATAAAATAAAACAAAACTAACAAACAAAAGAAAATTAAAGAAAATATGCAGAAAAGATGAAAGTGGTGAATTCTTTAGGAGTCTGATTCTTTAGTTCAATCTTAGACTATACCCTAATTAAACATATTTCATTGAATTTTTTGCTCTTTAATCTCTCCTTGAACTATTAATCATAGGTTAATGATAAGCTCAATTAACATTCATAGGTCATGTTTAATTAAGATATCATCATTAATTAAACCTAACTACCGAATAACCTAGGATATGATCTCTAAATTCAATTGGGTATTTGCATTACAAATTAGAAAAATCGATTAATCTAAGCAACAACCACATACGTTTAGGTTATTCAACCTATATTATGTTATTCCTAATGATTATGAACCATTAGTAGCTACAAATGAATCTCAAATATAAAAATTATGGATTATATTGAAATTTTAACTATGGTTTCATAAACAAACAATCAAACTATACGATAATACGATCATTCATACATGAAACCCAAATCCATATGCATAGGATAACACTATCAATCCATAAGAAGAGAAAGAAACAACGAATACAAGAAAGGAATGGTTAACCGGGTTGTCAACATCGATGTCATCTTCGAATTGGCATCAGGAAGCTACCCATCCATGGTTCTCTCACTGTTGAGAGCTTCTTTTTCCCTCTTCATTCTCTCCCAAAAGTTTTCTTCTTCTCCCAAACAAAAGCAGCCAAAACCCTCATCATCATATGTTTTCTAGATTTTATATTAAAAAGCTAGGTCAAATGGTGAGGTTTCATTGTGTCACACCCATGACTCGGTGTTTAACTAGTGTGACACACCTTCTCACGGTTGTGTTAATGCTCACGACTTTGACAAGTTAATGTCTTGGCCGTGAGTCCTCCATTCTTTGTTCCTTTGTGTTTTTTTTATCTTCTTCTTGCACTAATCTTCTTCTTCTTTTTATTTTTAGCATATTTCTCATCTATATTGGCATTTACTTTTCTTCTTTTTCTTTTAATCTTCTTCTTCTTGCTTCATGAAGAAGAAAGATTGTGAATCTTCAAAAAACTGCTAAAATATAGTTCTTTCAACTCAATTTTGCTCTTTCACTTCTGAAATTATGCCTAAAACCACATGTGAGTCAAAGTGAGTATCTTAAGCATTTCCTGAGCAAAAATCACTAAATATTATGGAATAAATTTATAATCAAAGCACATATCACAATTGCACCTTAAAAGCCTAGTAAATTAAGAAAGTAGTTCTTAAATTGAAATAGGGTCGCCTTCCTGATAGCCATGGACTAATTAACAAATACCTTCATAGGAGTATGATTTAAATAAAAAATATTACTAAAAAGTGTTTGAGAATATGGGAAAATAAATAGTTATAAAAAGTTGACTAAGGATCTATCAAAAATTCTTTAATGATCCATTTATCATTATGCATGTTGTTTCAAGTGGATAGACGGCCCTAGTATCCAAATTAGAAAATAATATGGCTAGTTGATTGGACTATTTCATGAGTAGCCAAAATTTAATACCACAAATGCATGGTGTAGTTGTAGTCAGTATCGGTAAGTATGGTTAGATCCCATGAAGACGGTAAGTACTAGTAATTACTATTATTCTATTATCTAGCTACATATTGATTGTGGCTGAATTAATGAAACTAAAATTAAACAAGCAACATAATTTAAAGCAAAGAATTGGTGACACTAAATTATTTTATGATATTGGATAATTAGTACCTAGGCTTTAAATCCCCCTAAACCTTTAATCGATTGATTATTTATCATGCAATTATGATGTTGATTAATTGGACTATGGAGATTCCTACGACATCTAGTAGCTGACCTTGAGTCTACTAACAACTAATCTTAGGGGCTTGGAGAGGAAGAGAAGAGAAAATTAAAAACTGAAGAATTAGGGCATTTTGAACGTAAATCACAAAAGTGCATGTTCAAATGCACAACAATTTTAGTGTGCTTTTATTGTGCAACTTCTAATTGTAATCTATCACATAACGATCCGTGCTTGTCATCATGAAAACACATAATAAATTATCCCTAAGTCAAAATTATGCTCAATTTTTCCCAGATGATTAACTTGTATCGAAAAAGCATTCCAAAACAAAATTTTAAACCTAAGTTAAAACAAAAGATAAAACAAAATAAATTCAAAATCATGAGCTATAGAGGGTTGAAGGGGTTTTGGGATTGGATGTAGGAAGCATTGGAGAGGGTTGAAGGGGTTTTGGGAAACCCATGTCCGTTAAACGGACATGGAAGTCCGTTTAATGGACCTTCTCAGGTCAAAGGCCCCTTGCTTCGCTCATGTCCGTTAAACGGACATGGATGTCCGTTTAACGGACTTTCTCAGACAAAATGGTGCTCCCAAGGCCGTGAATGTCCGTTAAACGTACATTCACGGGTTAGCTTGTGAAAATCGCGATTTTAACACTTCTAGACGCCGAATCTGATTTTGTGGTCTTTATAATAGTTTTAGATATAGAAGTATACTTTCAAATGGAATAAGAACAAAATCAATCCGACTTCTATATTGAAAGTTATGGCAATTACGCCAAGATAGGTACAAAATGATTATGGATAGAAACATGTTGGATTCTTTTGTCCATAACTCCCTCATACGACCTCCAAATGATGTGATTCTTGAAGAAATGGATTTATAACACATGTATCTTTCTCCCCATGAAAATTTGTATCATTTAGAGTTGAATTGATGAAGTTTGATTGAAAAATTATGAGAGGTCGGTTAGGAGAGCATGATTGGATTATGTGCACGCTTTAGCGTTTTAAGCATATCTTGAGCTATAGAGCTCCGATTGGGATAATTCTTTCTTCAAAATGAGCAAGAGAAATAGAGCTTCATGTTTGGTATTAGATAAATAAGTTGATCTAATAATGACTAAGGTGATTTTCTTGAAATACGCTCACGTCATATGATAATCGGAACGATTTGTTTCCTTCTAATTTTGCTATTTTCCTTCCTCATCCGACCTTTGTTTAATCCTTTGCTTATAACTTTTCCGTCCGACATCCGATTGACTTGGTTTTTGAAGCGTTGGATTCCTAATACAATTATCTCCATCCTAATGGGAAATTTACAAATTTGTGAGATTAAATTGAGAATGATTGTTTTAAATCAGTGTGAGTTAGGAAATTTTCTGAACATGGTTTAGTGTTTTGAGAAATTCTTGATATGTAGAGATCCAATTGAATTTATTCTTGTGGAAAAATAAAATAGAGACATGAGGCTATAAGTCATATAAAGGAATTGAATTTCAATTTAGCCCCTAAGATTTTCAATTTATGAATGCAATTTCTGATTAGTGTTTAGTCTTAGATTAGTGATATCTGAAAGTATTTTGGCTATAATTTTTGATCTAGCCATCCAAATGAGGTGATTGTTGATTTGGATTAAACTAGATAAATAGGGCTACAATTGTTATGAAGAAATCGAGTTTCAATTTAGCCTTTAAGAATGTCAATTTTTGGATCGAAATAAAGTGTTGGAAAATGTTTTAGCATAATGATAGTCCAAAATGTTTGGGCTATAACTTTTGATGTAGTGTACCGAATTTAATGATTTTGGTGGCATTATGAAATTAAGACAATGGTGAACATTTCTCTAGAAGGAAGTTTTGGCAAATTCCTTCATTTTGATAGTGATAATAATGTTCTAAAGTAAGCATAAATTGAAATAAAGTTCAGGGGCAGTTTTGGAAGTTTACTCAAAGGGTTATGTTTTAAGGCTTATGTGGAGGGACAAAAGGGTCAATTGTCATTCATTTAATGACATGGCACTATAAAAGGAGGGGCTGTCGTTTGGAAGAGAAGCAAGCCACGAAATTGGGAGAAAGGAAAGAAAGAAAGGGAAGAAAGAAGAGAGAAAGAAGAGATTCGGTGGAGGAAGAAGAAGAATGGCTAGGGTTTCAGATTTTGTGGGTTTCAAGCAAGGTTTTTCGTTGATTCATGAAGGAAAAGATGGAAGAAGTCAAGAGCTTCCTTCCAAGCTAAGAGAAATTCGAAAATGAAGGAGATTAAGGTAAGAGATGAGTTTTGATCTTTGAGTTTTTGATGAGTTTTTGGTTTAGATAGTTTAAGATTGGTATGAGTTTGTGGATTCTCAAGTAAATTTTGGAGATTACATGTTTTAATTGAATCAATTTTGGATGTTTATCATTTAGGGTTTTTGTCTTGGATGAGAAAAATTGAGGAGAGGCTTTCGAGACTTGATGATTGGGACAAGTTTCTAGCAAGGATATGAGGTGGGTAATGTGTTTATTTTTCGAATTATAAGTTAATTATAAGTTTTGAAAAAAATCAAGAAAGTAAACATGTTCATAAGCTATTGTTTTTCAAATGATTGAATCAATTGATTTTGGAAAGATTTATGAATTGTTAAGTTCATTGTTTCCGAATGATTTAAGAAATTTCTACAATTGTTTCGGACAATTTTTCATGAATGATTTTGAATTGTTTATTCAATGGATTTTGAATGATTTGATAAAGTTGAAATACTCGTTTGAGTTCATTGTGTTTAATTGATTGAAAATTTAATATGTGAACTAGTGTGACATGATGGTTGAATGTTTTGAAATGTTATAAAGTGTGCATTCTTTGTTTGGGAAAATTGAGAATTGTTATGTGAGTTTTTGTTGTAAATTGTGTGATATTGAGAATGATCGACATTATGTTGAATATGAAAAGTTCAGTTTCGAAATATGCCTTCGGGCAATTTGTTTTTCAAGCATGAATATGTGTTATATGGGTTTGGTTAGGTCCCTTAAGTA
>JAOSBK010000003.1:17937657-17954205 GCA_027568895.1 Erythroxylum shatona
GTCGGTCTCACCATTTTTGATACTACCCCTGTTGGGTGCCACAGCCTCCTAGCTGAGGATTTATCGGGAATTTGTTTTCCCCGACTTGTTATGTAATTTACTTATTTCTGTTTCCTTTTATACCAAAAAAAAAAATCTACACTATTATATTTTATTATTTATTTACAGGACCCGTTGCCAAATGTACATCCTGTACGGCAAATGGGTCCAAAAAAAGCTAATCCACTTGCCAAACAGACACTGCCCAAACGACAAAAAGGTCCTAGTTGTAATCTCCATAATAAGAAACTAGAGTTTACCTTCATCAGGTGAGCAATCTCTAACCAACTAAACCAATTCAATTAATAATTTCATAGCCCATATGAACTCCTTAGATCAAGTCAATGTGTGAATGATAAGATCATAATTATAAAAGTTGGTTTTTTTTAAATGCAAGTTATTTTTGATCCAATTAAAGAATGCAATTGTTGAAATTATTAGCCTGACATATCAACAAAATTCCATTTGTATCTAGATGAGTAAGGACCCATTTTAAGTTACTTAGGAGAAAGGCCAAACTAGTACGACCTCGTAATGAGATGAATAAACATGTCATCGGGTTTCAAATAGGAAATGACATAGAGGGATTAAGAGAGTCGTGGGATTTGAAGAGATGAGGAGGATAGAGTGGAAGAAAGAGATGAATTTTGCACAAATTTCTCATAGTAATTAAGGTCCATTTGATTCTAAAAGTATTGACTTTTTTTAGATTTTAGTTGAAATATATGGAGATGGAAAGAAGAATACAACAGGAGAGGAGAAGGTTTTAGCTGAAGATGATCATGTTAAGGTTAAACCAACTCAAGGGTTTTCCTAAACGATTGGGCCACATTTTTTGGTAGGTGTGGCCAATATTTTAGCCCCACTTGCCATGCATATAGGATGTAATAAGTCTTATAAATAAATAATAAATATTTGAGAGTGAATTTTTTTAACTGCTAGTCGATGAGGCTGTTAAGATAGGATTTAAATTGAATATTTTCTAGCTCTTATGCATGGCTAATGAAAGAGTTGTAGGATCAACAACAATGACCATTTTTTGTAGTCTTTTATAAAGTAACTTATAGTTTTATATAACTTATCTAGAAATACTTTTATGAATATTAAAAAAAAAACATTGAAAGAGTGACATTTTCATCAAGTAGAATTAGCAACAACTACTATTAAGATCCAACAATTACATGATAATTTCTTCTAAAATAACTTGACAGATAATTAATACAAAATATTTTAAAATTTGTAATATCATAAATTTTTTAAGCAATTCAAAATAATGTGTATAATTTAAAATAAATGAAATCATATAAAAAGTCGTACTAAAATTTTGTATTCAAAAGTAAAAGTACTCATGCACCAAATTAACTATTCAACATTCAGTTTTTATTTTTTATACAATAAAAATTTATCTATTTTATTTTATTTATTTTTATTAAAATGATTGACATGGGAGTTATTTTATTTTTGAACCTAACTCTTTTAAGTAAAAAAATATAAAACCAAAATTTCTAATTATTTTTTTTCGACTTCTTAAATTTTGATATCAATTATTACAACTTAATTTGGGAACTGGAAAGTTTCCCTAATACCTACTAATGCTTTATGAACTAGCTGCAAAGATTGAGAGAGCACCGATATACGAGCTAGCTTCTTTGTCCGTTGATAATACGAATAACAATGGCCCTCTAGCTAATTACCATCTTATGAGTTCCTTATAACACCTCTATCCTTCTACTGCCAGGTTTAGCAGCATCAACAGTAATGTGGAATGGCATAAGGAGTCACCATAAAGGCTAGGTGTCTTAGGGCTTTCGGAACTTCCTGATGCTAATTTAGTAGACTTATACATCTGAAAAAACCATCCATCGGGGAAATTTACCTTATAATCTTGCAAGCATTTTTTCAAACCACACATTACTAAGCAGACTTGGATGAAATCGTATGGGGGAAGAAACTATTGCCTAAGGTCTCTACTTTCCTCTAGTTAGCTGTTCAAGTAAAAACTGCCTACTATTAATAAGCTTCATTTCCTTTATCTTCTTGACAGATGCATCCTTTGTAAAGAGCCCCCTGAATCGTATAACCACTTCTTCTTCGCATTTCACTTTTACTTGGCAGCCTAGAGCTCTATGCATTTGCTCTACTAATATCATATTTTGAGGCTAATTACCAGGTGATTGTTGGCAAACTCTCATGCTTGAGGAATGATGGTTTAATAAGTGATAAAGATAATTATGTTATTGCACTTGGTAGTACCATTATGTCCATTTGGAATGAAAGGAAAGAATCAGATAAGCCTTCGTCGCCTAAACCAGTAACCGCACAAAGACGATGCCCAAACTAGTAACCGAATAAAGAAGACAAATCACAAGGATCTGGGTACTTGAAAATCGAAGTTTATGCATCTGGGTTGTGATTTGTGGGCTCAAATAACAATAAAGTACGTACCTTTTAGCTAATTAGTTTCATTTTTCGACCGATTCTTGTTGAGTTCTGTTTATGGAGTAGTTGGTGATGAGGAAGTGAACAAGAAGAGCGGTACTGGGCAAACCAGAAAGAACATGTGTAAAGGAATAAGGCAAGGGCCGTGGGGCAAATGGTGGTGGAGGAAGCTACACTTGCCTACGACAAAACCGTCGAGTGCATCTGAGGTGAGAAGGCCAAGCTTAGCTTCCCCCCACATCCGACGAAGAGATGTTACTATGAGCCTATGTTTGCTGATGACCTTCTGAGCCACCACCAACAACAGAGTCAATTTTCATTTAAAGTTAAAAATATTTTGTATATGTATATATGAATAACAATAATATGCAGAGAACTCTCCCAGATTTGTTTCGCTTGTGCTCATTAGGGTTTCACATGTATTTTGGAGTTTGGACCGTGAACTTATGATGTTTAATGCTAATTAATATGGAATTTCGTACATTTGTATACAAAATTTAAATTTAACTCTTAATATAATAATTTATAATTATTAAATAAGTTAAAGCTAATCCCTTCAAATTTAAGCGAGGCAATAAATTTAATTTAATTAATATTTTAAACACTACAAAAGGATGATTAGAAAGTTACATGTCTATCTCTCGTCTCAGATAATCTCCCATTAAATAATAGTGTTTAATAGATTTTGTGTTCATTGGTTGTGGGCCACGCCTGGGATTCGGTTGATCTCGAAATGATAATATCGGCATCAATTCAACGAAGAACTTGTTAAGGCCCTAATAAAATATTAGATGGTGGAGAAACATTTAGGGTGCTTGGTTGATGGTTTTATGAAGAATGAAGAGGATAACGGGTAAGGAATTTAAAGTGAATAGTTAGTTATTGGTTATCACTGTTTGGATAATAGTTTGATATTTTATATTTGGAGAATCTTTTATACTCTTCGTTTAGTAGAAGAATGAAACTCATTCTTTAATAGGGGCTCTTTTTTTAAAATATTTTTAATATTAATTAATTATATTATATTATAATTAATTAATTAAAATTTAATATTATAATTAATTACAATATAATTTATTTATTAATTAAAATATTGTAATTAATTAATTATAATATAATTAATTAAAATAAATAAATAAATAAATAATATTATAATTATTTAATTAATTAAAATATAGTAATTAATTAATTAATTATATTATTATTATTAATTACATTATAATTAATTTAAAATAATTATAATATAATTAATTTAAAAATAATTATAATATAATTAATTTAAAAATAATTCATTCATATTAATATATTGTAATTAATTAATTATAATATTTTTTACAAACTAGTCCCTATTAATAATAATATTAATCATTCTTTTCTCTTAATCAATCATATTTACGTGAGTCTTGATATTACTGTATTTGAGCTGATTTAATTTTATCAGTTTTTTTTATCATTTTTTAAAAAAAAAACTGATAGAGAGTTAATATAATAAGATTGAAACATCCAAATTAGAACAGAGGATTTACGTGACTGTGGCCGTTAAGCCTGGGCCTTTACCAACTCTCTCTTTTTTTTTTTGGACAACGTGAAGCCAATTGATTGAGTGCATCTTCACACGAGTCACCCTGCATTAGTGCAGAAATCTACGCACAATTCATATGCTTGAGGCCTAAGAAATGGTATCTAGCTAGTTACAAATGAGTAATATCATCTAAAATGTATTTGGCTAACGCATTTAGTTATCAGTTATAGGAGGTTAAATCAGGTGAGAGTGACCAGCCGCAAACAGTAGAGAGAGAAACCGCAGATTGTGCCAAATCTTATTTTAATAAAGTTAGACTTCTTTGAAGTTTTATTTATAAAAGCACTGACGACCAGTTTGAACATCAATTGAATCCAAGTATTTACTACTATTATTTATGGACATAAAGAGTAAGGACTGCAGAATTTTAGCTGAGAAGGTCCCTTCAGTAGATTTTGTTTTTAGTGGGTAGCAAATTATATTTGCTCTTTCCTTCCCAAGAGCCCCAAGGACAAGATCATAGGATCCAACTTAATACAGCTGTAGAGGGACATTTGTTAGCTTTAATAAAAACAAAACAACTGGATGTCCTAATCTAGATTTATGTGCCTTGACAATTGTTTCAAGCCTCCTCTATGACTATGAGCCCGGTTTAGGTGGCTCCACCACAAAATCATTCAAGACGAAGCTCATCGCGACTATCCGATCTCTTTGCCACCTTACACAAGCAGTTAAGGGACAAACTTTGTCTTGAAAATGGAGAAGGAAAAAAACAAAAAAAGCAGACCCATATTATAGATTAATAGATCATGTATCTCAATGATATGACAAAGCTGAATGACTTTTCAGCGCGTACTTATATGCCATATTTACCTCATGTGTATGGGTCGGAATTTGGCATCTGGGTTATCAGAACTAGTACTAATAATTATTAATCATGGAATCAAATGGTCTGAGAAGAACTTTCAAGTCATTAAAGACGTTCAATTAAATTCACGGTGATTGATAGTTGATTGTTGACTAAGCTGAAGAGGAGACTTTGAATAAGAAAGATATGTGGAGACAAGGTGGGACACGGTAAGGAGTTGTGATGAAGACTTGCACCAAAAGCTTCAAGCTAATAACACACATCGGGGTTTTACCATAGTTAACAATTAATCAGATATCTATATCTATCTCACACTTAGTAAGATTCGGGGAGATCTCTAAAAAAGAATATATATAGATTTCAACGACAATCACGCGAACATCCGAGACAGCCATTCATCATCAACACGTAATGGTAGGCCCAAACTCCTTAATTCTAAACTCCTGGACAGACTCATTCACACATTGTATCTAGCTCCTTTCCAAATGCATCATCTGACATTCAAATCTTTGAATATAAAATTTATATATCAAGGATTTTTAGGACACCTATGTTGCAGTCACTCAACATACATAATATAGACGAATATTTTGCCAATAAACTTAGTAAATAATAATTAACAGAGAGAAACATTAAATTAGTTGAAAGATGTAAGGTGTAGATCCACCCCTTTTTAATTGGATGAAAGAGGAAAATTAGTGAAAGTTTGTACTTTGTAATAATACCATATTCATAAAAGAAAGACTCCAATTCTCGTGTTGACTAAATGGAGCGCCAGAACGAAGGCTTTGCATAATCATGTGCAATATGGTTATCTCAGAATAGATATGCAAGATAAAATAAACGGTGACACCGGGACCTTGAAAAAATTGTATATAGCTTGATGAGTTTAGGATCTAATTGTTAGAAATTTACAAAATAAAGTAAAAAGAAATATAAAGATGAAGACTTATAATTCATTATTTAAAAATTTTAAATTTAGATATGATGTCTTGATTTATATATGAATTCACTTAAATTTGGTTTAATTTCTTCCTAAGATCCCTCAAAATTCTTCACTAATGGAGGATACTAAGGTACCATTCATCTTAATTTGCGTTGCGTACAATCTCAACTTAGTTCATCAAACAAATTTGTCAACTCGACACCTTTCATCAAGTACTGGAAAGCAAGAGAAGTGGCCTAGCTCATCAATATTTTTCTAACCTAATCGCAATCAAAGATTTTCTTCTCTCCAAAGCCAATTCTATGGAACCCTCCAAGAAATCTCTTAGAATTTTGTGTAATAGTCTTTGCTTTGGTTGGAAAATTATTGCAGTCGAGATCAGTTTTACGACAAATCAAAACTATACAGTCAGAGGGGGTCCTTTAAGAGCGTATGTGCTGATAACCGAGTCAACTAATTCAAAGACTCGTCCGAATTTTGATCCTTAAATAGCCAAACTAGAATTTGAACCCTAGCTTGTCTATACTTTTTTCCCCCTCTATTCATAAACCTCCCTAGCAAAACCATGGGTTAATCTTATGCAATCCTGTATTAGAATATCCTATATTAATTAAGTATGAAAATATTAAAGAGTTTATAATTGAAAAAAGTCAACTAACTAAATGACTAGTTCTAGTTATTTTGATAATGATTGACTCAAGCTCAATTCTTATTAATAGACTCTACACTTTACCTATTTTAAAATTTTTAATATAGTATCAGAGCAGGTTTGATCTGAATTATTAATTTTTTGATTGTTCATTTAGTTGTTAAGTCTCAGGAGTCCGATCTAGTTATCACTGAATTTATTTCAAGTGACAATTAAATGTCTAATCTCAGTTATACTTGAGAGAGAATATTAGAGTATTCCATATTAACTAAACATATAAATATTAAAGAGTTTATACATAATAAAAGTCAACTATCTAAATGACTAATTCTAATTATTTTAACAATAATTGACCCAAATTCAATTCTTATTAATAGAATCTACAAGTTGTCTCAGTATTAAAATTTCTAAACAACCTCTCATCCCATTCTTAAATCGCTCGTTAACGTCCATCATTTCCTTTTTCACCTTTACTGGATTAACACAACATCCTAAGTACTAATCCTCACCTCTCAAGGCTTGCCAGGGAGTTAATCGCCAACCTCATAATTTCAATTTTTGTAATAACTTTTTAGAAAAAGACTTAAATGACCAATAACCCATCAAGAAATCATAAAGTAATGGAAGATTACTATTCCATTTTCGTTAACAAACAAAAGGACTGTTTGGTTTTACCCTTCAAAATATGCAAACGTAGACATACACTCACTACATCGAAAGACAAAAAGAGCACAAATATTTTCCGAGACAGTTGAAAACCTATGGGCCTAGGGGGTCATTTTAATGTTATCAGACGTTCATTTCCTGCTATGTCACCATTGAGCACTACACTGTTCTTCTCCTTGGGATGTTCGCAACCATCTCAGTTTGTCTCTCATCCATTTTATTCAAACCGCTTTTCCTTCATATTCTGTGTGTTTATCTGTATATATATCCGCAAACATTCAAACTTTGCCACTTGCTTTTCGAAACTTTAACCATGCACATTTATTCCTCGACCCTCTCTTTCTCTATCTCTCTCTGTTTTTAAGGTTGTAAGAAAGTAAATCCAGAAAGCTGAGTGTGATCGTATGTAGGGTTTTCTAATGGCAGAACTTGATTGTCAAACAAAATCAACTTCCACAACCACTGGTTTAAAACTCTTTGGCTTCAACGTCTCAGAAGACGAAGATCTCACTTCAGACCCCATTAACAAAGCATCTTCTTCTTCTAGCTCACCGGAAGGAGCACCTGCCTCCAGCGACGGCAGAAAATACGAGTGTCAGTACTGTTGCAGAGAATTCGCCAACTCACAAGCCCTGGGCGGTCACCAAAACGCTCACAAAAAGGAACGTCAGCAACTCAAACGAGCCCAAATGCAGGCCTCCAGAAACACTGGCGTCGCTGTGTCCTTAGGCAGAAATCCTATGTTCTCCGCCTTCGCTCCTCCGACGCATCTTTTGGCACCTTCGGTGGTTGTTCCCACGGCTAGCGGAGCACCATCGACATGGGTTTATCTGCCTCCACATGGGACATCGTCGTTTCAGGTCTCACATGGGTGCGTGTTTCCCGGAAATGGCGGCGGCGGAGGTGGGACTCATGGCGTTGGCGGTATGGATGATCTTAGTACGTCTCGCGGAGGATCACCGCATCAAAATCGAACTGATGGTAATAATAATGGGGCGGCAGTGTTGAGTAGATCCTCGGAGTCGGATAGGGAAGGTGGGGCGTCTTTCGATGATGCATTGGGTTTGGATTTACATCTTAGACTTGCTCCTGCTGGGTCATGATACGTACATCTCCTTAGCAACTTCTGTATATCGTACATTTTATTAATCATCTTATTTTTATGTCCCTCTTTAATGGTTTAACATCATGCATCTAACTAATTTTCTCTGCATTACAATAAAATTGTATTTTCTTCTTCGATACTATCTACTACGTTTTATCATTATTCATTTACTGGAATCAGCATTTTATATCCCTAGAGCTAGAATATCCAGGAGAGAAGGAAGGGATGACAGGTCATAGGTGTGTGCGTCTTTTTTTTAGTCGTCAGAATCTTGAAGCATAAAAATTGAACCAGCCTAATGTTCAATCTTACTAGTTTTGGCATCTGAGAGTCTCTTTTTCCCTCTCTCTCTCTATATACATGTATACATATATTTGTTTTAGGTATAACTACATGATTACAGATGCAGAAATTTGAGCATCAACGATCCTAGCAGGAGAAGAGCATGACTGAAAAAACTTTTTAACTTTCTTTTGCAGATTCCATTGTAGTAGTCTGGTTGGAGTAAAGTTTTTATTTTATAATTTTTCCTTATGTTAAGCTTTTTTATTTTTTGTTTTGCCTCAGTTAAGTATTTGATGATGGACTTTTGTAATACATCGAGTCCTTGGAGAACTACTGCACTCTGGTTTAAGGAAATCTTTTAAATTGAGTTAGTTGTGGGTAAGTGTTTGATTATTAAGCATTAAATACTCTATTACTATAACTGGATTCTATCCTGAAAACCTACGCATCTAAGATGAAGTTGACTTGTCGATGTTCTGCGGATTACGTAGATCTCTGAATTTCTGCACTAAATTATGAGATGAGATGGATGCATAATTTGTCCAGGGGGCTCTGGACACTGATCTTTTCATTAATATGGTTGACTCTGTTTAGCTAGCTATTGATCTTTTTCGTACAGCAAATATTAAAATGAAAATTTGAGTCGATAATTAGGATTAGGAACAACCAATTTTTGGGCAGGCGAGTTTAGGAAATATTTAGTATTCATATACTTTAGTTTTATTTGCCATATTACAAAAAAAAACCCCTTGCTGTGACCAACAAAATTAACATTACGGCATGAGCCAGTTATGATATGGCCATGAAGAAAGTCCCAAGTTTGAAGTAGCGCTCCTAGTCTTAGCTAGCTTGATGAGATGCCCAGGACAAATCTAAAATTTGATATTATTATATTGAGTTATATATACGTGTGCGTGTGTAAACACTACTCGTTAATTTTAGTACATGCTCAGTTGTATTCAAAACAAGAACTTTATAGATCATACCATTACAAACAACCGAAATACCAAGTATAGCCATAATCCTCCAAACTCAACTTTGTAGGATCCCCATTTGACTCTTGAAATTAAAATAATCCTTAGGAAGAAGGTCATTATTCGTAAATGCAAACCCTTGCATTAGGTCAAGACTAATGTTGTGAAGAAAATTAATATATTATTGAATTTTTATGGTCTTATATAGTAAAGTAAGATGAGGAATAAGTTAAATGATTACCATGAATTACATGTGATCGATGACCTAATACATTCAAATGCTAAATTTCGTTATGTTCTAATTTTAATGAAGAGTGATTTATAGATATAAGAGAATTCATTCTTCAATTCAAAATTTTAATATATTGGATTATAGATCGCGCGTGTCACCACTTTAATCTTCTGTTCATTTTCAATATGAGAGTTTTTAAAGTCTTTTAATACTCTTTTTCCGCATCGTATATTTCTATTCTCCTCTCATTTTTTGAAGTGGGTTTAACATCATTTTACATTCCAATTATTTCATTTCACCATACCTTTAATTTAATTAAGAATTCATACCATATTATTCAATTATGAATACATTTTACTCGAATATCTAAATTAATTAAATCTTCAATTATCAAATTCTTAATTTAATAAGTTAATTATATTTATTGTTTATAAATACGTTTTAAAGTTAAACTTTTTATATATCCTAATAATAATTATTTAAAATTTATTTTTATGTTAAATTTTTTATTTGAATAATAAAAAATTTAAAATTGGATTTTCTTGTACGATAAGTCATTTATAATCCCAATTTATGAGAACTTTTTATATTCAAAAATCATATTTTTATTTGATATAATTAACTTCAATAAGACACTTTTGTAATGAACATATCAAACATAATTTTGAGTTTTATTTACTTTTTTTAAGTTAAAAGAATATATATATATATATATATACGAGGCGTTAGTCAAAACATTACAAAAAGGGAAAGAACACCAACCAAGAAGCATGAGACTTATTGGGAAAAAAATTAATTGCCTCAAGCTTTTTTCTGTATAATTGTGATCTATTTAAGTAGTAATCATACAACTAGAATTCTCAACTAATGAAGGAATGTGAAGTATGAAATTATTTGATTTTTTAAAAATCATTGGAGATTTCAATTCTATTGCATAATTTTGAAAAATCATAATACGATTTTGTTAGCTCATGAAATACTTTTATACTTCCCTCAATATTCAATACATACATGAACAACCTTTAAACACAAAAGCTTAAAAAATTTATTAATCACAAATGATAACTGAGATGAAAAAAAAAAACTCAAATTCATGTAGAACAGGAAAGTATGAAAAGAGAAAGCGAGAGAGGCTCCGAAGAGTACAGTAGGACAAGTGACATTACATAATTAGGAGCCAATACATAATTATATGGGATTGAAACAAGAATAAAACCAAGGATGGTTTTCTAGCAGTGGTTAGGTGCAGTTTCTACTTCCAACGAATCGTTCGTTAGGCTTTGTTTTGAGCAAAATGGTGAATTAAATTAATTAAGACCGAATGGGAGACGGCATAAAGGGAAGCCTAAGTACCTTTTAGTAAACCAGTCTCATTATTGTTAGTCTCGGCAAAAATCATACGTGCTCAAGTGTCTGTTGCACTATAGATATAAGCATAGTGTAAAACTTATAAAACATCATTTTCTTGCATTGTTTATAGCTCACTGATGATTCGGGATTATATTAAGCCAGGTAGGATTGATATTCTTTCGGAATCTTCTCTTCCATTCTCAAATTAAGGGTATTGGATTACTTCAAATTATTGATAAGATATCATCTTGCTGTATTATTTGGTATTATCTCTTTTGTTTTAGATTTATTTTGATGTTTAAATTTTAAAATAATGTTTGTTTTGTTTTAGAAGATAAAAGGTAGAGATTGCATCAAATTAGGACTCTCTTGATGATAATGACAAATTTTGGATAAAGTGAAGAGATTGTTACAATGAATAAGACTGATCACTTGAAGAATTGAAATTTGACTAGAAGGCTTAGCCTTATCCTTATTGTGAAGGAGTTTGATTTTGAATCTATTTTAGATAAACATCTTTTCAAGTTAGAGTTAAGTTAGGATTATATTAGAAAACTCTATAAAATGGACGTTTTTCACAATAAAAAAGGTTTTCTTTTTTTTACGTTTTTAGCAATTCTTAGACTTTCTGCTGTCTTTATTATTGGAGCGAAAGTCATGTTGTTAAACTCAATAGTTTTGATTCAAGAGGATTCAAAATTTTAGTTGTAACCTTGTGAGGTTTTGTGTTTCAAACTTTTAATCACGTTTTAATTCAAGTATTTCTTATTTTGGGTTCTCATATTTCATGAATGATTAATATTTGATTAATATGACAATTTAATTTAATATTGATTATTCTATCGCTATCTAAGAATTCAGTGATCCGTAATTATCATGAAGGCTTGGTAGAAGTAGCAATAGGTTATTTATAAATTTTCGTATTTAACTTATGATAAACAAGAAAACTAAATTAAATAGTTGCAACTATCTTGATTATTTAATTTAGGGTTTAGTCTTTTTTACAAGCTTATTGCTATTATTTATTTGATAAGTCAATAGATGATAAATTTGGGTTTGGATGTTGGGTTTGATCCAATTAATTTAAGAAAATTTGAGAATTATTATGACTATTCTAATATGTTTTGGACTAACTGTTTGAATAGTGAAAATATTCTTTTTAGATGATATCTTTCCCTAGTATTTGAATTTGATAATCTTGACTTTCACATATTTAAATTTAGTTGATTTAATTTGTTTTTGTCTTATTTTTAGTTAATTGGTTATTTAATCAAAAATTTCCATTTAATTTTATTACTTGATATTAAAAAACTAATGTTCAGTTCTCTAGAGATTCCACCTAGTTCCACGACTAGTACAAAAATTTGAAAAATTGGTATTTGGAGGCTTCTACAACCTACTTTACTTGTGAACATTATTCCATGATTCTGGCCAATAGCGAAGCGTTTGATGAGAGGGGTCAGCAAACCACCTAGATGACAAATGAACAAAGTCTTTGATTGAATCATGGTGGCTAAAGCAATGAAACAATTGTAGCCTTGATTGGAACTTGGGGACAAACTAGGATTGAAATGATGGTTGAAACCCTTATAACTTTGGCCCCATGATATATTTAATATAACATAGAATAAACTCACATAATGGCCGAGTTTTTGAGAAAGGGTTTTCATTGGTTAAATTGGAAGTGCATATCTACATCATTTTACGGGATCAGTATGAAGCAAAAGATTAGTTGTTGGGGCCCAATCACCAGCTGGTGTTATGTCGAGGGCAAATTAGTGGGAAGGGGGATTTCAACTTTCGTTGCTATCTAAGGGCTGTAGGTTGCAGCGTACCCAATATGTCAAAAAGATCCAAAGGAGGAACTTTTGTTCAAGTGCACAAGGTCTTCAAATGTATTTAAGATTGTGCTTTTTCGCCTTTATGTTGCATCAAACAAAAAAGTAACGAAATTTATGTCACCGAGAGGTAACAAAGCGACAGCAATCTAAATCCTCTATCAATACGCTCATAATTCCATATTTGTACCTCCCAAAGCTAGATTTAAGGCCAGCCAGCTCATATATATCATAGATACGATACGATAAAACACCGACCTTGCAGTATATGTTGACATGAAAAAGTTCTACAGTTTGCACCGAAAAGAGGTTCCGTATTCAAGGGGTTGCCCTAAATTGATTTTCTACCCTGATTTGGCCGTCGCATATGCTGCTTGAAAAGTCTGATGAAAATCTATGACGTAGAATGAAGATTCTTTGTGTTTGCTACTTGTGTTGTCGTCTTGTTTTAGTGTCTAAAGACTTCCAAGGCATCTAGTTACTTAAGTGTGAAAAACCCTCCCACACTCGTCAATAGAATCCACTATTACCCCTAATTTCTGGACAAATTCTCTGTCTGTCTCTTTCTTTCTCTATCAGTCGATCTATCGATTTCCTTTTTGCACAGTAACTAAACCGATGAATTGAAAGATCCAACATCTTAAAGAAGGAAGAAAAGGATAGATTATGGTAGAAAGAAATGATAATCTTTCCTACAAAACCAGCTAGTGGGACAAACGGTTTACATGTGATTGGTCAATACAAGTTCGGCAGGGTTCTCGGAATTCATATCGTGCCTTCCTGAAAACAAAACGATGCTTCATTCTTGGTAGTTGGTTCCTTTTTGTCCCTTCCATGTTATATGTTCAACAGGGCAGGGCAGGGCATGCATTGGAGTCGTACTTTTTTTTTTTTCCAGATAACAGTAGAGGATAAAAACATCATCTGCCAATTTCATAATTAAGGGATTAAAGAGAAAGAAGAGGGTAATTATTCGAGAGAGGTTTACTTTGACAAATTTTTCCAATATGGAATAAAGAGATTCATATTGAATAATTTATGAAAAAAGTTAAATCGAAACTGTTCATATTTCTAGCAATATATATTGATGACTCGTTCGGTCAATTTAAACAATGTCACACAAAGAAGCTAGCATTGCTTCTTCGTTCCAAGCTTCCGTGCGTAGGAGTTCAACTTTTCTTGGGTTAATTTCACACTTTGACACCATCTGATGCATTTACATTAGTTCCCACTTTCCGTCAAAGCTTAATTTTATAATTAAGGAATTGCAAAGTCCCACATAATTAAGCTGATTGTGTGATTGATTATTAAAATCACACAATCAGCTTCAAACATGTATACTTTTCCCTTCTATTTCTTCAGTCGTCACGTCACCCCTTTGTTCCCTAATCTGATTCCGGAAAAGACAATTAGTGAACCCAGAACTTGAACAATCCCCTATGACAGCAAATTCCAAGGTCCCATAGTCTCAACAACTAGAAGTTGGAAGGTTGCTCAATTGATGCTACCTCCTTTTTATTCAACTTGATTGATCATGAATTTTGAGGGATTAATTCCAGCATAAGTTGGAATTATCACTGACTTCCCTCTTTGGAGGTCCATTTTGTACCATCTTCCTAACAATATATTGGAAAGCTGTGGTTCGGTTGTAATTAGAAAGCCAGCTTCCTTGGATTATTGTGTTTTCCTTTAAAAGGAATTACATAGTTTGTATAATAATTCATATACCGTTTATTCTCTTAACTCCATTTTGACTCAGGCTTTACCTTTGTGAAATATGAGAATAAAAAATATAAAAAAATTTACATGTATTTGAAATCATATATAAGCAAAGAAACTAACGCTATAACTCACTTGGTTCTCTAAAATTTTGGTTCAGTCTATACGGGCTTTCTTGTTAAAGCTTGCAAGTTTGAGGTGCAAGACTACAGCAATTAGGTAACCAAATTATTGTCATCTTGTCTTTTTCCTTAACGCAATCTCAAAGTCCATCAAAAAGTATAGGATGTGACGGAACGGCATTTCGAAAAAGTGGCCTGAACTGTTTTTGTTACGTAAATCTCACCAGAAAGGAAGAGGAACTGTTAATGGGGCTTAAGGAATGAGAGATTTTTTTATTTCTTTTTAAGCTTTGAGGGCTATGCCATCTTAGAAGTAAAGTAATCATAACTTGTTCTTCTTTAGGGTGCTTAAATTCAAGAGGAATATATGCAGAGCAGGATCAACTCATGATGTGGGGTTAGTTCGATGTTTCTTCGACTGTGTAAGTCTTGACATAAAAGCATTCAAGATCAACGCATGATGTGGGGTTAGTTCGATGTTTCTTCGACCATGTAAGTCTTGACATAAGAGCATTCTCAATTTGACAATTTCTTTCTAGGCGAAATTTTAGTTTGGAAGTAATTACTTGGAGACCTGGCCTTGATTAAGCTAGAGATCTCCTGTACTTTAGTATCACTAACGGAGAGTGGGAACTAGTAAATGGCCTCCACTCATGATTTTGCTTCTTAAAACTCGAGTTAAGGAACCAAATTACTTAAATCTACCACGCTTTTGCTTTGCAACCCAGTTCGTTGCCCTGAGAATTGAACTTGCGACGTGGGGCTAAGCTTTAGGCTCATATCTAAACTCTAATATCACTTTGTTACCCAAAGAAAATTTTAGAAAATATTTGCAGTGAAAATCCACTCAACCTTTTTAAAAATCGTAGTACTCAACTTATTGAAATAAAATTAAAAGATTCTACACAAGAAATAAATATTCTTTATACTCAACAAGATATTCTAGAATTTATTTTCGAATGTACTAGACCTTTAGATAAAAAGTTAATTTCACCTAGCACCACACTACAAGAAAATGATATAAATAGGGACGGAACTTATTCCGTCGTAATTACTGACGGAATAAAGAACACATTGGAAAAAGAAGATGGGAAGCAACCATTTACTGGCGGCGTATATTCCGTTGATAAATGGTATCGTTTAACGTTTAAAAAATTAACAAAAACGACGTCGTTTTGAAGTTAACCCAAACGACGTCGTTTTGGTTAGCGTTTTAAACCTTCAACAGCCTCCTCTCCTCTCATTCTCGCGCGTTCTCTCCTTCTCCTCCTGTCCTTCTTTGTCGCTTGTACCTCTCCTGTGGCCACCTTGAAACGCCATCGCCACCGTCTGCTCCAGCCATTGTCGTCTAGCCTTGCGTCGCTGGCGTCCCCTGCTCCAGTGGTTACATCCGAAGGTAATGTGATTTCTTCCTCTTTTTCCTCTACAATCGGTGGAGTTTATTTTAGGTTAATATTAATTTATTGTTTGATTAAAAATGTTAATTAGTAATTGTTAATGAATGAGTTTGTGTTTGTTGTAGATTAAAGGGAAAAATGTGAAAAATTTTGTTGAATTAGGGATGAACAAATGTTTGCACACCAAGTGTTTGACAAAATGCCTATAGGTGTTTGTTGAATTGTTGTTGAACTTTAAGTATTGGTGTTGTTTTGCAAGAAGTTTAAAATGTATGTGTTAGATATATTATAGTACTTGTTTGTAAGAATGTATTCTTTTTTGTTGATTTTGAAATTGTAGTTTCAATTTTGTTTAAAATAAAAATAGCTTATAATGTTAATATGACTATATATGTAT
>JAOSBK010000003.1:18008822-18020270 GCA_027568895.1 Erythroxylum shatona
ATGATTTGAGTTTTTGTTTAAGGTTATGGAATTGATAAATTCCAAATGGAAAAAGTGTATTGCTTTGTATGAGATTTGCAATTTGTATGAAAGATGAATAACATGAATAAGAAAGAAAGAAAAAAATTTATACCGATTTCGGATTTGGGTTAGTCTTTAGGTTTCCAACGCGATATTTTTTTTAAGGTACACGCTTCGGATGTCGGAATGTGATTTTCAGTTTAATCGTTCTGATTCACTTATTCGATTTGCTTTCGATTTCAGATGTCGGAATATGTTTCAGTTCTATTACTTCGTTTGTTTAGTTTGATTTCAATTCGAAATTCGATTCAATGTCACTTCTTTCGCTTTCATTTGTTTAGTTTCGGATCCGTTCTTTCGAGTTCCGCCTTTTGTTTTCGCTTCGATTTCTTTCGCTTGATGATTCGTTTTCGCTTTTGTCTTTGCTTTCAATTTCTGCCACTTTGTTTTCGTCTTCGTCTTCCGTCTTTCCGGTTGGGGTTCGGTTTCGAGATCGTGTCCCAACAAGCATAACACTTGTCTCGCGGCCAGGAGGCCGCGAGACAAGTGCAGTCTCGCGACCTCGAGGTCGCGGCTGTCTTGCGGCCTCTTGGCCGCGAGACTGAGGGCGAAAAGCGCTTTAAACATTTTTTTTAATTTTAATTTTTGATTTTCTAAATATAAGATTTCAACCTCCTCCCATTATTTGTTTTGTAATTCTTCCGTTTGACCTCCGATTTTTACGATTTTCAAAGCATTGGTTTTTTTAAAAAAAATTTCTACCACTTTCACGCATACTTAAAGTTTTCGGGATTAAATTGAAATTATGGATTAAATCAAAGTGAGACAAATGGGACGGGCATATTGAACATGCTTCCGTATTTTGGTGATTTCTTGATCTAGAGAGATTCGATTGAGGTGATTTTTGTTTTTAATTAATCTAGAGACATGAAATTTCATTTTAGTTTAGGAATCAGATTTTATTTTGGGCCCTAAGTAGATCAATTTATTGAGGGAAATTAGGGTGAATTTTTCAAGATCCGTTCGGGAGTAAGTGAAATAAGTTTGATTTGAGTTTCTTCTGTGGTGAGGAATTCCTCCCTCGTGGAATGCGCGTCTAAATGTCACATAGGACGTCGGACACGTGTCTCACCAGGGTGGGGTTCCAACATAAAAAAACCTAGTTAAACCCTAAACACAAAGGAACATAAAAAGAATAAGAAGAACATAAAGAGGGAGCTTTAAAGGGAGATAAAAAGAAGAGAGAGAGAAGAAAAAGAGGAAGAAGGAGAAAGAAGAAGTAGACCCTAATGCTGCTGCTTCCTGGATTAGGTGGTATCCTGACATCACTGCTTTCTCAATTTATCCAACCTAAGTTCCATTTTCTCTCCATTTCTTTTTTCATTTAAATGTATTAAGTTAAGATGGATTGTATGGAAATGGATTTCGGGTTGCTGATAATGTTTTGAACTCTTCTTCAGGATTTTACTTTAAATTAATGTTGATTTAGTTATTTTGTGTTTATTAATTTGGGTGTTGTGATTGATTAATGTAATTCCAGGTTTCGGTAAAAAATCTAGAAGGTGAGTCAGATAAGAATGATTAGATCAGATTAATGAGAGTTAAGCAATCTAATTGACCACTTAATCAATCTAGTCGATAATTTCATGGAGAGACATCCCATGTAAAACCTAGTCGTTTATTAGAGTGCTTTAGAACTAATTAGATTTGTGGATAATTTTTGAATTGATAGATTGCAAGTTTCATAATTCAATTAAGGTTTACAATTTAGGGTTTAATGGTTATAACTCGAGAGAGAGTAATCAATCCTACAATCATTTAGAATCGACATCCATAAACGCATAAATGGTTAGATTAGCATTAATGATAGGTAAAATCCCCTCTCTCATAACTTGATTAACTCTCTTAAAGGATTTCCATTGTGACCTGTGTGACTGCTTAGTTTAATTCTGCTTTGTTGAAATTTTTGTTGTACAATTCTTGAATTAAATTATCGTATTCACTTTATGTGATAACTTATGCATTTTTTATTTTTTATTATTTCCTTTAATCCTTAGATGACTTAGGATTATGCTAGTACCCTCCTCGTAGGATTGCACCTCTTATACTACAAACATAACCCATGCGCTTGCGGTATTTGAGGGCTTATAAATTTTAAAGCTCAAATGACATGATCTAGTTTTTGGTGTCGTTATCGTGGAGGTGTAGATTAGTTCAATTTTTGTAATCTAAGACTTTTTTGCCTTCTTTTGTAAAAAAATTGGACATAAAGTATATGACACATCAACTTGGATATCATGAGACAACAATGGGGAATCTCAAGAGTAGAATGCTAAAAAATGATGGTGGAGGAAATACTTCATAGAGAGCAACAAACCCTTACAAACGTGATGAAACCATAGCTCAATGCATATTGTCAAGGGATTACGTGACCACCGGTGCAAGCAAATACTTTCGAGATCAAACTATCATTGCTAAATATGCTGCGAACCAATGTGCAATTATACAGATTAGCCAATAAGGATCCCAAAACGTTTTTAGCTAATTTCTTAGAAATTTGAGACACCTTTTGATATATTGGGATGTCGGAGGATGCTGTTAGGATTAACCTCTTTCCCTTTGCACTTAAGGATCGAACCAAGGCCAAGTTAAATTCTCTTTACCTAGACAACATCACAACTTGGGTGTAGTTGGTGTAAGATTTTGTACATAAGTATTTCCCTCTAAACAAGACAATAAGAGTAATAAAGGAAATTATCAATTTCCAGTAAAATGACGGGGAGTCTTTATATGAAGCATAAGAGCAATATAAGGAGTTACAAAGGAGTTGTCCTCATCATAACCTACCTAAAGAATTCGTATTGCAAACCTTCCACACTGAAGTTAATCTACCCAAAAAGAGCACCATAGACGTAGCTATTGGAGGATTATTCATGAGGAAAATAACTGAAGTAGTACACGACCTGTTATAAGACATGACATACACTGGTTGTCTTTAGACATTAGAATGAAATAGAAGGTAGTCAACCTTTTGGGACCCAAGATAAATGATTGTTACTGCAAATTCAATGACAACATTGCAGGATGAGATTGACAACCTAACCAAGCAATTGAATAGCTTGAAAGCCACCTCTTCCTCCCCAGTCATAGTAATGCAGCATGAATATGAGTCATATGGACAAGAGAGCTATATCGTGGCTGATTGTTTCTCAGGGGAAAACAACAATGTGGAGCAATTGAACTGTAATTAAGCATAAGTTGGTTAGGGAGATAGAGATCCCTATTCCAACACATACCAATTGGGATGGCATAACCACCTAAATTTTCATTAGTTTAACAATACTAAGATTCAGTTTAGAAATCAAGGGTCACATGAATATCAATAAGATAAATACAATGACTATGATTCCAACTTGGACAAGATCATGGACAAGCTCAAAAGTATGGATGAGGCCTAGAAGAGGTTAGAAAAGCAAATTGACCAAGTTATAAGGACTTATGCCTCTCTTATTCTCAGCCTGGAGGTTCAAGTGGAACAGCTTGACAATGTGATATTTACAAAATGTATGGGAAGTCTTTCGAGAAACACGGAGGTATATCCAAGAGAACAAGTTAAGGCTATCACACTTAGAAGTGGGAAAGAGTTAGGAGAACTAATAGATAGACCAGCTAAAACTCACTCTGTAGAAGACCAAAAGAAGCAGAAAAAGGATGAAAGAATAAGGACCCTCCCTATGTTACTCCTCTACCATACCTACCGAGAATGTCATTTATAAAATTTATTATGTCGAATCTTTAAAAGAGCATAAGGATGAAGAAAAATGACAATGAACATAGAGTTTGAAGAAGCTATGAAAGTCTTTGTTTGTGAAGAAAAAGAAGAAGAAGAAAAGGGACTGACTAAGGAAGAACAAGAGCAACTCACCTTTTTACCAAACAAACTGCTAGAAGATTTAGGGAGTTTCGTTATTCCCTATTTTGTTGATAGTTCACTTGAAAAAAGGACATTACTAAACTTTATTAGTTTTCATAATTTTATCAATACTATCCTTTTGATTATTTTGCAATTTATAGCTTACTCATAGGCTAAACAATTGATGTTGAAAGAAAAGGGTGGAAGCAAGTCACTTATAATTGATCCCAGCTGAGCTTTCAATGATATAAGGTCAAGCTAATGACTATAAACCAACATGTTTTGGTAGATTTAAATTGTTATGCAGTTAAAGTTATTTCGTTTCCATAAATAAATATCAATGATTTGGAATGCGTTACCTTACTAATTCTCTTTCTCTAAATCAATTATAAGATAGGAAAGCTAGCTCGACATCAAACACATTTGATCTCTGCTTCTGACACATCACCACCTTAGTCACCATGATGGTTTCTTGTTCTAACCCTTTTTCTTTCCAATTTTATTAGTATTTTGTTCATTTTCCTTCCGCTTATTGTTTCATTCCCCCTATTGCGCTTGTATGTATCCTTCTCACATTGAGGACAATATGTTGTTCAATTATGGGAGGGTTATATGTTTTGCTTTGAATGTGAATTTTTCATATTGTATGATAGTCTATTAGGTTGCATTTTGTGAACTGTGTGAATGTGTCAATAGCGTACATGGATTGAAATTCATTTAATTTTGAACATATTCTATTAGGTTGTGAAGAGTAATTAGCTCGCAAAATTAGTGAATTGGGTATTTTGGCTAAATATGCAAGTTAATTAGGATTTAGTGTGAGTTTGTCACCTTTAAATTGTTATACTCATTCATAATTTTAGGTCTTTGGACTTAAATAGCTTTGCTAGTATATTTTCAAGAAAACGAGTAACTTAAGTAACAAGGTAGGTAATAAAAAATGTGTTGGTTAACTTTATATAAATAACTATTTCGCTGGCCTTCGGGTTATGAATAAAGTTAGTAGCTAGTTGAGAACATGATGTAGCTGAGTAGCTAGATTGACACGCATCATAAATGTGTGCCTCCGTGTCAAAAGACTATAATGATGTTTCAACCAAGCAACTTAATAAAAATATGATTTAGGCGAGTAATCAAATAGACATTCATCACTAATGTTTGCCTCCAAGTAAAAGACTAGGTCCATTTCTAAAAAAATTTATAAAAATGTGTTTCCTAATAAAACCTATCGAACTTGTAAATAGCTTAACTTTCCATGAAAATGTACTTAAGAGTAGTTACAAAATTTAAATGACTAAAAAATTATTAATGTGTGTGTACAATTGAAAAGGGTGAGTAACTTGGCATTTGAGTTTTGATTAATATGTAAGTTCAGTCCAGAGCCCCTAGATGCTGATTTTTCATGTTAATAATTTGGAGCAACTTGAATGTTTGTGTTTAGAGTTAAATTATTTAGTGAAGTTGAAGTTATTGCCTCATTTGTTGCATTGTGTGTTTTTTGCTTTGTGTTGTTTGTTGTTTTATTTACTTAAGGACAATCAAACATTTAATTGTGGGGATGTTGATAGTTGTGAAATGCATCGTATTTTAGGGTATAGTTTGATATGTGTTTAGTCATTTATTCGATTGTTTAGTATGTGTTTAGGGTAGAATTGTGTTAGTTTTTGATTTATTTGTGTATTAATTGTTTTACGGCTTAGAACAATCCTTTGAGCTTAAATATGATGTTTTTTAGGCATTTTGAGGTGTTTAGAAGTGTTTCACAGTTAAGATTGAAGAATGGAGGAGTTTCGAAGCAAATTGGGGCTAATTACTTGTAGGCCACGATCGTGACAGAAAGGCCTGACATAGGCCATGATCGTGGCCTACGTCGGGCAAATGCATAGTCACTTCCAATCTTCACGTTTCGAGGGATTTTTTTTGACCTTTTAGATTCCAGAAAAACC
This sequence comes from Erythroxylum shatona, assembly GCA_027568895.1. Taxonomy (NCBI): domain Eukaryota; kingdom Viridiplantae; phylum Streptophyta; class Magnoliopsida; order Malpighiales; family Erythroxylaceae; genus Erythroxylum; species Erythroxylum shatona. The sequence goes on from JAOSBK010000003.1 coordinate 18,014,703, forward strand.
CTAGTTCAACTCTAAACACAAAAGAATATAAATAGAACTATAAGAATAAAAAGAAGGAGCTTTAGATTTAGCTACTCTTGGAAACCCTAAAGGGAGAGAAAGAGAAGAGAGAGACAGAGAGATAAGAAGGAGGAGGAAAAAGAAGTGGATCCCGACACCACTGCTTCCCGAATTAAGTGGTATCCCGAAACCACTGCCTTCCTAATTTGTCCAATCTAAGTTCCATTTTCTCTTCATTTCCTTTTCATTTAAATGTATAAAATTGAGATGGATTGTAAGGAAATGGGTTTCGAGTTGTTGATAATATTCTAAACTTTCCTTCACTATTTTGGTTTGAGTTAATGTTCATTTAGTTATTTTTGTGTTTATTGTTTTAGGTATTGTGATTGATTAATATAATTGCATGTTTCGGTAATGATTAGATCAGATTAATGAGAGTTAAGCAATCTAATTGACCATTTAATCAATCTAGTCGGTAATTTCAAGGAGAGAAATCTCGTACGACACTTGATTGTTTATTATAGAGCTTAAAATTATGGTTAATTTGTGAATTGAGAGATTGGAAGTTCCATAATTCGATTATGGTTTATAATTTACAGTTTAATGGCTATAACTCGAGAAAGAGTAATCTACTCTACGACCATCTAGAACTAACACCCCATAAACACATAAATGGATAGATTAGCATTAATAATAGGTAAAATCCCCTCTCTTATAACTTTATTGACTCTTTTAATGGATTTCTATTGTGACCTGTGTGACTGCTCAGTTTAATTATGTTTTGTTACAATTCTTGAATCAAATTCTCGTATTTACTTTTTGTGTTCACTTTGGCAATTTTTTATTTCTTTTGATTCTTTTCTTTGAGCCTTAGATGACTTAGGATTAGGCTAATACCCTCCTCATAGGATCGACCTTTCAATACTACAAAGTACGACCCATGCGTTTGTAGTTATTGAGGGTTTTATAAATTATAAAACTTGTTCAATAGTAAACTAAGTAACGAAAAGCAAATCGAAAATATAAATGAAAGATTAAAAAAACAAGATACAAAGTAAAACAACATAAACATCATGTGACCATTATTGATCTGACGAGGATGGATGCCACTGATGATGATCCTGGCTACTTGGAGGAGCTATAGATGAGTTGCCCTCGTGAGTTGGTGGAATCGGGTAAGCAACACCAAAATGGCTTATTATCAATTCTATCAGCTCTCTCATCCGATTTGATAAAGTCTCGAGCCAGCTCATTCGCTTTGCAAGTTCTGCTTATAGTCTCTCCAGTCGAGCTATAGTCCTCTAGTCTAGATGTGACTCCTCTACTACTAGTCCTCCTCTCTACGATTATAAGGACTGAGACTGTGGGTCTTAGATTTATAGGCACCCTCTTTGTCATAGTCTAGAGATTGAAAACATCCATATTCCTGACTACGTCCCAACTGTTCCCTTGAGCATTCAACTTATGACTCAGAATACTATGTATGTACTTGAGAACTAGATTGTGCAATGTCAAAGCCTTTGACATGCACAGGTTGTAGTTGTCCTTACTACTGAGATAGCTTTAGAAATGTTACGTAGGCCACCTGCAAGAAAAATCTACACATAATTCTCAGTAGTAAGGTGTACTTATGTAATCTTGGTCATATAGTGCCATTGCAATGGAAAACTCTGTGATAATCATCTGATGTCTCTCCCTTATCATTTAGAACTATATTGTATTAAGGCGAATCCTGTCATACTGTCCTTTCTCCATAGAAAAAATGGAAAGGACTTCTAAAGTTAGTTCTTTATACGATGGTTCCATGATTTCAAAATATTGTTACCATACTCCTACCTTCACCAGCCCTCTTATGGGTTGGATTAACACAACCTGTTCCAAATTCTCTCAATCAATATACTAGTTGATGCCAAATATATTATCTTTGAAATGTTAAAACTACTTTTCTTAAGCCTCGACATTGAATGTAAGCATCTGTGGCCTCTCTAGGGGCATGTCCAGTGTAGAGGAATCACCTTGATATCTCTTTCTTGAAGTCTCTTCCTCTTGATGTCTCTATGGTATGTTTGTTTGAAATGTTTAAAATTAAGTATGAGGAAATTAACTTATTGAACACTACGACATACTTTTCCCCACACTCAATTTGATGGTGCTTGAAATGTATTAATTACGAAAAATAACTAATTGAAAAAAAAATGATGAAAATATTTCAAAATTAAAATATATAACGACCTAAACACTTAAACAAAGTTGATTCATAGAATTAAAAATTTAATACTTAATAAATTAAAGGATGTAATTGGTAAAAGACAATTCTAACCCTAACTCAAAATTAAAAATTTAAGAAACACAATTAAACAAAATTGATGCAATTAAACATAGACCTATGAAAGTAAACACAAGCTAATGCTTAATCAACATTTAAATCAACTACTTAACCTTATTCGACATAAAAATTTCACAGTTAAAATATGAAAAACCAAAAAATCACAACTTTCCATAATCATAGTCAAATTTAAACCCAATTCGCATGTAAGAACTGACATTAAGCAATAAAAACACTTAGGTGAAAATTAAAATCGATATTTAGACACCAACAATGTAATTAAACGTAAAATGTTCCTGACAATCCCAAAATCACCAATTAGCCTTTCGAATGGAAAGCCACAAATAACACAAAACACCTAGTAAATATTGTACAAATAAGTGAAAGTATCAAGAAAACTTACTTGGGTGTCTTTAAAATTAGTTAAAAAACAAAAAATTGGTGTCGGGTATGGATTGGGAGTCGTTGGCATTGAGGAAAGAGGAGAGAATGAAAAATATGAAGATTAGGGCATTTTGAAAGTAAATCATGAAAGTGCACAGTCGTGCGCATGGGTGTACATCAGACTGTGCACTTTTTCAAAAGACCATGATTCGCGAAAGTGTGCACTTGGGTGCACAAGAGTGCAAAATTTTTTTGATATGCTTTATAAGTCGTGCAACCTCAAATTTTCACATAATCATTAGAACATATAACGAACTATCCCTAAGTCATACTTATGCTTAATTTCTCTAAGATGTTTAACTTGTATAAAAAAACATGCAAAAATAAAATGAAAAACCTGATCTAAAATAAAAGACAAACAAAATAATTTGAAAATCATAGGTTGCTTCTTATGAAATGCTTCATTTATCGTCGCTAGCTCAATACTTCTTTTGCTCATGGTGATTCAAATGAATTATGTGATTGTAACGATACCATAGGTTTCATAACCTGTAAGTAAGCTACCTGACTGTGCTTTATTCCACCTTTCTTCATCATCTTCTTCTTTCAATTATTTTTTTGAATTTGTGGCTTTTTTGGTGGGCCTTTATGAGTGCAACTCTACTCAAAATTTTTGCAAAATCCCTTTAACTTGATGGCATCCATAAATTTAAATAGATTTCTTTTGCCATCAAACATTTTAAATGAAACTCTCATCCTCTACTTTTAGGGTTAAGTCACCTCTATTAACATTTATAAGAGACTAGGTGGTGATTAAAAATGGTCTTCCCAAGATAATGGGTATTTTTCCATCCTTTTCTATACCCAAGATGGTGAAATCAGTTGGTAAGGTCAATTTATCTACTTTAACTAGTACATCTTTATTGATACCCTTAGGATGATGGAGTGATCTATCACCCATTTGTACATACATCTTGGCTGACATTAATTAAGTCAATTCCATCTTTTTGCTTAAAGAGTAAAGCATCAAATTAATTCTAGCTCCTAAGTTTGCAAAAGCCTTATCGAATTTAACACTACCAATAGTACAAGGAATATAAAAATTCACTAGGCTAGCTTACTTCTGCGATAGTATTGTTACTTTATTGGAGCTCTCTTTAGATGACTCTTCCTTCTTCAACTTCTTCAGCTCCTCTCTAATTATTGAAATCTGTTATGATACTTCCAAAGTATTTAGTCTATGTTGAAGGATTTTTTCGAAACTCATCTATGAGTTTCTTGAATAAACCAACAACATAGTGTTATACCCTGTACTTTTCTTGAAAATTAGAACTATAAAATGAGAAATTGTTAGTGATTAGTCATGAGTAAAGAAAAATAGAGAATGTAAAAAGGATGATATTATGATAAACTCTGTTTATCTTCACTGTGAATACATGTATATTTATATGAGTATACTTGAATATGTGAGTGTTTAGAGATAACCAATAGAGTGATTTTTAAGTTGAAAAACAATTGTAAGACAATGGTATAAAGTGAGAAAGATTGTGTAAATGGAAGTTGAGAGGAAGAATAGTGTTTGAGCATGAAAGTTGAAAATGCAGAAAAGTAACAAAGCATGAATAAGTTGATTATGAATTCTGGGTTTTTGATTATTTTTGACTAAATTTGTATATTTTGGAGTAATATGAATTTATGGTGAATGAGTTGATTGAAATGGAGTAGAAAAATTAGAAATAAAAAAAAGTTTGAAATTTTAGTTTTTGAAAAATTAGAAGTCTGAAACTTTTGGGAATGAATAGTAGTGGACAGTTGGATTTATGATCTGAAACTTTTATGATTTTTCTGTACTGATTTAGAGAGATTTTGATAAATTGGTCTTCATGAAAGTTTCATTTTATCTTTCTAGCTTTCCAATGGTATATAGTATGACATTTTTGGACATCTGAGTTGGGACATATGATCATTAGAAACTGTAATGCTGTTTAGGATTGAACTTTTGGGACAACCATATTGATTTGGAATTTTGATCCTAATAGAGGTAGAAATTGTCTTTAAGTTCTTCATAGAAGTTGTAGATCTATCATTTAGCTTTCCATTGATATAAAGTTTACAAAATTGGGAGCTCTAGATTAAAATTTATGGGATTTAGAAGTTGGGACGTCAGAAGAAGAAAAACAAAGAAAGCAAGTCGCGATCGCGACGCATCACGATCGTGACTTTGCTGACTTTTCCTAACCTGAATACCTCTCACTCCTTTGATCATAATTTTTTCATCCGATCTTCAAATGACCTGATTTTTGAAGCATTGGATTTCTAACGCATTCCTCTATCTCTCCACAAAGATTTATAGCTTTTAGACTTAATTTGAAAAAGATTGATTGAACCAAAGTGAGGGGTTCGATAGGAAGAATACGAGTTGGATGCTTTACTAAAAATGCTTCAGTATTTTGATGATATATTGACCTATAGATATCCAAATGAGATGATTGTTGATTTGGAATAAGATAGAAACGTATGGCTATAAATCATATGAAAAAGTTGAATTGTGATTTAGTATGTAAGATATTGAATTTCTTGATGGAAGTTGTACATTTCACACAGTTTTTGACTGTGAATAACCCAAAAATGTTTGGGCTATAACTTTCAAATTACTGAACCAAATTGAGTGATTTTGGTGTCAATGGAAACATAATAAATAGAGGAACATTTCTATAGAAGGAAGTTTTATCAAAATTTTTCATTTACCTGACCAAAATAAGGAGTCAATATGTTAGTAGCTGATGGACAAAAGGGGCAAAATTGGGAGAACCAATTAAATGAAGGGTAAAAAGGGAAGAGCAAGCATAATGTGGTAT
>JAOSBK010000003.1:18025833-18037373 GCA_027568895.1 Erythroxylum shatona
GAACTCTTGTTGGAGACAGTCGAGTTCATGAATCCAAACGACAACGTGCAGCCTCGCCAGAATCAGGCTGAACCAAATTGTAAATTCAAAATTAAAGTGACTACAATTTTAATAATTTCATCAAAACTATGTGCTAAAAATCTCACGAGAGATCGATACAAATAAAAATAATAAAGGAAAAACACCTTCATAATCTTTAATTTAGTATTTGTTTTTAAATATGGAATATCCTTGGTAAATTTTTGACGAAATTGTGGCATTGATTGGTTCCATCTGCACCGTTTATGGACTAGAATGGGAAATTAAACTTTGAGTCATTGTTGAAGAAAAATAGTCAAGATTGACAATTTGCAATGTTAATCATAAAAAAGACACCAAACCAAGCTTTTTAGTAGTCATAGTGATTATATGTTGAAGAATAAGGTAGGATTGTAGAAAATCTACCTTTAAATTTCTTTGGATTTCATGTCTCTTATCCCCATTCCATTGAGTGGAGATCCTTAAACTTATTTTTAGAAATTAAAAGGAATATATTTCCAAAATAGAACAACAAATTGCACCAGGTTTGCATGATACAATTGATAAGATCCAGCTACAACCAAATTAATAAATTAAAAGCTCTAAGTATAGCTATGTTTAAAAGTAGTTCAGGACACTAGAGACAATGTTGGATTGTCTACTTGGGGATTCGTTTTAGGTAAACCGCTGGAAGGAGAGAGTCAACAACTTCCTTATTGCTATTGGGGCATAATTCTTGATAAAGCTATTATTTCGGGCCTACACAACAAGTTATATATGGTTGTTAATTAGTTTCTCCCTTATTTAGGAAATTAGATCCTGAGCCACTTCGTTTTTTCTGCTATCCTTGAATTGTAATAGTCTTAAGTTAATTTTTCTCCATATTGATTACATAACATTGGCTGGTGATATTTTGAATGCAATTTTTGTCTCCTTTATTCACACTTTTGTCTCTGCCAAGCCAGTCAATAATCTTTGAGTGATTTATGAATCTCAACTTGCACAAGGATTGAGATATATTCCATATATAAGCAAAAAAATGTCACAAAAGAAGAACAACTGTTGTAGGTTTTTTTAATGAGATTTACAAAGCTAACAGGCTTAAGGGCCATTGAGAAAATATAGTCGACTTATGGTGGCTAGTTTTTGTCTAAGTACTACCCACATGAAGAATGAAACTTTTGGTTGAGTTTGTGTGAAACAAATGAAGTTGAATCAATATACTTTTTAGTGTTGTGGTTAGAATGTTCCCTTACAAGAAAAGTTGGAGAATGATCTTGGCAGATGCTTTTTCCATATGTATGTATCCCCTCTTCTAAGATTAAGTTCGTATAAGGAATAATATCTTGGATTAGGGTATTGCCTGTAAAATTGCTTGACCTTTCATTGCTTTCAATAACTCCCTCTACCATAGAGAGAATAGGGAAAATATAAAGAAGACTTGGCATCATATTTGTTCTATTAAGAGGGCTTATCTTACTCTAGTTGTCTAACCATAAATAAGCAGACTTGCCATTCCCTATTCTACAAGTAATGTGCTTATAAAATGTTTCTTGAGCTTCAGTAGTTAGGCCATGAATCAAGAAGTAATAGAGATACATCTTGCCTCCCAAAAACTCCTACACTTTAAGAAGTGAAAATGAACCCATTTGTTAGGATATGAAATTATAGAAAATGAATAAGCCTAGTTGTCCCCATTGGTATCAAAATCCTTACTCTTTCTAGGCATATGTAATTTATAACAATTTAATTAATTTATTAAGATCTAATTACTTACGTCAAAGGTATAAATAAATATTTAATATCTAAAATAAATTCATCTTATTAATAATTAATAATATATTAAATTATCATATTTTATTAATAAATAATAATATAGAAATTAGTTTAATATGATAGTAATTTAAGTCTTTCATTGAATTTTTATTTTATTATGCAATAAATGAATAAATAAAATTATTAATTTCTTATTTTATTTATAATTATTTTATATAAGCAATAAATAATAATCTAACTGGGTCTTACATTTTTGGAAATTAAATAATAAATAGCATTACAATACAAGAGCATTAAAACATAAGGTACATCCTTCTAGGAATGAGCAAAGGGGCTAATAAAACCCCTAATACAACTGACTATGTTGGACAAATGTTGTGAATATAGTACAATATGCTTCCTATCTCTTGTGTAAGGTTTTCGTTCTTTTCTCATAGGTTCCATCTTGTTGCCAAATGTGAGCTACATTGTACATGAATTTGGTTGGCCATAAGTTGCTCCTTGATAATCTATATATTGTCACATAATACATGTTCCTTTGGTTTTTCTTGTTCTTGGAAATGTCTAACATCCCTTTCTTTTGGTATATTATTTGGGGAGCTACCAAATGCTATAATGTTGAAAGATTTGTTAACATTTGAGAGTCCATTCCTTAGACTTAGGCTAGTGAAGATTTCCTAATATGCATAACTGAGTGTTCTATAATTGCATAGACTTTGGATGTAGCTCAATGTAAAAATAAAGTAGTCACATTTGAAAAAAAGATATTTTAGGGACTCATCTTTCTGCTTATAGAGGCTATATACTGGGGAGGACGCTACAAAGCTGAGGATGTCTGTAGGTCCTAATCTTTGCTCGTAAATAAGCCACATGAGAAAGGAGATCATTATAGTGATATTTTTGCACCATATAACATTGTACCTGGTGAATTTTCAGGACTTGAAAAATAGTTCTACAAGGTTCATTAGTAAAAATACTATAGGAATGCCTTCCTGTAGCTTAGATGTCCTCCTTAGTTTCTTTGGGCCTATAGGTTCGTATACAGTTTTCTAGGTTAGTTGGATTTAATTATCTAATTATTGTCAATTATAATATTTTTAACTTCAATAAGTGGCATAAGTTTATAACTAGGATTGGCCTACACAAAGGCCTTATTATGCTCTAAATATTAAACCAAAAAGAGGCAGTTTTTCCATTTTCTATTTTGCACACAATTTCCTGAACAAGAAGGTACCTCAACTTCAAAACTTATGATAAAAACAAAAATGTAGTTATTCTAGTGTTAACTTCCCATAAGCTCCTACTTTTTAAGTAGTTATAGATCCACTTAACCCATAATAGTTATCTTTTCTTATAAATTCTTCATAATTTTTTTCCATTAGCATTATGTTGGTGACTAAGATTGATTTGAATCCTAAGCCCCCAATCTTTTAAGCTAACACAAATCTTTCCATTTCACTTTGCAATAAGTTTTCTTGTTTTACTTACCAGACCACAAGAAATTCTTAAGCAACATTTCTTTGTCTTTAATCATCCCTTTTGAGAGGGAGATGTATAAAGTCTAATAAATGCGAAGTGAGCTGAGAATGGAGTTAATGAGTTGAACTATGTTAGCAAATGATAGTAAAATATTAGACCATTGGTTAATTCTCTTCTATATGCTTTCTAGAAATGGAAAGAAATTCATATATCTTAATCTTCTTAAGGTAATTGGTAACCTTGGGTAGATAAAAGGGTGTTCTCAAAATTTTAAATAACTTATGGAAGAAATCCATTGAGTTTTATCTTTTTCCCTACTAAAACTAGAATATAACTCTTGCTTTTGTTGATTGTAAGCCTTGACCTTAATCTGAAGGTGTGCAGAACAAATAACAAGATTAAAATAGACATATCATTTGATTTTAAGGATAATAGTAAATCATCAATACATGATAACTTGTTATCTTCATCCTTTTATACTTAAAATGGAATTTAAAGCCTGGATCACGCCTTATTATGTGAGATATAAACATGAACATTGTTTCCACCTTTGAATAAATTTGTTGGTTCACATTCATTAGCACACCGTAAGAGGTAGCCGAGACACATTGATTTATCTAATTAATGAAAGTTAAAGGGAAACCAAAAGATTCTAATACATGTAAGATATAACTACAATTAATGGAGCCAAATGCTTTTCAAAAAAATCCACTTTAATTACACAATTATTGAAATCTTTTCTCTTTCTATAGTGTTGGACCCCGTATTTTTTTTGGAAGTTAGAACTATTAAATGAGAAATTTTTAGTGATTAGTCATGAATAAAGAAAAGGAGAATTCTTAAATTTGAAAAGATAGACAAGATTAAGGTAGTGAATGTAGTAAATTGATGATGAGTGGGTATACGTGTGTATGTTCTGTTATTAGTATTCATGATTAATCCTGGACTATCATTTGTTTCTGGATGATATTGAGTTAAAATGGAAGTTGAGAGGAAGAATAGTGATTGAGCATCAAAGTTGAAAATGCAAAAAAGTAACAAAGCATGAATAGGTTGATTATGAATTTTGGGTTTTTGATGATTTTTGACTAAACTTGTATATTTTTTTGTAGCATGAATTTATGGTGAATGAGTTGATTGAAATGGAGTAGAAAACTAGAAATAAAAAATTGAAATGTTGGTTTTTGAAAATTGGAAGTTTGAAAATTTGGAAATGAATAGTAGGAGAGAGTTGACTTTTCAATCTGAACTTCCATAAATTTTCTGGGTTGATATAGAGGGATTTTGGTAAAATTGTCTCATGAAAGTTGTAGTTTATCCTTCTAGCTTTCCAATGGTATATAGTATGAGATTTTTGGACATTTGAGATGGGAGAAATGATTATTAGAAATTCTGGACAGCTTCATTGTTTTGAAAATTTGACCCTTATAGAAACAGAAATTGTTTTTAGGTTTTTCATGGAAGTTGTAGATCTTTTTTTTAGCTTTCCATTGAAATAAAGTTTGCAAAATTTGAAGTTTTGGATCAAAAGTTATGGAGTCTAGAAGTTGGGATGTCGGAAGAAGAAAAGCAAAGGAAGAAGAAGGGAAGCAAGTTGCGATCGCGACGCGACGCGACGCAACTTTGTTGATTTCCGTGCGAGTCGCGATCGCGACCTCGCTGGTGTTCCCATACCTAAACACATCTCACTCTTTTGATCATAACTTCTTCGTTAGATCTCTAAATGACTTGATTTTTAAAGCATTGGATTCTTAACATATTCCTCTATCTCGCCAAAAAATTTATAGCTTTTGATATTGATTTAAAAAAGTTTGCTTGAATCAAAGTGAGGGGTTCGGTTGGAAGAATATGAGTTGGATGTTTTACTGAACATGCTTCAGTATTTTGAGGATATATTGATTTATAGAGATCCAAATGAGATTATTGTTGATTTGGAGTAAACTAGAGACATAGGACTACAATTTATCTGAAGCAATCAAGTTTTAATTCAGATTCTAAGACCTTCAATTTCGGTATGGAAGTTCAGAATAGTGTGCTGTTTCAGCTTTCTAATAGTTCAAAAGTGTTTAACGTATATCTTCCAAATTACCAAACCAAATTTAGTGATTTTCATGTCAGTGGAAACATAAGACATAGAGGAACATTTTTCTAGAAGGAAGTATTATCAAATTTCTTCATTTACCTGATCAAAATAAGGAGTTAAGATGTTAGAAGTTGATGGATAAAAAGGGGCAAATTTGGGAGAACCAATTAAATGAAGGGTAAAAAGGGAAGAGCAAGCATAATGTGGTATTATTTAAAAGAAGAAGAGGATAATCGTGAGAGTTAGAAAAGAGAAGAGAAAGTTGTGACAAGAGAAGAGAAAAGAAAGAAGAGTTCGTGGAAGCTAGGGAAAAAGGAGAAAGAAGAAGATTTGGGCTAAACCTAAGGTAAGCATCATCTTTCTTCTTGCTTAGTAGAAAAACAAAAAGGGATTAGAGAAGAGAATGAGTTGTTTAGGAAGAAAGATGAGAAACCCTAGATGGATTTTTTATGGATTTCTAAACTAGGTTTTGGTTTTTCCAACCTTGATAGGCTATGGGTAGGTTAAGCCTAAACCCAATTTAACATTTATTTCATTTTGGTTGTTTGAAGGAGATAAAGGAATGACAATCCAAGAGCAAAAGGAAAGGCAATCTTGAGCTTCGATTTTTGCAAGTAAATAGGTGGGTAATATGTTTATGGCTGTTGTGCGATGGGCAAATGCCCTATTGGTATGTTTATGCTTAGATTTCATGAATTTGAATTGTTGTGATTATATGAAAAATGTATGATGATTCATTATCATGTCATGCCATGAAAGACAAATGGCTTTTTGTATGATGAATTACGACCATGTTATACCTTAAAAAAAAGGTTATGACATTTTGAATTGAGTTATGAGCACGATTATGCTATGCCTTGTATCATGGCATTTTGATTAAATGGAAAGAAGCAAAAACATGAGAATATGAAATTTGTGATTAACTAAATTGAGCATAAATTTGTTTGTGGTTGGGAAGAGAGTAACGTTTCATTAGTCACGTGCACGTTGACGTATAGCCTTCTCCCGACTGCCCACTTGAGGCTACGAGATCCTAAGAAATTGGACTCATTTTGTTCACGGTTTAAACTTCTGTTTATCCATTTCGCTCCACGGAACTCTCGAGTCATTTATGTGTGCATTTTCATTTTGATATGTCAAGTTATGATGCAAGATTGAGTGTATTGTCTTGATGATTAATTACACTTGACATGTTCTATATGATGATATGTTGAACTATGAGTTGTGAACTTGAATTATGAATGATTAAATTGCTAGCCCAGTGAGATTTAAATGAATATGAATATATGAAGTATATGTGTGTTTGATTGTGTGGCTCGTTGCCAATGGCTATAAACGTATTAGCCACTGAGCTGTGTAGCTCACCCCACGCTTCCCTCCTCAGATGCAGAAGGAGAAGTTTAGCGATCTTTGCAAGGTATTGGAACACCAAGAATAGAGACTTTTGTAATTAAGTTAGTTCAGGAAATTTTGTAATTTAGAGTCATTTTAAGCATAAGCATTCAAATTGTATCGTGTGTATTTTGTATTTTTGTATTTTTTATTTTGAAATGAGCTTGTATAAATTCTTTTAGAATTTATTTATGAAATATGGTTCGATTTTGGCTTATGATTCTCTAAATTTTAGTTGTTTGATGTTCAACTATTGTGGGCATGCCACCATTTTGGGATTACAGGTTCCGATTTGTCTCCGAATGTTTGGGCTCCGAAAACGAGGTCCAACACATAGTCTAACTCATCTTACATTTTTTTCCCTTGGTTTGAGCAGAGTTCAAAATAGAAGGTTGAGAGTTCTTGAATTGATTAAGAGTTGGTTCATTAATCACTTTAGAGTGACCGTTCGTGGTCACCTCTTCATCTTCTTCCTTACAGAGCTTCTCTACACTAGAGTGGGTGATTGCCATTATCTTTTCCCTTATATTTGTTTCCCTTTTGGTCTCTCCATCATAACTTTGGCATGTTGATCAAATTTTATCTCTAAGTTTCATATGGATGCTTCATTTTGTTGAAGTTTTGTCTTTGAATCCTGAATAAATCCCAGTATTATCTCATCCATATTTAAGGTCCTTGATTGTGATGTCTATGCCTAAAATCCTGGTGGAGGTTTATTCTTTTTTTGTCCTTAGTTCTCCCATGAAATGTTAGGGTGGTTCCTTTATCCAGGATTGTACATATTGCTATAGGGATTATTTTGGGTTATTAAAATGTTACCTAAATAATCTACATATTTAATTTGGTTAGATTGTCAATCTTATCTTGGGTTATCTAACCCACATGACTCACAATGAATCACTCTTCCTTATAGACCCATAGTAACATATTCTATCTTTTTGCTCAAGGCTTCCATTTGACTTGCTAGTTTTTTTACTGCGTCTACTTCATAAACTCCTTGTGGCCTACTAGTGGTTCGTGCTTTAATTAAGCTCCACTGATAGTTGTTTATAGTTATATCCTCGATCAATTTTTAGGCTACTTTAGTTGTCTTATTCTTGAACATCACCCCAGATACTACATCAATAGACTGTCTAGTGTTTTGACTTATCCCATTATAGAATGTTTGGATTTGCATCCATAAAGGCAATCTACAACGTGGTCATCGTCTAAGCATCTCCTTAAAGCTCTCCCAAGTGTTGTATAATGCTTCCCTTTTAGATTGGGAGTAAATGTCATTCCTCTCCATTTATATTAAATATATTGCCGATATTTAAGAAGTTAGAGATGTGTGCGTTCGGATCTTCTTCTCAGAGTCCATCAAACTGAACTGACCGTTCCACAATCTGAATAATGCTCAGCTTAATCTCAAAATTGTTTGCTTGTAGGTCTTATAATGCTAGGTTTTGTGTTATTTAAGTCTGGTGAGCATAATTGAACATCATTTGTGGTTGGCCTGCCATATTACAGAATCCCTCAATATTTGCGTGACCTTCTAAGTCTTCAATTCAACAATCTAGCTCATAATCCCTAATGTTGTTCTTCAAACATTCCTATGCACAGTTCTTTCTATCTCAGGATTTATGTCAAGTAAGTTCTCAATGTTACTCTAGGCCATAAACTAATCTTAAGTCTAAATGTAAAAATAAAGAAATACCCTAACTAACAAAAAGAATCAAATAATATAAATAAAAACTAATAAAATAAAGCAATTAAACAAAAAATCAAGTAAAATAAAACAAACAAGTAAAACTAAACAAATAAATAAAAGTAATGACTAAATTAACAAAACTAAAGTGTTCCTAATATCACTATCCTCAAAGATGGCGCCAGAAACGTGATTGACATAAAGCGTAATATTCAAAATTAAATAACCGCAAGTACCTTGTAACATCCTATTACCCACGTTGAGGATAGAACAATATATATATATGGGAGATTATTGAGAGATTAGAAAATGATTTTCAAGCTCATACATTATATGACATACACATATACGTGAATATAGATATTTTTGTACACGAAAATAATTGTACATAGATTCATTGACTTATTCCGAGTATAATTGTTTATAAATGTGATTATATTGAGAATTGTGATTTTTATATTTTGAAAACTGATTTGGAGAGTGTATTTAGTGATTTAAAAGTTTTTGTGAATTTTAGGAAAATTTCTAAAATTTTGGGTTAGTTTTGGACTAGAAAAAATGTTAGACCCTAGTTTCGGAGCCCAACGTTCGGAGTCATAAGACGTGAGCATGTGTATTTTCCTACAGGGTTATTTCAAAGATTATTAGTCATCATCCTATAAGAGTGGTGTGCCCACACCAGTTAATCACCAAAATCACAATTTGAATTCTTCAAAACAATTGTAGCTCTAAGTCTCTAGTTTATTTTGAAGCAAGAACCATCTCAATCGAAGCTCTATAGATCAAGATATGCTTAAGAATCCAAAGTATATTCATACCCTAGTCATGCCCTCTTAGTCGACCCCTTACTATCTTTTCATCAATCTTTGTCAGATCAAAACAAAAGCCACCAATTTTTAACAGATATATGAAAATGTGTTAGGAATCTATTGCTTCAAGAATCACTCTATTTGGAGGTCGGATGATGAAGTTATGGCTAACAGAATCAAACATCTTTATATCCTCAATCATATTGTAACTATCTTGGAAATATTAGTATAAATTTCTCTAGAAACCTCTTATTGATGTCATTCTTAGACGGTTTGAAAGAGGACTTCTATATCTACAACTTTCATGAAGACCACAAAGTGAGATTTTGTCATATAGATGGTGAAAAATGCAAATTTCAGCACTTGTATATTGTATGTCCATTAAACGGACATACATGTCCGCCTAACGGACATACACGGGGTTGGGAGCCATTTTAGACCTGAGAAGGTCCGTTAAATGGACATGGACGATGATGGGGGTCCTCACAGACCTGAGAAGGTTCGTTTAATGGACCTAAAGTTTGTCTAACAGATATAGGGGATACCTAAGCACTTCCAAAGCGTCTCCAATGCTTCCTACATCCATTTCACTCATAATCTTCCCAAATTCACCTCTACTAGTGCAAAATCACTTCTTAACAATTCAACCAACAATTTGGTCTCATAAAACTCTCAATTATCAACTCATTTGATTCATCGCATTCAACTACATCTCTTCATTTACTCTAGCTGTCCTGATATACATCCTATGCAGCATTACCAACTTATAATTATCATATCTCTCAACTACGATATCCAAAAATTTCATACTTGATATAGTTGGAAAGCTAGAAAGATAAGCTACAGCTTTTATGATTACAACTTTGTCTAATTCAACCTAAATAAATATAGTTCTTCCCTTAAAGTCAAAAAATAATTTCTACACCTATGAAAAGATTGAAAATGCAAAGTACAAACTTTGAGAGTCATAAGCCAAAAATACAATCATATTTCATTATCATCAAAACATAAGTGTTCTACAAAGCTTCAATGGGCTTTCCTAGCCACAATACAACATTTCATCAAAATCCCAAATTACAAAGGATACTTGAATAATAATTTCTCAACATGCGACCTACAGCCTTGTTTTACATAAATTACTCCAAAACAAAACAAAACATGCAAATCTGGATTGATGTCTTGATCCTCAGTCACTTGATCTCTTGCTCATCACCTAAAGATGGGATTAAAGGGGCGATGAGCTTAAAGCTCGTGGGTAATAGGTTTATAACGAGAAACAAACAAAAACCATTGAAATATTTATTTCCATTGAAAATTCACATTGAAATCCATGTAACAAATATTTCCCAAATTCACAACTTATCAAGCAATTCATAAACATCATAAATTATAAATTCATCAATCTTGTCACAAATCACAAACACATAAGCACATCAGAAATTGTTTGGGTAGATCTATAAACATGACGAACTACACATTTCCACAAAATCGTCCTATGTAGTCATAAACTTGACGTACTATCGCAATCCTACATGGTGGTTTTATGTAGACGTAAACTTAAGGAGGTCCATAAAGGAGCTCTGTACCACTAGTGGGCAGGCGGAAGAAGCCTTTAACTTGGTCAACATGCAAGTGGCATTCTTGAATGGATTACACCAAACCCACATAACATGTAATTCATGAATTGTAAACCAATTGCCCAGATGTCAAATTTTGAAAACTTGTCTTTCATGAGCATGAAATATTTAATATACAATTCCATCATCATTTCACGCTTCATCAACCGAAATCCTATACCATTCATATAGCCATTTCCCAAATCATTCAAAAGCAACAAGTACAACAATTACGAAGCAATTTGAAATCATTCTCATATCAATTCACAATTACAAAATTCACATACAAAAACATGTGGCACATTCTCAAAGCATTTTAAAGAACAGTAAATGCACCTTTTTAAGGTAGTTGGAAATCATTAAATTCCATTTATTTGAAACAAAATTCAATGATTTATTAACTCAATTATAAAAATGTCACCCATCTTGAATTTCCTTGCTTAATACTTGCTAAAAGAGACCTCCCCCCTTGCTCCTCTTGCCTTCCTTGATTTCCTTTAACATAAGCCAAAAATTCCATTCAATAGGAATTCCAATTGAGAGCCCACAAGACACATTCTGTAACATCTCATCTCCCATAGGAAGGGTTTATTGGTAATTTGGGACGGGTTAGAGTATTGAATTATATCTCGGCATGCACATACAGCATATAGCCTCTATGATTAATGGTTTGTTGCACA
>JAOSBK010000003.1:18062706-18077449 GCA_027568895.1 Erythroxylum shatona
AATTACTTATTAGATACCATGCACGGAATAAAAATGCACATAATAGTTCACATGGACTTCGCTATGTCGAGATGTATGAAACTAGTCGAATGATAAAGATTGCCAACGATCTCAAAGAAGTAAACTTCGAGACTATGAAATTTTATAAAAGACAAATTAAAAAACTTATAGATTAAGATATCTTTATACTGCAGATGTAAGTGGTAAACATGTAAACTATTTTAATTGTATCTCAAAGAAAGTCATTTAATCTTATTTCTTCTTCCAACTAATGCTTATTTCATTACATTTTGATATTATTTATTATTTAACTATGACGTCAAAATTTGGCCTGCATATAAATTTACTGGACATTTTCACTCAAAAATTTCTTATAATTTAATTACACATTTCTTATGTTTATATTAATTTATATATTATAAATTAACAGGTCATTATTGCTGCGCGTATGCGCGGCATTACCCTGCTAGTCCTTCTCTATTGCAAAAGAGGGTCGTCCATCTCCCGCAACGATTCTCTTCTCCAGCCCAGCCTTCAATCGCGATCGTCTGTCCCTCTCTTCTAGGTAAGTTAATAATGTTCTTTCTCAACAAGTTTTGTCCCTCTCTTCTGGTTTCACCATTTTTGTACTGTTTGTATTCTTGAATCTCACCGGGCAGTTTAATGCTTCTTCTTTCTTTTTTTTTTTTTTCTGGCTTTTGCTCTTCATTCCTTCCTTCTGGGTAATTTGTTTATGTCTTTTTATTGGGTTGGGTGGGCGTTTGTTGCCTTCATTCCCTACTTTGGCCATCATTTTGCTAGAATTGACTGTTTTAAGATATTACAGAAAATTTCATCTTCCTTTTGAACAGGAATCGAGAGATCAAACGAATGAAGGATAACAAGAAAGCTGGCAATAGTTTTGCATTTCTTTGTTTTGATATTCGTGAACCGGAGCACTCTCGCCAGGTACCTAGAGTGTCTGTTGATATGCCTTTGAAGGGATTTGGAGAACACAATCTACATAATTGGAGAAGTCAGGTAAAGCAGTTCTGCTTTCTTGAAGTTTTTCCCCACATTTTCTTGTTGCTGCTTCTTTTTCATCCTTGTTTGAGGAAAAGGAAATTGTGGAAAATCAGCATGCTATTTGTCTTTATTATTTTCACTTTCCTGTTCTCAATGTTCTTATCAGCCACAGGTTATATGATTTTATTGATGTTTGTTTCCTGGATCTCTAAACTCTTTGAAGATGAGTGTTAGTTTTGTCTTCAAGATAAAGTTTACTATTTTTAAAGAATTATTGGCTAAGACTGCATCATTCTTTTTTTTTTGCTGTAATTTCCTTCATCAAGAAGATAAGTGCAATACATCTCTAATGATAATCTTATTTGGTTCTAATAGTTGAGCTTTATTTATTGGTCTTTAGAAGCTATTCTCCTACGAGTGTTTACAGCTATTACTAACTCATGTATAAATGCAGATTACATCACTCTATGGCGGTCCATTGGAATTCCTTTTTGTAGTGGAAGGTGAAGAAGACCCTGCTTATCATGTTGTATCTCGCTTGTTAGCTTATTTCAAGGTAGATTTGAAGCACTAATGTAATTTTGTATCGAAAATACTGGTTATTCAGGATAACTAACAGATGATCTTGATTGCCACAAGATGTGTGTTCATGGTTTATGCAGCTAAGCATAAGACGGTCCTATATTTCAAATTAATTATTTATTCTAGAAGCTTATCTTTCTATTGAAGTTTACTACATTGTGTTTGCTTCTACTGTTATATGAACTGCTTTCACCTTTCGAAGAATAATGGTGAATGCTTTCATTAACGAAGAATATGTTCATATTCTTTGTAAATCTGAGTATGTCATTGGCATTGTTATCCTCATTCTTATGTTGGTATCTGGAGTATTTGCCTAAACAGCTTCTTTCCTGACTCTTAATCATTTGTTACCCGGCAGGATGAAGTTGAAGCTAAAATTGTTGTTGTTGGTTTGTCAACATGTGACTAGTCAGAAGATTCATAATCAATTGGTACTTGGCAGCCTACAACTTCTTTTAATTATTTCTTTGTATTTTAACCATCATTAGTAAACTTTTTTTTCCAAGCTTTAGTGTACTTCACTTAAGAGGTGGTGGAATCATACGTTTTGTTATTTTCATGTCTAGGACCTTGTTATGACATGTTATCCTTTCTATTCTCGCTTCAAGAAGCATGCTTTATTAGCATTCTGAAATATTTATAATTGCGTTTTTGTCAAGATTGGGGTGGAGCAAATGCACAAGGAGAGCAAGTACGTATTGTTGTTAGACTGCATCCCGGGTTAACTGGAGCCCTCACTGCTGAGATGGGAAAGAATCCTGATGTCTGGCCATTATTGTTGTGATGATACTTGCTGGTATATTGTTCAAAATTACTGAATAGATTTTATGATTTTAATATGTAGTAATGTTTGCAGATATATATTCAAACTGCATACCCTCTTAATCTGCCTTCTGGGACCTTAGGAAGTTACTGCATCTACGAATATCATATGGTAAATAACTTTTATGAGATTCCTTGAAACTTTCCTTTAACATTATTATAGTCTTATGAACTCTGTATAGAAGACACATTTTGTTATATCTTGTTTTTTCTGCTTTTCATCCTTCTGTAATCACGGTACAGTTGTGGATCAACTTGTGGCTGTAATGGGGCTATATTTGGATGGTCGATGAAAAAACATCTTTCTCAGGCATCTTAGACTATAGTGAACATTTTCTTGAATCACAATTGGAGATCTTACCAATCGTTTAAAAAGTTTGCAAGTCCATGTTTAAACTGCTTGTATTCAAGTTGCATTTGTCTTGATGATACATTTTATACGTTTAAAGCCTTAAAGTTTATTTTCAATATAATTGTGACTATATAATAAATGCTGTAATTATGACTATATAATAAATGCTGACATAAGTCAGACCAAATTCACAAAATATATTAAAAAAATTAACCCCTACAAAATAATAATAATAAAAGAACATTAATAATGATAATAATAATAATAAGAAAATTATCAATAATAAAGAATTTAATAATAATAGTAATAATAAGAAAATTAATAATAATAAATTAATAATAAGAATAAGAAGACTAATAAGAAGATGAAATTTTATAATAATAAGGAAATTAATAATAATAAAAATAAGAATAACAAGAAAGTTAATAATAATAATGTATTTACTGATGATTATAATGAATATTTTGGTCTTTTTGTTAATTATTTTTGTCATTCCAAATTTATGTTTTCAAACTAAACATTGACATAAAAATTCTTTAGCAATAAACCAAAGTAACTAATATTTATTCTATTCTATTTCTCATCTATTTTATTCTTTAAGAATAACATTTCATTCCTTATCTACTCTTAACATATGAAAGGGAAGTGGAGCAGGAATTTGAAAGAGCAAGAACTTCAAATTCGCCAAATCTCTTCTAAAAAATCTTGTTATATTCTTATTGTTTTATTTTATACTGTTCATTTTTGTTAGATATACATTCTCAACAACTGACCTTGGTGGGAATGATGATGCCCAAAAGAAAGAAAATTATGTGATGCTTGCAAATAAAGCTAAGATATTCTTTGATCTATTAACTACTTATATTTAATTCAACTTTTAAACCGAGTTCTTCACATTTTCGTTGCCCAAAATCATGGGCTCATGGCATTAATTACAGACTAAAACTACGATTCCAATATGTTGATTGTGGTTGCCGCATTTTATAGTAATGCTACAATCACTGAAAATATTTTAATCCTGCAAGCGTTTTGTACATTGTCACTAACCAAATAAGATTGTGAGGACAAATCTAACTTAGACCTTTGATCCACCATGCAAATATAAGCATAAGGTGAAGGTATTTCCATTTCTCAAGTAGAATTCCTTCAATTTTCGTATTCAATTTCTTTACTCCTTACAGACTATGTACTGCTAAGTATGCCAATGGACACCTGAATGCAAATCAAAACTGATAACACCCCTCAAGCGTGTAATGAAGCTCCAGATTGATTTTTTTACCTTCCTTATAAAAGAAAATAAAATCCATACAACTATAAAGCAAGCTCCAGCCCATGTGACTTGTTCATTTAATAGTTTAATGCTACTCTGCAAAAACATATGTTTCATTCTGTATAATCATAATAGCTAGTTTTTTTATGTAGTATCATAAGAATAATAGGAGCTAAGAATATAGTCAAGTTTAAAAGATGTAAGAAGAAAAAGATCTAGCACTGGTAAAAAAGAACCTTAAATATTGTTCAAGACAGGCTTCACTTGCAGAAATGTCAACCTAACTGATTTATTTTGCATGAGGTTAAAAAAATGGAAGCCGGGACTTCCTAGGTCTGCATGGAATCATCTTTCTCCAAACATATACAGAATTCATGACAGGAACATGTTAGGAGTTTCATCTTAACTACCAAATTGTTCAATTCCTTGGAATAACATTAAGAAGAATCCTCATGGCGAATGAATTGAACGAATTTAGATCTCACCTCAGCTGGAATACGAACAGGACGATAATTCTTATCAAGCCAAACAGCAGTACCTTTTGCTTCCAAAACACGCTGTGTGACATAAATAAAACTAATGAGCATTGAGAAAAGCCCTAAGAAGTGAAATTATAAGATTGAGGGTAACAATAAGAAACCTCTCCATTTGGCAGCTTCAAGATTAAGTGTTCAAAATATAAGCGTGCAGCAGAGGAGCCAGAGACTCTCACCTTAACAACAAACTTATCACCACTCTAGTTGAACGAAAGCACCGACAAGAAACAGAAAGAGTAAAATATCTGAAACAGATACTGTTTATCAAAAGCTTAAAGAGATTCACATTTCTCCCAAGAGCAACACGTATAACTGTATGCATTCAATCTCACGGTTGAAAGAAATTATAAAGTGTCCGGTTCATGTAACATACATAGTTAAGAAACTATAACATCTGATAGAAGCAGCCATTCCCTTTCTAAGAGCATAGCTCTTGTAAAGTGTCCTGTTCATGTAACATACATAGTTAAGAAACTATAACATCTGATAGAAGTAGCAATTCCCTTTCTAAGAGCATGGCTCTTCTACTAGCAATGACAAGATGCATAATTGTTTGCTCAAAATACCATGCAAGTTTTAAGTTACAACCCTTTTCACCATGAAAAGGCCAAAGTCATATAGAGCACGACACAAATGTAATTAGATGAGAGGGCATAATTCTCTAGAACTAGGCACAAATAGAGCTATAGTCAACGTTGACGAAGATCAAAGACATACTCTCAGAGGACCAATGAATTTGAGTGACAACTCAGATAGTGCCAATGCCTCACCGGTACGGGCAACAGAATCAGCACTAACGCCAATATATTCCAAAAGTTCATGACGACCTGGTTAAAGCACAGGATTGCAGAAAATGATAAGTATATAGCTCAAGACCCATATATAAGATTATAGCTTCATTCTATTGATTAAGAAAGATGGGCATTAATGATTTTTTCCACTTAATTAAAATTTTCTTTCAAACAAAAATGGGATAGTTCGTAATCCATTGAAATGCCAACGTTGAATAAGAATTGACTAATATGCTCAAATCTGATCTTACCATGTTGACAATAACTGGCGTAAACAGCATTGTTAACAACTCCATATTGATCCAGCTCGTAATCACGCACTTTAAGCTCAACATCGAAAAAGCCGCCCATTCTACAAAACAGCAAGGTTTCTCGATTTCCCAAATATAGAATAACCAATTTGGAGAGATAATGAAACAATTGATTCAAAATGGAAGCTACCAGTAACAAGATACGCAATACGTACCCTTTACCGCCCTTGACATCAAAAAGAGACAAGGTGACGGAGCTCCTGACGGTGGAGACAGAACGAGAACGCGGCCGAAGCACTGGAAAGAATGCTGATGAAAACGGTTGCGTTGATGATATAAGAGGGCGATGATCGGTCCACAATCTGTTGACACCGGCAGGGCAGAGAAGCGGCAACATGTCGGGTGCGCAGAGACTAGAGAGAGAAGTTTGGAAAGACGGGTGAATGTGGACTGTTAGACAGCTAGTCACACAATTCACAAAGTTTAAAAATTAAATCAGATTTTTTTCTCAAAAAAAAAAAAAATCAGATCATTAAATTAAAATATTAATTTTTTAGCAATTAAAATTTAAAACTTTCTATGTAATATAAAATCAGGTAAATTGTTTTTGTCTTTTTTGGTAGATAAACTTTAGAAGAATTTGATAACAACTATAAAAAAATAAAAAATGACAAAGCAAAAGGCATAACAAAATAATTGTTGCAAAATGTGTGTATATTATTTTTATCTGATAATAAAAGGCATTCTGATTATGATTAGCAATTTGTAACTTGTAACCAACGTTTTAGAAATTGGAAAGGACATCGAATTAGTAAAGAAAAAGTTTAAGATTTAAAAGCTCGATCGGTATTAAACTGCTATAAAATAAGTATAAAATAAATAAGAAGTAAAAATTATAAGAATAAGTAGTGCTTATTAATTATAAAATAAACTAATAATAAATCTAATAACTTAGAATAAGGTTGAATCTAACATAAATTTTTAAATAATAATAAAAATAAAAAGTGTATTTTACATTGTCATTTATTTAAAAACTCAAAAAAGTTTAAATATGTTTAAAGAAAGTCAATAAAAAAGACTCTTAGCACATTCTTAAAATATCTTATGCAAAATTACTTATATATATTAATTAATAATTCAATTTAATAAATAAATTTATTATAAAAATAATAATTAATTTTAACAATAATAATTTAATTAACATATAAGGAGATAAATAAAAAACCTAAAATTTGACAAATATAATCTAAAGATTAAATAAATTTAGTATTTTAAGAATAAAAATAATAATTTTTAAGAATAAAAATAATAATTTTTAATAATAATAATTTAAAACAAAATTTTAAATTAAAATGTAAAGAATGTAAATTTTAAAAATATAATTTATTAATTAGAATCTATGAGAGTTGAAAAAAATTTGATTGAAATTTTAAAAGATTTATAAAATATGCTAATTAAATCTCAACTTTCCTACACAATAATGCACTTTATCAAAACTAAAAAACTATGTTGCTTCGCTTGCAGAGAAGGAAGAAATTGGTGGTGGGTTTCATGTGCATGGTAGGTAGCAGGTACACATGTTCTTAACAGTTTTTTTTTTTGGTATAAAGGAAAAAGAGTATACTGTACGCTAAATGAGGCGGGAGAAACAGCGCCCCGACAGATCCTCTAAAAGGAGATTATGGCACCCTATAGGTGTAACATCAAAATAAGTGATATCAATGTCGACAGGACCGGCCTAGGTAGCGAGTCGGTCCGCGCATCTGTTGCTCTCTCGGTACACATGACGATGAACGATAGACTAGTTCCGGTTGAGAAGTTCCAGAATACCTATGATGATAGGGTTGCCCGACTGAGAGCGAGACGTCACAGAAGAAAGGAGCTGGTGTACCCCCAACGAATCCACTTCCAGCTCAATCCGACGAAAGCCCAAACGCCAAGCCAAGGAGAATCCTGTGTAGACGGCCCAGAGCTCCGCTGACTGCGCTGTGCACCACTATATAAATTGAGAGAAACCGCCTTGCCAATTGTCGTCACTCTCGAGGATGAGACCACCAGTTGAAGCCGTGAAATGGTTGCGATTACAAGTCCCATCGGTGTTCAACTTGACCCATCCTGCCTGCGGTCGACACCAACCAAGCTGTTGTTCCTGGCGAGGACAGAAGTCGGTAATGCCCAGGCTGTGCCTCTCGAAGGCCTTCTGAACCTAATCTGCAAAAGACAAGATAAGACAAGAGGGTGAGATGGGTCGCACAAAAGTTGAATCAAAAATAGCCTTGTTCCTCCAAGTCCAGAGGAACCAGTAGGTCAACCCAAAAAGAAGCTCCCAATCCTTGCCCTGCACTCGCCGATGTTGGAGGATGTTGGTGTGCAGCCAATCAGTGGCGGGGAGAGCGAAAGAAGCCGAGGTGACAATATCCGACTGGAAGGAGGCCCACACTTTCGGGCGAGCGGACAGTCGCGAACAACATGAAGGGAGGATTCTTCGTGGGAACAGTGGGGACAGGTACCGTCTGTGGTGAGATGACGGCGCACCCTTTGTTGATTACTTAGCAAGTGATCCTTCACTAGTAACCATAAAAAAGAGCGCACCCACTGGGGTCCCGACCACTGCCAGATGGCCCTCCAAACCCCAGGTGGATCTGCAGTCGTGTGTCCCAAAAGCAGGGAGTAGGCAGATGCAACAGTAAATTGCCCATGGTCGGAGGCTCCCCAGACTAACCTGTCAGGACCCAGAAACGGAGAAGGAGGAAACATGCCGGCTATAGCGCGATAAATAGAAGGCGGGAAGAAATCTTGAAAGGCCACCAAATTCCACTAGTTGGTGGGGTCCACAAAGTGGCGAACGCGGAGGCTAATAAGGGGATTCAGGATGGGCTGAGTAGAGTGGGATAGGAGTGGGCCAACACCCGTGACTCAAAGGTCGAGCCAGAAGCTAGGCGTCATACCATTACCGATCCACCATTGCAGACCTTGAGTCATTATGTGCCATGTCGCCCTGATGCTCCTCCACATCATCGATCCCCTAGAGGAAGGAAGGGATGAAGGAATGCGGTGAACATCAAAAGCATATTTGCCAGAGAGCACTTGTACCCATAAGGCATTGGGATTGTTGATCAAGGCCCAGCCGAGTTTAGCCAGGAAGGCATCGTTCATTTCCCTAATCCGTCGGATTCCCAAACCCCCCAGAAGCTTGGGCATATAAACCTCATCCTAGCTAACCAAGGGTATCTTCCGGCTGTCTTGAATCGAGCCCCACAAAATTTTTTGCATAGCTTGTTCAAGAGCGTCACACAGCCCTCGCGGTAATCGGACAGTCTGCATCGTGTAACTCGGTATAGTCGATAAGACCGAGTGAACCAAGGTGACCTGACCAGCAAAAGACAACGTGGAAGGGGCCCAACCAGACAGACGGTGATGGACCGTATCTAGAATGTGTTGATAGGTATGCTTATCGACCCGTTGGTGAAGGAGGGGAACCCCCAAGTACCGACCTAGGTCGGATGTCCGAGGGAATCGGAGCTCGGGGTTTAAGGCACGAGTGGTCGAAGGAGGGACATTCTTGGAGAAGTAACATCTCGATTTGTCTTGGCTCACACGTTGTCCCGAAGCTGTGCAGAACGAGTCCAAGACATTCCAAAGGACATGAACTTGATCGAGAGAAGCCTCTAAGAAGAGGATGAGATCATCAGCAAAGAATAAATAGGAAAGGGGGCCCCTACCTACTCAACTGGACCGGACGTCAACGACCGAAGGAAACCTCATAAGTAATCGCATGGTTGAGGCGTTCCATGCACAACACAAACAGGTATGGGGAAAGAGGGTCGCCTTGACGAATACCGCGAGAGGGCTGAAACTCCTCGCTCAGCGCGCCATGCCAATTCACTTGGAAGGACACTGTAGTGATGCATTTCATGATAAGCGAAAGAAGCGAGGCAGGAAGACCAATATCATGCAAGGTGGTTTGAATGAAGTTCCAATCGAGGCGGTCGTACGCTTTTTCTAGGTCCACTTTGATGGCCATAAACCCAGTTCGACCAGTTTTGCGTTTCATAGAGTGAATCACTTCCTGGATAATGATGATATTGTTGGTAATAAGACGGTCATGTACAAAACTACACTGGGTCGGGCGGACAAGCTCCTCGAGATATGGTTTGAGTCGATTAGATAGAATCTTAAAGAGGGCTTTGTATAGCACAGTGCACAGCGCAATAGGACGGAACTGCGAGATGGAAGTAGGGGAGGGGTTTTTAGGAAGCAGGACAATGATAGTGCGGTTAATAGCCGACTCCCAAGCTTCATGCCGAAAAATCCGCTGAAGGAAATGAATCAGGGAGGGGCCGACGGTGTCCCACTGGGATTGGTAGAACAGAGCTGTGAATCCATCAAATCCTGGGGCTTTGTTAGGAGCCATGGAAAAAAATGCCTCCTTGATTTCATCAGGGCTGAGCGGACGGGTGAGGTCCTCAGCCATATGCGGCGGGAGAGGAGGAAAACGCCTAGGAAGAGACCCAGGGAAAGAGGATCGGCCATCGGGTAGGTATAAATCCTCCAAGTGGCGCTGAGCCATACCATGGAGAGCCGCGGGGTCGGTAACTTCATTACCATGGACGTCAGGAAGAGAGAGGATGTGGGATTGACAACGCTAGGTAAGTGTGAGAGCATGGTAATACTGAGTATTCCTGTCACCCTGCCCGAGCCATTGGCTCCTAGACCTTTGGTGCCAAAAGAGCTCTTCCTGATAGAGCACGTATGCTAGTTCATTATGTAAAAAAGTCTCGAGCTCAAGAAGGGAGGGGGAAGCGGTTTCCTCCATAGGTTTTTGAATGCCCTCGAGCCGGGCCATGAGGCGTTTCTTCTGATGGAATATGTTGCCAAACTTCGTGGTATTCCAATGGTGAAGCGTTTTCGAGAAGCATTGGATTGCTCCACTGAAATCCGAAGTTATCTGCGACCACCTGGGAGAAAGAATCATGAGTGAGCCACGCTGATTGAAAGCGAAAAGGTCAGCGCAGAGGGTTGGGGGGTTGAGGAGCTAGGAACCTAATTAGGAGAGGCCGATGATACGATTTGAAAAAAGGCAAGTGGTGGACCTGGGTGCTCGGATACTCAGAGAACCAAGCAGGAGAGCCAAAAGCCCGATCTAGCTGTTCACGGAGGTTGCCCTGCTTCCACGTGAATCTCATGTTGGAGCCCCACCCTGGTGAGACACGTGTCCGACGTCCTACGTGACATCTGAGCGCGCAACCCACGAAGGAGGGATTCCTCACCACGAAAGAAAACTCAAAACGAACTTATTTCAATTCATCCAAACAGATCTTGTAAGGTTCACCTTAATCTCTCTCAATAAAATTGATCTACGAAGGGCCCACAATTAAATCCAATTCCTAAGCTAAAATGAAATTTCATGTCTCTAGGTTAATTAGAAACAAAAATCACCTCAATCAGATCTCTCTAGATTAAGAAATCACCAAAATACGGAAGCATGTTCAATATGTCTGTCCTATTTGTCTCATTTTGATTTAATCCGTAAATTCAATTTAATCCCGAAAACTTTAATAATGCAAGAAAGTGGTAGAATTTTTTTTTAGAAAACCAATGCTTCGAAAATCGTAAAAATCGGATGTCAAACGGAAGAATGACAATTAAAATAGTAGAAAGGGGTTTGATTTGGAAAAATTAAAAAAATCATAAATTAAAAAAAAATATTTGAAAAGGGCTTTTAAAAAAAATCGAAACAAAACAGCTGAAACTTTGCAAATTTTTAGCTCTTCACCTCGAAATCCAAAATTCGTAAATTTGGTATCAATAAAAAGGTAAAAGGAAGCTCTACAACTTCTATAAAGGATTGAAAAACTAGTTTGGCCTTTAAGGGAGTCAAAAGTTGCTTCAAAGTTACTGCCCAAAATGAACTTATCCTACACAATGCTAAAAGTTTGGAAAATCATATCTTTTAACACAATAGCCTAAAAATGTCACATTTTACCTAAATGGAAAGATAAAAAGATGATTTACAAATTTCATGAAGGAAGAAAAAATCAATTTAGTCTTTAAAAGAGGTAAAAACTCTCTCAAAGTTACTGCCTATAAAATGACCATACAAACAGTAAAATGACCATACAAACAGTAACTGAAATTTTCCTAACCTCATAACTTCTTACTCCTAACCCCAAAAATTGCATATTATACATCAATGGAAAGATAAAAGGACAATCTACATCTTTCATAAAGGATGTAAAAATTAATGAAGGATCTAAAGAGGTGAAAAACCCTTCCAAAGATACTGGCTGGACAATACCTTATCCAACAGTAATAGCAATCTTTCAATCCTTATAACTTCTTAATGCTAAGTCCAAAAGTGACATATTATATATCAATGGAAAGCTCTAAACATGAACTACAATCTTCAAGAAGACCCTCCAATCCAATTCACACTCTAAGAGGGTCAAAAATGCAGTAAAAGTTTCTGCCCATTATAAAAATTTGGACAACATCTCCCCTAAAATTCAACTAGCCAAAAATCATCAACCTTCAATCAATTTCCAGCACCTGCACACAAAAAACTTCAATCTCCACATTCTTTAATCTCCCAACTCCAAACCAATCCATATAAATACAAAAATTAACTCAAAATGACAGCAAACACAATTCTCCTCTTTTTGTCAATTTCAAACCATACAACAATACATTGTTATAAAACATATGCAAATTACACAAATTACATTAAAATCCAAAACTCTTGCATTTACATGAAAGACATAGGTTATTACAAAGCTTTAGAGGGCATTTTATCCCTAATACATCAAAAGTATCCAATATTCAAAATACAAAGAAAGTTACATAAACAGTAACTTTGGTGCTAAAATGCGTATAAAGCTTTGGTGCTAAAAGCTAACTTCCAAAATCAAAGTGAAACAGGAGTAATGCCTTGATCCAGGTGCAGTTACTTAGTTTCTCGCTCGTCGCCTGTGAAGGGGAAAAGGGGTGTGAGCTCGACGGCTCAGTGGGTAACAATTTAATAATCAAAAACCAGCATGCAAAATTCTTTAACAATTATTTTCAAAGCAATTTCACCAAAATCATTTTTGCCATAAGGAAATCCCCATCATTTTCAATTAATCAAAACATTTAAAAAATCAACAAATAAAAAGCAATGTCACATAAACACATAAAAGATGGTTTGGGTGGATCCAAACAGAACGTACCACATATTTCCACGAAGCGGTCATGTGTAGCCGTGAACTTATGGAAGTCCGTGAGGAGCTCCAATGCCACTAGCGGGCAGGCAGGAAAAGCCTATGGACAGACAAGTGCACTTGACTCTTAAGGTACCACCACAAACCCATATAATCATGCATTTCACATAATTCACACATAATTGCCCAACATGGCGATTTTTCGAAATCACATGTTCTAATCCTTTTCACTTGGCAAACAATTTTACAATATTTACACAATGTATTTTCACACAAAAGACACATAATATAAGTTTAAAACATCCCAAAGAGTAATAAATACAAAATTGATAAGTCATTGGAAAGCAATAAATGGCATTTATGATAAGAAATTTAATGTGCTTATTAACTCAATTATTAAAATATCACCCACCTTAATTCCTTTAGCTTTGAGCTTGGTCAATTGGCCTTTCCTCTAACTCCAATTGCCTCTCTTGACCTTCATCAAAACATAACAATTCCAACATTATAAGGGATGTCGAAATTGGGCAAATTTATAAAAGCATGAAATTGAACCTATAAACCTTACCCATGCTTTTCCTAAGTTATTAGAACCTAAACCCATCAAAGATTTCCAAGAATTTCGAAATTCCCTTACCTTAAAGACCACCCACGAAATCTGATTTTTTTGCCTCTAATGGAAGATTACTCCTTCTTCCTCCTTTTTCCTTCTTAAAGAACTCTCCAATTCTCTTTTCTCAAGCAAGAAAACCAAAGCCCTAACCTTTCTTCTTCTTCTTCTTCTTCTTCTCCACTTCACCGAAACTCTCCTTTCTTTTCTTTCTCTTTGTGAGTTTCGTAGCTTCACTCTCAAATGCCTTAGTTAATTTGCTTCTTGACTTAAAAGCCTAAACCAAAACTACATAGTTTCATTATTCCTCCTCTTCACTTAACAAAAATTTTCGTCCATTCTTTCATCTAAACAACCACACTCCGTTTGCTTCTTCCTTTTTGCTTTACTTTAGCTCAAAAGACCAAAAAAGCCCTCCTTGAAAACCTTAAACTCTAAGAACCTAAGTGATCTACCCAATTGCCCCTAAACCTTCTTATTCATTCTAATTTCTAATAACATGCAAAACTCTAATTTAAACTAATCCCTCCATTAAAATTTCATTAAACCTAAGCAATAAACCTCAAAATAAAAAAAATTAACAAGCTTATTTACTAAGAAAAAGGAAATCGGGGCCCAACAAATATTGTATTCCCTACAGTTCTATGCCATTGGCTCAAAGTTTGAAGACGGCTTTTGATTGCTATCCAGGTAATACACGAGGCTTTTGGGCTGATGGTGTTTCTCCAAAGTAAATCAGACCATGGGATGAATACGTGGCTGTTATGAAATAGTTGGAAGGATGATCGGTTAGTGAAGATACGATTATAGTTCAATATCTATAAAACTGAGTCCTCATTATGCATTGATGTCAATAGGGGAATATGTGGCAATAAGGTGGAAAAGCCCTTGAACTCACCGTACCAGTCTCCATTTATGATTAGAGAGGAGACCTTAATTGTTAAAGTAGAGGGTGTTGTATGATTAGAATGATATATAGCTAATTGCCGAATCATGACTAGGTTCTTTCACCATTTCCAATTCAATGCTTTATAAAGGGATATAGGAACTCCCTCATCTCCATCAATTGTTTAAGAATAGGAGTGCCAGCTGAGGTGAAATCATCTTGCCAAAAATTCAAGTTCTTGATATAGTATTCATGTAACCATTTTATGCATAAAGCCTTCCTATCCATGTATATCCTCCATAATCTTATTAGAAATCTCTTCATATTAGCTATTGAGGTGATCCCAAGTCCTCCTTATTTTTTCAGTATGGTTACTTCACTTCACTTTATTTTTTCCTTCTTTGAATTACCCAATTGTCTTGACCATGAAAATGCTTTCATG
>JAOSBK010000003.1:18077549-18094224 GCA_027568895.1 Erythroxylum shatona
CTACATAACCTTACCCATGCCTTTCCTAAGCTATTAAAACCAAAACCCATCTATAATACCAACAATTTTCGAAATTCTCTTACCTTAGAAGCCTCCCACGAAAATTCTTCTTGCTTCTAATGGAAGCTTAAACCCTTCTTCTTCCTTTTTCCTTCTTAAAGATCACTCCAATTCTCTTTTCTAAAGCAAGATAAACCAAAGCCCTAACCTTTTCCTCTTCTTCTTCTTCTTCTTCTTTCAACCGAAAGTCTCTCTCCCTCCTTTCTCTTTGATAGTGTCGTGAGCTTCTTTCTAAGGGCTTAACAGATTGTGTTTCTTCAACTTAAAAACCTAAGCCTAAAACTACGTAGTTTCAATATCCTTCACACTTGCAATTTGTCCTCTCTTCTTTTCCTTATAAATTTCGTAGCTTCATTCATTCCTACGACCTTATGCCCATTTGTTTCTATTCTTTTTGTTTTAATGGCATTTAAAAGACTACAATACCCCTCCTTCTTAGCCTTGAACTTTAAAAACATAAGTAAACTTCCTAAATTACCCCCAAGCCATCTTATTCTTTTTAATTCTAACAACTTATCAAAACTCTAATTTTAACTAAAGTCCTTCATTTAATTTCCATTAACTTAAACACTAAAAACCTCAAATTCTTCTAACTAAAAGGAATTTTCAAACTAAATCTCAAAATAAATTAAACATGCTTATTTACTATGAAAAAGGAATTGGGGCCCAACATCTCAGACCGGAAAAGCCAAGATCCTGGAGGTTGCACCGAAGCATACAATCCTAAAAGAGAGTATTTATACTGGGTTGCCTGCGTTTATCGGCACTTTCCAACTTAGCATTAAACTGCCCGCCCAGAAGCCAGGGGACGGTGATGTGCGGAGCAAGCACCGCCAGGTAATGCCAAAGATATTTTTGTAAAGTGGGGGTGGGGCTTGCGTAAATAGCAGTAAAGTCAAACAACTGTTGGTCCCACTACATGCGAGCATGAATAAATTGGCGGTGAGCTACATGAATGCGGACGTCGATATTCTCCTGCCAAAGTAGCCAGATCTCACCCGAATAGCCCGTAGCCTCGATCCTGAAAGAATTGCGAAATCCCAGAGACCGAATAACTCGCATAGCTAATTCGCCACTAATACGAGGCTCAACTAAGACCACCAGGCGGGGCTTGTGGAGTCGAATATAGTTCCTCAGTATGGACTTGAAGGTCTGACCTCCAACCCCTTGACAATTCCAGAGAAAAATCATCATAAACACGAAAGGAACTATATTCAAGGGGTTTGACTTTACTGCTATTTACGCGAGCCCCACCCCCACCCTGGACTTGTCAAGGGGTTGGAGGTCACCCCCACTATGGACTATGGACTTAGGGATTTACTCTGGCGTTAGTCTTTTCCGGAAGATAAGTGGCCTATGAAGGGGCGAGGCAATTCGACCGTTGGGGGATGTCCATTGGGGTGTTGTACGACGCATCGGGAGTGAGGGCCGTGAAGAGCTAGCCGCGGGAGCCAACGGCCAACCCATGGGTTGGGCTTTCCGTCTGAGACCCGGCAATGGAAGGAGGAAGCCGGCGAGGCCTGCATGTCACTTGCATCCAGGGGCCAAAAGCAGTGGAATGGGGAGGATCGCTGGAGGGATCGTTGCTGGTAACAACTGGGTCTGGTGGGTGTGAAGTCGCATATGACATCGTAGGAACCGGTGGAGGCTCAGGTTGCGAAGGGCAAGCTATGGTTCCATGCCCTACCAGGCCACAGTGGAAACAAATCTGAGAGAGACCCTCATACGCAACCTGAATGAGTTCCCCGTCTAATTCTACCATCGATCGAAGAGGAGCGCTTAGGTCTAAGGTGATGGCAACACGTGCAAAGCATCCACGGAAGGTCTATTGTGTTGTTTTGTCAATCTTCACGATTTTCCTAACCAGATTGTCGAGAGCAGCGAGGATGGAAGGATGGTATCGGGCAATAGGGAGTCCGAGGAAGCGGACCAAGCAACGATGTAGGTGATGCGGTCGGAGGAGGGGCGAAAGTCCGGGGTCCATGATTGGACCGAAAGAACATGACCGGCGACGATCCAAGGACCCTGCATCAAGGTGTGAATGTAGTCTCTCTCCTCCTTGAAGTTGACCAAATAAAAATTGTTCTCTAAGTCGACAATTTTCAGGGGACCAGTCGGATGCCACAATGTAAGGAGACGATCAAGCTACTGGGATGCAAAATGGGCTTCTTAATAGTTTGATAAAGTAGAGAGGGGAAAAATTTTGTGATGGGTCCCACGTATAAAAAATAATGGGTCATGAGTCCACTAAAATTTACAAAAATTTAGTTTCTTCTATTTTTATAATCATTTATTACTGTCTCTTTCCGTTTTTGTTCCACTTTCCAATGTTAACTTTTCAAGGATCATCCTTTTGCTTAGTGTTTCTTATATTACACTCAGTTTGAGTATCATCTTTTTTCTTCATACTTAACCCCTAGTCCTTCTTTTCTATATAAATTCTTAATTTTGTTCTTGAAATTTCAAAAGATCATTTTCAAGCTATAGTTAGTGGTGTTATTCGTCCTAGTTATTGGTTTATGCTCTAGAGCTAATCAGATGATCATTGTTTAGTGACAAAATAATTTAAAAGTATTCTTTATCTTGTACATATTTAGATGTATATGATAAAGTTCATTAGATAATTATATATTGCAGATGAAATTATGATACGATTATAACTATGAAATTCATATTACATTTATATATTACTGATAAATAATTATTTAAATATATTAATATACCCATATTTAATGTTTTGCTTATTATTCAATAATTTGATAGTATTTTTAGTAATTAACTTGTTTCAAGTATATTTGTAGGTGTTAAATGAGAAGATTATGATGAAATTGTAGCATGGAATGAAGATTTTAAGTAATTTAGACCTATATGATCATATACAGTGACTATGTAAGTTTTTGCAAATGTTTAGAAATTTGAAGAATATTGTCTTTGGTCGTGTAAAATTACACACCCGTGTATGTTGATTTACACGACTGTATATGTTGCCTGTGTCAATCTTAATGCCTATATAAAATCACAAATTCAGATATTTTTGGAGATACATGGTCATCTACACAACTGTGTATATTGACTGTGAATATAGTAAAAACCATAGTTTTTTTATTATAAAATTATGATGAGATTACAATTATGAGATTCATATTACATTTATATTTTACTAATAAATGATTATTTGAATATATTTATACACCTATATTTAATGTGTTTTGCTTATTATTCAATAATTTGATAGTATTTTTAGTACTTAATTTGCTTCAAGTGTATTTGTAGGTAATAAATGATAAGATTATGATGAAATCGTAGCATGGAACGAAAATTTTAAGTAATTTAGACCTATGTGATCGTATAAAGTGACTATGTAAGCCTTTGCAAATGTGCATAAATTTGGAGAATATTGTCTCTGGTCGTGTAAAATTACACACCCTTGTATGTTGATTTACACAACTGTATATGTTGCCTATGTCCATCTTAGTGCCCATATAAAATCACACATTCAGATATTTTTGGAGATACACGGTCAACTACACGACTGTGTATATTGACTGTGAATATAGTAAAAACCATAGTTTTTACTATAAAAGGATGTGAACAGAGGCACAACATGGAGAGGCAATTTTATAACTAATTTCGAGTCGTAAAAAACATAGAAAGGTAAAAATTCTGAGCAAGGGACAAGGAAAACATGAAGAATATTTCACAAGATCCAACAAAGAGCTTTAATTAATCCAAATTGTAAGAAAATCCATTAGAAGAAAAATGGATATTTATAATTATGATTTCTTCGTTTTCTTCATTTTTATTTTCTATGGATAGGAACTAATTTGTTTGTTGCCTAAGTGTAATGCACGTTACGTTGTGATAACAATATAATTTGATTTTTATTTAATGCAATTTTATTGATTGATTTATTAAGATTCAATAACGTGTTATATTCTTGTTCTAATATATCTGGAATATTAGTTTTGATTAGATTTCATATGATTGAGAATGGGAAATCTTTTTGTGTGAATAAATCTACCATAATTGAAAGGAGCTGTATGCAAATCTAGAGATAGGTTGGCATAAATCCTCTAGATTAGGGTCAAACTTAATAATGAAATTTACTAATCAATAATGCAATTCTAGGGGCTTTTAATAGGTGTTTTAGTGTGTCTATAAGTGTTTATTAGATGATTATTGCATTTATAGGCTTAGAATTGTGTTAATGTGAGTGTTTGCTTATATTCTAAGTGTTTATATGGTTTTAAGCATGTTTTCAATCTTAATTACAAGTTTCTTGAGGTGTTTGATGTCTTTGTTAATGCTGAAAACCAAATAAGTGAAGAACAAGGAAGTTGGATGTGCATGAAGCTATATGGCCAGAGTCACGATCATGACTCCCATGTCATGATCGTGACATAAGATAATCATCCAGATCGTGACTCCCATGTCATGATCGTGACATAAGAGAATCATCCAGATCTTTACTCCCATGTCATAATCGTGACATAAGAGAATCACCCAGAGTCACGTTGTCACGATCATGAAAGAAGCAAATTTTCTATAGTTAGGATCATGACAGAGGCTTGATTTTCAATGACATGAAAAACTAGGCCTTTTCTTTTCCAAATGTCATAATAACTAAGATTAAAGAACCAAATTGTCTTTGGTTTGGAGATTTGTTGCGTCTTGGGTATGGAAAAGCCATTCAATTCCATTCTAAGTCAACTTTTTAATAACCTTGAGGAAAAGGCATAGAAGATATTCCCTTTCAGGTGATTAGATATCAAGTTCTTTGGAGTTAATCATGATGGAACACAAGCAAGGTCAATAGGGTTAACTCTATTAATTAAACATAATTACCCTTTTTAATACTTTATTTTAATATTTGTCATTGACCCATCCTAACTCAATGTAAATGTTTGAAATCCTAGTTGATTGTCTTAGAGTCAAGCTTAGACTCTAGAGAGGTGATCTAATACGATTTGAACTAGTTCAAATTAAAAAGATGTTATTTTTTAATAATTAAAAAATATACGATTAAAGTCCTAATCTTATTTGGTAGTTATGACATATTATTAATTACTTATTTTTCTATGTTTATATTGTGTTCTCAGTGGAATTTACCTCGTTTAGTATAGTTAATACTAAGTTAGTGAACCAAATTTCTTAAACATAGGATATGTTTGAGAATAGTTCTCAAAGTTAGAAAAAGAAAATTGTATGCCTATTATATAATTTTGTTATAATCCTTGATGAGGATTTGATGTTAAAGTTTTAGAGATAACTCAAAATCATATAGATGATAAATTTATTAACATTTTGAGTTTACTAATGTCTCATAAACTTTAATAACAACATGTAAGATGTATGTTAACACCATGATAATAAGATGCAAGATGTTGCATAGAGTAGAGCTGAAAGGTATATTACCATGTGAGCAGAGCTGAAAGGTATAGCACCATATTGGAATTGTTCCACCTAATTTAACCTATTAATAGCAAAAACATGGACATCAAATAAAGGCTTTGTTATAGAATGATAATAGTTATCATTAGAAGAAAATGATTGCATGACTTTTCTTGCATGTAGGAGATATGATAGAGATCATATATATTTATACTTTGTGCTTGTGACTATTTGATATTGAATTTAGATTTAACATATTATAATGTTCAAAGCATGATAAGAATTAGACTGTTGAGTAAAAGTAGTTGATCCATGTTTATGCAATTTCTTTGTATGTGTTGGATTAAAGGAGACTTATGCTTAACATTGAAGGTAAAAATGAAGTTAGATAACTGAGATTATCCTTTTACGTCATATTAGTTAAATCAATATAATGAGAATCATAAAGTTACATATAAAGATATATGTACCCTGATTATGAATCATACAAAACTTGTAAAGCTTGTCAAGTTGAAGAATAACCAAATCGACCTTTGGTGAAAGGATGATGATCGTATTGAATTGTTAAATTTATAAATGTGATGTATTGGATGGAATAAAAATTCATCAAAGGATAATACTTATATTTCATTAGATTACTAATGACTTTATGTGATATAGGAATATGTATTAAATGAAATAATATTTAAAATTTTGAACCATTCAAATTGTTGTGATAAGTTTTAAATTTTTGGTTATCTTTAGAGAATAAGATTCTCTAGTGAATTCCTTCATAAAAAAATTTCATAAAAGTATGGATTTATATAAGGAGGAAACTAATATGAGATATTGTATGTAACATCCCATTACTTGCGGGGAGGCTAAAATAATAAATATGAGTGATTAATGAGAGATTAGAAATGCATTTTCTTGCTCATGCAGAAATGCATTTTCTTATTCATGCATAATATGTCATACATACACATGTATGTTGAATCGTTGCTCATGAAAATGACTATATATGCATTCATTGATGTTCCGGGTATAGTTGTGTATAAATGTGAGTATATCGTTGGTCCCAAAAATTCCTTCTTGATAAATAAGTATGATTTTCATTAATTATGAGGCGCTTATGAAATTTTGTAGAAATTAATTATTATGTTGATGTTAGAAAGATTATATGATATAGGTGGATTAAAATAAAGTGTAAAGGTTATAAGAATGTTCAAGGAGTGCTTTTGGCAACACTTAAGGTTAAAAGAACATAAGCCTAAAAGGAAGGATAAAAGGGACTTTTTGGTCTCATTAAGAGTGGAAATGGAAGAAAGAAATGTAGTCTTTCTTTTTAAGAAGGGGGAAACATGAATTGGGAGATAAGAAAAGAAATTAAGAAAGAAAAAGAAGAGAATTTCGGTGGTTGAGAGAAAAGAAAAGAGTTGAGCTAGGGCTTTAGCATTTCTTAGTCTTGAGAGAGATTTTGAAGTGGTTTAAGAAGAGAAAAAGGAAGAGGAAAAGAAGAGTTTCAAATTGAGCCAAAAATCTCTTCATTTGGTGAAGAATCAAGGTAAGATCATTTTAAATCTTTTGAATTTTTAGAAGAGTTTTAGGCCAGGAAGTTAGAAAATACACGAGTTTAAGTATTCTAGAACCAATTTTAGTGATCGTGCATTGTGGGATTTTTCAATTTGAAAATCCTATTGAGTTTGAGATTTGAGAGTTTAATAAAGTCAAATTGGTAGCTGAATGGTTATACTTAGGACTTTTTAAGTTTGCACAGTGTAAAATTTCAACTCTTCCTTAGGGGTAAATTTCATGTTCTAAATTCAGGGCAAAATCTGGTTTAATCTAGGCTAAATTAGATAAAGTTTTCTTCTAGAAAGTTGTAGCTTATCTTTCTAGCTTTTCAACGATATATAGCATGAAATTTTTGGACATTAGAGTCAAAATTTATGATACTTATAAGTGGAGATGCTCAGGAGTATAAATTGTATCGTTTGATGACGTCATATCGTCTGATGACGTCATATCATCTGGTGATGACATCATATCATTTGGTGTACTGTCCATCTGACCCTATGGTTTGGTCAAATTTTGACCCTTTAGATGATAGAATCTGTCTTCTAGGTCTTCATAAAAGTTGTAGATCTTGAAGTTCTCTTGAAAACCATCTAAAGAATACCTTAATCTGATATCTCTTGAGCAAGTTACACTAATTA
This sequence comes from Erythroxylum shatona, assembly GCA_027568895.1. NCBI lineage: Eukaryota > Viridiplantae > Streptophyta > Magnoliopsida > Malpighiales > Erythroxylaceae > Erythroxylum > Erythroxylum shatona. The sequence goes on from JAOSBK010000003.1 coordinate 18,085,196, forward strand.
TTCCAAATAGGTCTTAGATTGAAACTTCTTTTAGTCACTGTTCATTTTGTATCATCTGGTCCAAGTTTGACCCCTTATATGATAGAATTTGTCTTCTAGATCTTTATGAAAATTGTAAATCTTTAATTCCTCTTCAAAACCATCTAAAAAACACCTTAATTTAATATCTTTAGAGAAATTTATGCCAATTGTAAAATAGCTTCTGTGTACTGTTCATAAATTTCTTCTGGTCACTACTCATTTTGTATCATCGATTCCAATTTTGACCTCTTATATGATAGAATTTATCTTCAAGGTCTTCATAAAAGTTGTATATCTTGTCATCCTCTTCAAAACCATCTAAAGAACACCTTAGTACGATATCTCTAGAGAAAGTTATGCTAATTGTAAAATAGCTTCTGTGCACTATTCATAAACTTCTTCTATCACTATTCATCTTGTATTGTCTAGTCCAATTTTGACCTAGTAGATGATTGAATCTATCTTCAAGGTCTTCATAAAGGTTGTATATCTATAAGTTCTCTTTCAAACTATCTAAGAATGACCTTGATTTGATACCTATAGAGAACATTATGCTATTTTCCCCGCAATAGGTTCAATATAATTAAGGACATAACCTTGTTTGATTCTTTCGGCCATAACTTTGTTATCCGACCTCCAAAAGAAGTGATTCTTGGACGAATAGATTCCTAGCACATTTCTTCCTACCTCTCCATAAAATTTTATACTCTTTGATGCTAGATTTAAGAATATTGATTGAATCAAATTAAGGGTATCGTATGGGAGAGTATAAATTGTGATTTTAATGGTTTTGGTGAGGTATAAACCTAAGTATAAATTATACTTGGAGGAGTCTTGATATGGGACTGATTTTGTGATGAAACTAATGGATAAATACCTAAGATTGTCATAAACAAGCATTGTACATATTTTATTACATATATGTGCATTGTTAAACACTTATGTGCAAATTGTGACATATGTGTATGTGTTATTTGATATAGAGGAGCAACTGGAACGTTAAACTCCAGACGTTGTTGGAACTTCCTGGCATTAGCTCTGGGAGCAACTAGTGAGCAACTTAGATGGTCTCACTCAATTAAATGTTTTATATATACTATGTTTGAATTGTTGAATGAATGTGTCTTGATTGTTGGATTCTAGACAATGAAGGTTTGATAATGGTGATATTTGATTGAGATATTGTAAGTGCTACTTGTATGTGAATTTGATTGAAAAAAATGTACATAAATTGATTGTTAAACGCTAGACTACAGTTTAATGATAAATGTGTTCTGAATGTGCATTTGCATATGAATGAAAATGTGAATTCTCAACTTTAATATTGAATGTCGGACTAGGGTTCGATGATATGCGAATGTGATTAAATGATAATATGCAAATGTGATTGATGTATTTCATTACATGGATGCATGAAAGATAAAGTCAGTTGTGACCAGAGTAGCCAATGTGAAAATAGCTTTAAGCTCAGTTATGCGCATTAGAGCCTCAGGTTTAACATTTAATGAGATCGGTATTCCCAACAGATACGGGACAGTTATCAATGAGCCCAATATCTACATTGGATATGGGACAGTTATAGGCACTCAGTCACAACAAAGAAATAAATAAAAGTGAGTCTCATGTGTATTGCATACGAAAATTGATATGCATGTTCCAAATGAACAAAATGAACAGCGTGACTACTCTAAATGTGAATTGTGAAATAAATGATCAAAATGATTTTGTGATGCTATGTGATTATGACTGAAATGATGTGAATTATGTGTTATGTGACTGGGTGAGCCATCGAGGAAGGCCATTCACTGAGTTCGCAAAACTCATCCAAAATTTGCAAATATTTTTTAGGTTCAGAAGAGTACCCCATTAGGTAAACGGGAGTATATCTACTGCACACAAGTGGAAGATAAAGGTCGGGATCAGTTCGTGTTTGCATTTGTATTTCCTTATTTTTGTATTGAATTGAGTCTTCTACAATTGTTGTAATTTGTGTATTTAAGTATTTCTGTTTGTAATAACTTTCCAAGTTGGAAAGGTTTGTAAATGACTTTGAAATGTAATGAAATTATGACAACAAGTATTTTTGTATTTGAAATGGGCCTAACTTGATAACTGATTTCCACATATGATTGTGCTATAAAAAATATTTGTAAGGAAATTTTATTGACTGACTGTGATAGCATGCCACCCTCGCGGGGCATGTACTTGGATATCACTTAGGATGTCAGGTATATGTCTTGCGGGTGTGGGGTGCTACATTGTATCATACAATATTATTTCTTCTATACTTAAACCTAGTACAATGACTTACCTTCAATAGTTCCAATTAAATAAATTAGAAGATTTTATATTAGATATGAAACACTAAGTCTTTGAGCCAAAATTAATGAGTTAAGGATGTGATGCTTAATTGAAGCATATATTATCTATTAAGTTTATGACTAAATTGGATAACAAAATGTTATAAGATATTCAAAAGGTTGGATATAATCTTACAGACTTGTTAAAAAATTATTTATTTCAATGTGTACTTATAGGAGAATATTTCTCAAGATAAGTAGTGGAAGTAAGATGAAATTTGAAAAGTTCAAATCTCATGATGGTATATCTAATTGGAACTATTGTCTTTGTTGATATATTTGATGTATAACTGAAAAGCTACGAGACATTGACAATTCATTTTTATGATGAATTCAAAGAGTCTTTTTTAGAGATGATAGTGAATTGATCATGTTTATAAGAAGGTAAGTGGAGTATAGTTGTCCCCTTTAATGGGAGCATATGGAGACATATTGCTCATAGAGAACAACAACTCTAACTTTCAATTGTTGAAAACCATAATTATCTAAGAACAACTCTTATTGGATTTGAAAAAGGTAATAACTTAGTTATGGGAATTATATCTATAGAGATAGAAGTTGTTCATATATTTTAAGTCCAAATACATAAATAAAGTGCTAAAGATGTTTAGTATTTGAAATATCAGATACTTGTGAAGTATTAAATATATTCATTATTCTATTTATGAGTTGATATTTGTGTTCAAGGAGATAAGGATATTAACTTTAGAAGTAAAGCCTAACTAAGGTTTATTTACTTAGAACAATATCTTTCAATATTGGGAAGGTTCCAATGTAGCAATGGTTATTAATTAAGTTATAATACATTTTTCATTTAGTAGAAATGATTAATTGGATTGACAAATTCTTTAGTGAAATTGATATAGTGCATTGCATTATTCAAGATAGAAATGTATTGTGGAACATTAGAACTATTGGGCATGTAAAAGGAGCTAATGTCTCATTAAAGATTCAATGATTTATTTAGGCAAATTTTCTTAATTATGATGGTAATTGAGATAGAAGTTATAAAAATTAAGCAAATGCTCACTAAAGACAATCTTATAGAATTCTCTCATAAAGCCACTATCTCAGTAGTAGTATAATCATAATATGGTGATATGGTATAATATACTTAAAACGATTGGTTTAGTACAAGTAAGAGATTGTTGGTTTATGCCTTACAACCAATTAGTTTGGTTTTAGTTTAGTGATAATTATTTAAAGGCATTCTTTATCTTGTACATGCTTAGATGTATGTAATAAATTCTATGGGAAAATTGTACATTGTAAATAAAATTATAATGAGATTATAATTATGAGATTCAGATTGCATTTATGTATTATCCTTAAATTGTTCCTAGTCATTGTTCTATTAAGATTAGACATTAATATAACATAAAAAGACTAACATGCATTATTTTTTCCTTATGAAGGAAGTAGTCGATCTCATAGGCTAAAGTATAGAGATACTTAAACAAACATGTGGGTGGTTGTTAGAGAACAAGTTCACTAAATAAACCCAATATGAGAAATCCATTTGGAACATTGCTTGTATGTTTACGGAATTTTTATCGTGATAATTGTCTAAGTGATCTTTTGACTTGAAGTCTCTAAAGTTATCTTGTATAGGAATTATTATGTTTTGATACTACTTATGACTTATTTAATCATGAGTTAATCAATCGGTAGTCATTAGATGTAGCATAAGTTATATGGAAGTAGTTAAGTGATCATGATAAGATTCATCACCCTAAAGTAATTAGGGAGAATGTTCCATTGTTTGCGATTAGTATTGATTCGGGAAACCCTTGACCAAAGTGGAATGATGCTTATAAATAGTTTAAAAATGTCATTAATTGAATTAATATGATTGAAATAAAAAGGAGTAGACATTAATTCTATGCTCTATCTATTCGAAACATTGTATAATTAAATGATTGAATTGTACGAAAAAATCATGCAAGGAAAGTTTAATCAAAACCAGTTTGACATTCTTGAATATTTTTGTGGTCATGATACGTTACTAGACGTTAATCTTGATCTGTGATTATAAATTTTTTAATTGGAGAACTAAATTGTGAATTAGAATTATAATTTATAATCGTTGCCAATATATTAGGAACATAATAGGTCACACATTAAAGAATAGTTTGTAAAAGAAAAATCAATACTAATTAAGTTGAATTTAATTATAAAGTTTGAGAAACTTTAGGGATTAAATATGAGATATTTGATTTTATTAAACTTAAATTAGTTATAATTAAAGTATGATTTTAATTATAATTAAGGAATTCAATTTTTAAAAAATTAAAAAAACCATAATGCTTTTTTTATAAATAGGAATAAGCATCAGGGAGCTAGCACTCCTACCTAATTCCTCTCAAGAATTGATAAACTACACATAAATAGGTGGTGGTTGACACATTGAAAAGCTTCCAAAGGATTTCAACATAAAGAACAAATCAAGTACGATTTCTTACTTTATGATTCGTATTTTATTATTTAAGTTATTCAATTATCAGGATTCGATTAGAAACCGTAAAATTTTATTTTTTTATTGCGCGAGTGACTCGATCATGGTTGGTATCCATCACAATATTGAAGAAAGAAGCTCGTAAAGAGTAGAGGAGAGGTGTAGAAGAAGTACATGGAGTAGTCTCAGGGAAAATCAAAACTAGATTGAAATGGTGTGTACAACTATTATTTGAAGGAACAGTGACCAGGAGATAAAGTGATAAACCAAAGAAAATAAGCAAAAAGTGGGAAGAAGATTGGTCAAATTCAAATAGGAAAAAGATTGGTAGCATTTAAGTAAGAAAAGGTGGCAACTTGAAGGATAAGAAAGCCATTAGGTATGATGAAATTGGACTTACTCTTGAATCATTGAAGGTGGTGATTCTTTTTTTATGTTTGATAGAAAAGATCTTTCAATATTGTCTTGAGATAGTTGTAAACCATAATGGTGTGGGAGTGTGGGGAGGAGTCAGAATTGTTGGCGCTGAATTTTGTGCTTATGTGTTCTAAGCAAAGACGTGGTCATTCTTCTTACATTTCACTAAACCAACTTCTCTCCTTTTCAAATTTTGGTTAAGAATGGAAAAAAAACCAGCCTGGTCAAACCATGCCACGAGCCATGTGAGGTTGGCTTGTGGAATCTCAGGCCAGGCCACAAAATATAGATCACAGACCATAAGCCACAGGCCACTAAGCTTAGGCCTAGCAACCACAGTTATGAAACGAAACTATGTCTGATTGTGGTTTTCTGATGTATGTAAGTTCTAATTAATAACCTTAATAATTTGCAAGCGTATGGGTCATTCGTGTAGTACCTAAGGTGTCGATCCCATGAGGAGTGATAATCTAATCCTAAAATCTAAGGCCAAAACAATTTGTATTGTTTCAAAATGTAACAAAACTAAAGTAAGAATTTAACTCGATCAACCAACTTAATTTGAAGAATCAATTATGAAAATATTAACAAAGTAGCAGTTGCAACCCACACTCAAGAATTAACCTAAAGAAACTATCAATTGAGAGAAATGAGAATTTTTACCTATCTTTAACACTAACCTAATCAATTATAAATTATCGAATTATTGGTCCTAGATGATCCTAGGATTGATTATTCTCTCTCGAGTTATAACCATTAACCCTAAATTATAAACCCTAATCAGATTATGAAAAATGTCAATTTCTCAATTAACAATATACGCAAAACCCTAATTAGATATGAAGTTGTTTGATAAACTATCGGGAATCTATGCGAGATCTCTCTTCATACAATTACCAATTTGAATAATTTCTCATGCTTATTAAATAACCTAACCTCATTAGCCAAATTTAATTATTTTTCATTCAATTCACCCTTTCAGTCTATTACCGAATTGTGTAATCACAAAAATCAATCAGAATAAATCCAATAAACATAAAACAATATGATTTTATTTAATCAAAAATAAAATACTAAAAGGTAAGAATGTCGATCTGGTTACTCAATTAAGGCATGTTTTTTATTAAACTGCTTAGTTGGAATGTCATTATTGCCTTTTTATATGAAGGCACACATTTGTATGTCTGTTAATCTAGTTACTCAACTACATCATGTTCTCAGCTGGCTACTAACTCTATTCATAACCCTAAGGCTTGCAGAATAGTTATTTATTTTTTTTAAATTAACAAACATGATTTTTGATTGATTTTTTAAATTTTATTTTATTGCCTATCTTATTGCTTTAGCTACTCATTTTTATGAAAAATACTAGCAAAGTTACTTGAGTCGAAATACCTTAAATTATGAATGAATGTGACAATTTAGAGGGTAACAAACTAACACTAAATCCTAATTAAACTGCATATTTACCCCATTTCGCTAATTTTGCGAGCTAATGATTCTTTGTAACCTAATAGACTATGTTTAAATTAAATCAATTCCAATCCATCGAAGCCATTGACACATTGACACAATTCACAAAATATAACCTAACAACTATTATACAATATGTAAAATCACATTCAAAGCAAGACATCTAACCCTCCCCACATTTGATCAACACATTGTCCTCAATGTGAGAAGGGGACAAACAAACATAAAAGAAAAGATGAAATATAAATTAAATTAAAATAAAAACAAAAACAAAATAAAATAAAGACTAAATTTAGAAAGAAAGCAGGTTAGAACAAAGCCTTAAGGTGATGGAGGCAGGGATGAATCGACTGGATCCCAGAGATTATTGTCGTATCTAGGAATTGTTTGAAAGAGTGAGGGAATTAGTTATCCTAGCTCAATACAAATTACTAAAGTTTTATTGAAAGCTCAAAACATCTCTAACTAAACTAATGATTTCAATCAATCTACTAAATATGCTAATTTATGGTCCTTAGCTTGACTTTGCTTCCATGGAGGCATCTTAATTGTTTGAAGAGAGAGAAATCACTTCCTTGTCCTTGGGAATTGCTCCTCTAAGATATAGCTTGCAATAATGCCCATTGACCTGAAAAGTTTCCTTATTAGCATTTTCCAATTTGAGTGCTCCATGATTGAAAACTTGAATGACCGTAAACGGTCCACTCCATCTAGATTTCAACTTCCCTGGGAATAGTCTCGACCTTGAATTATATAGCAGAGCTGCATCTCCTACTTTAATTTCCTTTTGTTTAAGATAAGCATCATGCTATTTCTTTACCTTTTCCTAAGTTTAACGTTTTCATACGCATTATAACAAAAGTCTTAGAGTTCTTTCAGTTATAGAAGTCTCTTTTACCTACTTATTTCTAATCAAAATTTAATGCTTTAGTCGACCAGTATGTTCGATGTTCTAATTCAACTAAAAAATGACAAGCTTTCCCATACATGAGCCTATAAGGAGTTGTTCCGATAAGTGTTTTGAAAGCTATCTTATAGGCCCATAAGGCATCATTTAACTTTATTGCCCAATCCTTCCTGGAGTTGTTCACCATTTTTTTCCAAAATTTGTTTCAGCTCCATATTGATAACTTCCATTTGGCCACTAGTCTGTGGATGGTAGGGTGTAATAGCTCGGTAATGCACTACCTTCCCATCATTGGTTGGAGATGCTATTGCTTCGGCCCAATGCGAAACATAATTAACTCCCACTATAATGTATATATTTACCATTGAAGATGGGAAAGGACCCATAAAATTGATGCCTATAAGTTGAAGACTTCCACTTCTAAAATGTTGTTAATGGCATCTCATCTCTTTTGGAGATGTTACCTATTCTCTAGCATCAATCACATTGTTCTACGAAGGTTTAAGCATCCTTAAACAATTGTGGCCAATAAAATCCACTCTCAAGTATCCGAGCTGCCATTTTGTTGGCTCCATAATGCCTAGCATACTGACCTTTATGACATTGCCTTAGGATGTCTAACATTTCTTCCTCTAGAACACATCGTTGCATTAACCCATCAGTACATGCTTTATATAAAATTGGCTCATCCCATATATATCGGTTACAACCATCTAAGAATTTCTTCCTTTGTTAATAAGATAGATCTGACGGAAGTTTACCATTGGCACTATAATTTTTGATATCTACTAACCATGGTGTAGTTAAACTCTCAAGTAGCATCATGGTTTCATTGGGGAAATTTCATTAATATCATCACTTGGCTTCCATTCCCCTACTTCCAGTTTGGATAAGTAATTTGTAACCACATTTTTTGCTCCATTTATATCTCTCACCCTTATATCAAATTCTTGTAAATGTAACACCTATCGAATGAGCCTCAGTTTTGCATCTTTTTTATTGAAAAGGTATTTTAATGCCGTGTAATCGATGAATCCGATTACCTATAAACCCAAAAGACATTGTCGAAACTTATCATACGTGTACATTACTGTGAGTAGTTCCTTCTCTATAGTGGTGTAATTCAGCTGAGGTCTTGCAAGGGTCTTGCTGGTATAGTAAATCACATGCAACATCTTATCTTTTCTTTGGCCTAATACGCAAACTATGGCTTGGTCACTTACATCACACATAACTTTGAACAGAAGTGTCCAGTCCAGTGGTGATAGAATTGGTGCTAATATTAATGCCTCCTTTATTGTGTTGAATGTAGACATACATGTTGGAGTTATGTAAATATAGTGCCCTGGAAAGCAAGTGTATTTATATGTAACTTTATCTTCTTCAGTTACAGTTT
>JAOSBK010000003.1:18102510-18113441 GCA_027568895.1 Erythroxylum shatona
ATTAAATAAATAAAATTTATAAATAATATTGAATAGTTATTAAATAAATAAGATTTAAAAATTGTATTTTAAAAAATTATTATTAAAATTAAAAAATTATTAAATTAATTTGATTTTCAAAAAAATGAAAAAATAATAATAAAAACTTCACGAAAGACATTTCGCGACGTTTTTAAAAACGTCACTGAATACGCGACATTTTTAAAAAAACGTCGCAGATTCCTTCACATTCTGTGATGTTTTAAAAACGTCGCAGAATGTTAGAGATTCTGTGACGTTTTTTAGAACGTCGCGGATTGTCCAATCTTTTAGTGACGTTTTTCGAAACGTCGCGGAATGTTAGCATTTTTTGCGACGTTTTTCATAAAACGTCGCGGAAACCTTTTGCCTACACTACATTCTGTGACGTTTTTTGTGACGTTTTTGGACATTCTGTGACGTTTTAAAAACGTCGCAGAATGCCTTATTTTCTTGTAGTGTTTCACTGTATCTCCTTTCCTAATTAAATAATATACGTCATCACTTTCGTACCTAAGCACAAAGCATAGCTAAAAACTTCAATAATGTAATCCTTTTAACAAAACATATTGTATTCTTCCTTTATTCTTTTATTCCTTTTCCCTTTCTGCTTGTTTGAGTTTGCTCCTAATTGAGAATTTTGCACCCAAACTTTATTCTAAATCTAAGGTGTTTCATTTAGCATTAGGCATTATGTTTTTTAGACTAGAGGTGTTATGATTTTCCTTATGCCTTACATGTTTTGCTTGGCATTAAACCTATGGTGTTTCATTTTTTATGAGGCCTCAGGCATTTTAAAGTGGTTCACTTATTTTGAAATAATAACATAGTTATGATTTTTCTGTTATAATCGTGATTCTTTTGAAATAATGTGCCTCTAACTTAGTTCATAATTTTGTGAATATATTTCATATAGAGTATGTATTATTTCATTTCATGTATGGTAATTAAGAAGGAACAACTAAAGAGTAAGTGATTGATTATTTCAGTGTCATAATTACAAAGTTTGCTAAGATTGTTTATTTGAGCATTCACTTTGTCCATTATTCTCAAATCTTTCAATAATGTAGCAATAGGACATTTCTTTGCCAAGTTTTTAAGTTCATTCATTACCTAAAATAACAATAAAAACCTTTTCCACTATTCTTACACTTGTTATTGTTCATGTGATACTAATGTTCAACCATTATTGTTTTGATTGTTTGTAAATAACGATATGTTGCTTATATTAACATAATTTATACATATATTAACATAATTTATACATGTATGTTTCGAATACTAAATAAATAAGCATATGATACTTCGTCATTGCTTTTATATTAATATAATTTATATTGACATTAAACATATGTTTTGATTGCTTTCAATAACGATAAGCTCAATTGCTAAGATATGCTCAATTGCTCATTTTGATTGTTTATAAACTCAAATATTTATATAATTATTATTTCCAACCTCAAGCTTTTTGTTTCAGATGGATAAGCATACTGCTTCAGTTAAGAGTTCTAATCCATTGTCGAAGATAGAAGTGGAATCTTTTATTTCAAAACCAAGTGAAGATAAAGATTCAACTAGAACTTGACATAAAAGTGAAGTTTGGAACCAGTTTAACAAAACTAGGTCGACCAATGGGATTGAAAAAGTAGTGTACAAGTATTGTCATAAGTTGTATTTGAGTTGTTCGAAAGGTGGAACGTCGCATTTAAAGAGACACATAGATTCATGTACTAAAAGGAAGATAGTTTTAGAAGGTCAAACATTTTTGACCCCTATCCTGATGAAAGGGAAGAATGAGTTGAGTGTAACAACTTTTGACAACAACATATCACAGCTTTTGATGGACAAAATGATTATTAGAGATGAACAAACATTGTCTATAGTTGAAAGTAAAAGTTTCAGGATGTTTTGTTATTCACTACAACCGACTTTCAAGGTTCCTTGTCGGAATACATTGAAGAGGGAGATAATGATAATTCACAGGGATAAGAAGATGAAGACAACAAGAACATTGTCGAGTGTTGAAGGACGGATTGCTAAAACAATGGACCTCTAGACAACTGATAACCAAAAGAAGGGTTATATGGTGGTGATGGCACATTATCTTGATATTGATTGGAAGTTACGCGATATACTTTTAAGGTAATTTATAGTCTTTAATATTGTTATCATTTACTTTTTCATTATGTTATAAATTTATGATTGATATTGGTAATATTTGTATATGATAGGTTCATTTATTTGTTAGCATCATACACAAGTGACAAATTGGCAATCATGTTGAGAGAATGTTTAATGGATTTTAACGTCGACAATAAAATATCCATCATCACAGTCAACAATTGTAAAACAAATGATTCTATGGTTGAAAAGTTGAAGAGTAATATGCGGATAGGAGCTTATTAGTTGGACGTAGGTTATTTCACATGCATTATTTTACGCATATTTTTAACTTGATTGTGAAGGATGGGTTGGAGATGATAAGGGAAGCAATAGATTGTACTCGGGATAGTGTTCTATATTAATGTGCAACTTATAAAAGGGTTGAAAATTTTGAGGATGTTGCACAAATTCTATGTATTCTAAGTTCAAAGAAGTTGGTTTCAGATTATCTGACCAAATGGAACTCAAACTTGAAGATGTTGGAGTCGGCATTACTATATGCTAAGGTGTTTATAAGACTGAGGGATAAGGATTCTCAATATACATGCATGTCAACAGAAGATTAGTGGGATTTGGCTAAAGAATTTTACATGAAGTTGGAATTATTCTATAATGCTACTGAATTGTTCTTGAGAACAAAATATCCAACTTCACAAAGTTGTTTTAACACACTGTCGAACATAAAGCATGTTTTATCACCGTGGATGTTTAAATCCAATGATATTATATGGACTATGGCAAAGCGGATGATGGATAAGTTGAATTTTTATTAGTATAAGGTTGGAGAAATTGTTGCAGTGTTAAATATATTTATGGTACATTGTATGTTGTTGAATATAGTTACGGTGTGTCAATTTTACGTTAAAAAACTATCTTACAACACATTTCTAAACCTCTCCTTACTGGTTGTGTTTTACTAGGTTCACCTTTTTGTTCAACTCTTTTACATTTGCATATTTTTCACATAATCCTTCCATTTCTCCTTGTTTAATATCCAAATCTTTTGCATGTCATCGTTCCATGTATTTTCTTGTCTTACATATTATCCTTTTATTCATTTCTATTTACTTCATCTAACATTGTGGATAAAGTAAAGTAATTTCCTCTCTCAATTTTTGTTTAACTTTTTAACCCTACATTTTGTATTGTTTGTTTTTACTCGTAGATCCTATTATTCTTTTATTGAAAAACGTAATTATTTATTTGTATTGTGTTCTTTATTTATCCTCTGTCATAAATTGAATTTTCTTCAATTCATCAAGGTTAACATCTAATTTCTCCTTTCCTTATCGGAAGAGTTTATTATTATTATTATTATTATTATTATTATTTTATATATATATATATATATATAATGTTATGAGATAACCATCAACATAGACTTAACTCCTCCGACAATCCAAAGAATAAGCAAAACAATCAAATATTTAATGGGAGAATCTCAAATTAACTGATTGAACGAAAGTGTAAATTTTTACTTAGTTTGTTTTATTTTAAAAATTAAGCTAGGTTATTATTTTATCTTATTTTTAAAAATATGAATTACGTAATGTAGTTTATTAAGTACATGTTAATACTAATTTGGTTTGTTAAAAATTGGCGTTAATTGACTTTTTAAAATTTTAATAATTAATTAACAAAAATAAAAGTTCATGATATTAAATGTCTTCCTTTAGCAAAGTTAATCTTTTTTCCTAAATTGTAAACTCTTATCAACCACATCAAATCATTTATCCTTGAATAGTTGTTACATACAAATATCTTGTGTTTAATTCAGTCGGCAAATTTATTTTCGTTGAAGTAAAGATGGAGATCTCTTCTCAACCTAAAAAGTAATTTTATTTTTGTATATATTAAAAGAATATCATGTTTCATTTTATGTACAAGTTTTAATAACTATACAGGATACAACAAAATTTCCTGTGAGCTGTTACCCCAACGTCAAGAATTACATCAGTTTTTGTTTTTGTGAGTCTTTTTCGAGTAACGCGTATATTATAAATATACATATTTCTGTTCTTAATTATTATATATATGTGTGTGCTTTAAAAAAAACAATAATATCAATTCCATGTAATAGAAGATTGACACTTTATGCATTCCCCATAAAAGACAGACGAGCACTTTCGTATTTCTTCATCTTCATTATAATCTTTATAGTTGTCTGAAGAAAAGTGAGCTCCACAAGGAAAACTCTAAAACCTTTAACAGACAATTGAATAATACATAAGTCTGGTAAAGTAGTCGGCGTCCAGAACATGTGATGAGATCTGATGAATGCGTCTAAAATACCTATTTTTGTGCCTGCCTCGTATATTAGATTATAAATATCCAGCCACGGGTACGGACTCGGATTTCCGTCTTATTGGTAAGGACTAGGGAGAATTCAATACCTGTCTTGTAACGCAAGCAATAGATAATTAATTGGACTGGCATAACTGTACAGTTTCCATCCAAGGCCGTGTGCATCTCTTAAAACGATTTGTCTGCAGATTTTCAATAAATAATAATTCAACAATTCCCTTGCGCAAAATAAATAATAAATAAATATTGTCTAGGATTCTTTATTTTTTGTCTAAAAATCCAGGACCTCGCCTTCTTCTCTATAAACGTTTGCATAACCGCACCAACATGCGGAAACTAGCTTGAGAATGGAGGGAGATAAGAAAGTGATGGTGGTATTGGATGAGAGCGATTGCAGCTTTCATACGCTCATTTGGATGCTTGACAATCTGAAAGATTTGACGTCAGATTGGCGACTTCTTATCTTTACTGCACTGCCGACTCCTAACTGCTACCACACAATCGCTGCATTCCTAGACGGCACAGCCATTCCCTTGCCCTTCCCCACGTATTTCTTATTCTTATCCAGTTAAGAATTCATAATTACCATGAAGCTTTCACAATTTGTATCCAAGTTTAAGAAGCTTACAGGTGCTGGTTAATTTTTGTATGCATTTGCAGACCCAGGTTTCGTTTTGACAACTCAGGAGCGAGATGAGGAGGCTTCCATGGGTCTGTTGGAGAAAGCAGTGAAAATATGTGCTAGCCGAGGGGTAGAGATATTTGCCCATATTGGAAGATTATCACAAATTCATTAAAATATCATCTTTTGTTATGTTTAAGAAATTGATAAATTGAACCTCTGAATCGTGTGGTTAACCTATTCAACCAAACAAGCCCACTTCACAATTGGATAATTTCGTCTGCAATTTTTAAACAATGTGATGTAGTTTGTCTCAAGGAAAATGAAAAAGATTTCCATGCTCATTCGTTTGGTAGGTCAAAGCAGAGACAATTACTGAACTTGGGGAATCCAGAGAGCTTATATGCGAAGCTGTGGTGGATCATAAAATCGATCTTCTTGTTATAGGCAGCCCAGCAACAGAAGGGGCTTTCACAAGGTATCTCCCAATACTTTTTTTTTTTTTTCACATAAGAAAAATTTAAACGGTTACAATTCCTCTAGCCTATCATGCTTATCATCTTTACAATTTCTGTACTGCTGTTTTATTTTTTGCACTTAGTGGTTTTTCCTTTTGGAACAGGTTTTTTGCAGGAAGTCTCTCGGACTACTGCGTACAAAATGCCAAGTGCCCTGTTCTTGTTGTCAACAAACCTGAATACCAAGACTTGTAATATTCCCCACCCAGAAGCATTTTACCTTCAAGATGGAAATTGTTTTGTATGTCACAGAATTTATAGTTCCTCACTGATCAAATGATAATTTATCCAAAAAAAGGAAAAGAAAAACATAATGAACATATATAAATTAGATTAAGGTACAAATTTTGATTGGGATATTGAATCAGGGGTAAGAGAGGGTTAGAAACTATGTAGTCAAATATGATTTACAATTTCACCATGGACTGCTATTAAACTCAATTTCTCCACCCTGTACGGAGTTGGAAAATATCTATGTATGCGTTCCAAATTGGTGCTAACAAAATATGAAAATCTATTATGCTCTCTTGCAGAGTGACAGAACCCCCTTGAAAATGTACTGGCATCATAAACTAGTGTGTTAGAATTGCAGACAAAATTGAAGGTGAAAAATGGACCATATACAGCTCTTTCCTACCTTGTTACAGCTATATGGTCCGAAAGAAACATCGGGGTATATACAAAATCAACTCACTTAGATGTTGAGTTATCTAATCTCATATATCAGCAGATTAGTTGTACATAAAGCCTTTACAACCACTAGAATAAGTAAGTTAGGAAATTAGCACCATCTGGAGAATTACTTGGCCAATTGTTCAATTAGATAACCCACAGCTTGTATCTCCTATCATTTGAATATTAAGCTTATCTACTTTCTTGATGTAATTGCTTCTAGCATTGTATCTATACCTTGTAATCATTTTCATTCAATTAATATATTAAAAAAATTCGGTTAGTGAAGCTCAACTACCTAGTTAAGTTTGGTTTTGAAAACATTAGTTTAATAAATCAACACCTTTTCCCACATGACTGCAGCATACATATATGACCATATGTCGGGTTATGTTTAAATATTTTTTAACCTCCACCATAAAATAATTTATTAGGAAGGTTATAGGGTTTTTAGAATTAGGTGAAACTTTAATTATCAATACAAAATTTATAAGAAATGAGTGATACACTATCCACTAGCAATAACACTTAGGACATCAGGGAAAAAAGAATGGTCCAAGCCTTGAAGGCTGAGCACTATAAGAGTAAGAATACCTTATGCTTCGGTCCACTAAAAAGTGTCCCTTGAAAAGGTAGGAAATCCTTAATAAAACGACTTTCAAACGCAGTAGCTTAATCTGACTGCATAGTCTGGAACAAATAGGTTTGATTATAGAACTAAGAGAAAATGGTTAATAATGTGGTTTTTCTTTTTTTTTTTAAGTCTATGAATATAACTAAACTAAAATCATGCTCGAAATTTTCTACAACTTTCGGTTTCAATATAGATGTGGGGATAAAGGAGCAGGATGGTATTACATTCTGGACGGGTGGTGTAGATTTCATGATGTCAACCTTCAAATTTGGTGTGAAGTGTAGGTTTTAATTTTTAGACTATGTATAAACATTTTGCATATCTAAGTTCAAATTTTGACTTTCCTAATGGTGTATATGCAAATATAGAGTTTTCGCATATAATCCTCGTGAAGATTGAATGAAAAAAAAAAGGACCCAATTCATTAAGTATTATACCCGACATAAAAACTAAACAAATATTCAACTATTAGAAATGCCCAAAAAATATCATATTTATAAAGCAGAAACATGGGTGCACTTTCACGATGGTGGAGGAACTGGATCGGAAAAAAGAGGGATTCTAGTTATAAGATATCTAATAAAGTTGTCACTAGAATTGAGATCTCATTTAAAGAGAAACATATCAAATACCTACAGTGGAAGTACTATTTCCGCATCTCTCTGACCAAATCTACCCACATTAGGATTACTCGTTAATGGTTTATTGCATTTTGACTCTCTATTTTGTAAGTTATGCATAGACAATAGTGACGATAAAAAAGGTTCAATTTGTGGAGGAATGCACATAATGCACTTAATAAAGGACTTAAGGGTTTTTCATATGCTTTCTTACACTACAAGAAAAACATGAATTAGTGACAGAAAATTACCGACGGTAAAAAAAGGTTGCAAATTACTGATGAAAATTTTAATTCCATTTGTAAAATTGACTGGAAAATTTTTGTTTAGTGACGATAGCACTATCTGTCACTAAATATGGAGGGAAATGAATTTACGATGGAATTTAGCAATGGTATCAAATGCCCGTCAGTAAATAAGGCGGAAATTATTGGTAAAATAATAAGTTTTTCAATTTGCCGATGGAAATGTTTCGCCGATAACGTTCTTTGGTAAAATCTCAAGCTATACGCTGTTGTCTGCTTCTGGTTGAACGTTTTTAAGTTAAACAAAACGGCATCATTTTTTTAAATCAAATGACTTCGTTTTGTTATACTTAAAACAGACTCTCAAATCCCCCGCCCCTCCACTTGCATCGATCCTCCTTCTTTATCCCCCAGATCTGCTACTACATTGTCTCCTTCTTTGTCGAGAACTGCTGCATCTTTGGTGTTCTCTGCGGCGTCTCCAGTCTGTCATTAGCATTGTGGAGCTGCTGCTTCTTCTCCAGCCATTGTTATCATCTTCTCCTGCAATTGTTGTCGTCTTCTCCAATTGTTTTCATGGAGATACTTTCGTCTTCTATATCCCCTCCTCTGCGTTTGTTTATGTTTAGGCATGAAGTTTCATTTACAAATTGATTTTTTTGTAAATGTTTGTGTATGGGAATGAGTTTGTGTATGGGTATTAGTTTGTTTGTTTGTGTATGGCTAGAGTTGCGAGAAATTATTTCAAAAAGACCATAAAATTTTTCTAGAATGGATTTTAGGGCTTGAAACCAATATGAATGCCTAGAATGGATCTTAATATTAGAAGTTGAGATAAAATTTCTAGAATTGAGTCTTACGATTTCAATTTAACATAAAATCCTAAAACTTGCCTTAAAGCTTGAAAAAAAGATGAAATGGTTAGAATTACGTCTTAGGCTTTGAGTTAAAAAGAAATATCTATAATGGATCTTAGAATTTGAAATTAAGAAAGAATACCTAGAGTTGGTGCTTAGGACTTAAAATTAAGATAAAATTCCTAGACTGGAGTTTTAGGACTTGAGTTAAAAAATACCTATAATAGATCTTAGGATTTGAAATTAAGTTAAAATTATTAGACTTGGCCCTTAGGACTTGAAATTAGGTTAAAATACCTAGAGTTAGGTCTTAGGCATTGAAATTAAGATAAAATAGTTAGGTTGGATCTTATAACTTGAGCATATTTTAGATTTTGATTTGAAAATATAGAATTTCTAAGGTTTAGTGAAAAATGATCCTTTCTAGGTTTTTAATTCAACTTCCTATAATCAAAGAAAATAAGTCAATTAGTTTGGATCCGTGAAGCCAATTCACTGTCTTAATTTAAACCACTATAACATTGTTCTTATTAGGAACTACTTGTACTAGACTTACTCACTATCTAATGAGAGCCAAGCATATTTATAAAACAAAAATTACATTTTCGTAGCCTAGGTTTTAAAGAGTGTAATTAAATGACATTCTTCTTGAGTTCCTAACTAAGTTCCATTCCCTCTTTTGTCTCCAAAGCAACATGATTAGTGACAATAACCTCTATCTTGTCCTTACCATCTATCTTAAAAATTTCCTGTATTATTGAACCAACATGATCAATAGAGTTAGTGGGAAAAAAAAATGAACATCATTAGAATACATCATGGCTTTAAAGATATTAAAATGGATTATTTCACCATTAAGTTCCATTGTGAGAGTCTAATAACACCCATTTACATATATACCATCCATAACCACCATTTTACAATATCTATTAGTATGATCATCCAATTAAATAATAACATTAGTTTCTTTAGAAGTTCATAAATTTAACAAAGTATACACAGATAACAACACAACATTAATGGATGCTTCTAAATCTAGCATAGGTCTCCCAATAGTGGTGTTGCCTATTTTATAAAGAATGGTGAACATATCTCATTCCTTTCACTTGAAAGGATTTTTTCATTAAAGTACTGCCCAAGCACTCTCACTTATTATTATCTTCGTATCGCTATTTAGTTTTCTTTTGTTAGGATATAACTTCTTTAAAAATTTTGTATACCTTGGTATGTGCTTGATGGCATTTGATAGAGGGATGTTGACATTGGTGCATTCAAACATGTCAGGACCCTTCTCGAGAAGCCAGGCATTGGATACTCATTTACCTTTACAACTCTCATGTCACTTGGAATTTAAGAAAATAAGTATATCATTGCCATTTATCGATGCAATACACTGGACTCAGCTTTAAAGTTGATTTATTGTTGTATATGTAAGAATTTATGAAACGACCTCCCTACTAGTTAGGGGTCAAGCTACATCTTATTGAGTGTGAGTTGTTCTTGTTCTTGTTCTATGACTGTAACAATTGTTAACCTTCTAATTCAAAATTTGTACTTGAGTATGATATTCAACAAATCACCTTATTTCCTTTTGAATATATTGTTTCAAATATTGAATTCAAATTCTTATATTTCTAAAAAATTCAATAAACAATGAATTTTAGGTAAAAATATGATACCAAAGAGGCAACGTGATGTAATGTGACCCAGGTTGAGATAATGATTCAAAGGTATTTACTGTGAAGGTGAACCATCACAGTCTGCAGCTATAACTGAATCACCTCCTCCCCCTTCAGGGCCTACAGTTGCAAATGACACATCACCTGTTGTTCCTCATGCTACACCATTCACCACTCCTACATCATATACTACCCCTAAATCGAATGAAGAAAACGGTCACCAGCCAAGAGCTGAGGGACCTAATAGAAGAACATATATAAAAATTTTCAATAATCTGTAAGTGAAATTTCATGAAACACTATATGTTTATAATTAAGTTATAGGTTTAATTTTTTACAAATGATATAAAATTATTTGTTTTAATATTAGGTTGATTCCGTATAGATCGTGTTCTAGAAATATGACATCTAAATTTAAGGAGAAGATTAATTCTGAGGGTTATGTATGGAATAATATCTCTTAGGCCACAAAGGCATTTTACTTTCAGGAGTTTGAGGTACAATAAAAAAAATTAATTTCTTTTTTAATTGATTTGTATACATTAATTAGATAAATATTATTACATTATAAGTATTTATCGAATTTTTTCCTTTTATTT
>JAOSBK010000003.1:18123080-18140569 GCA_027568895.1 Erythroxylum shatona
TTTAATAATTTTGTTGATAATCAAATAATGATAATGTTTGAAATAAATGAACTATTCTGATGAGTGTGTTAAGTGTGTAGTGCCAAAACATAGTAGAAGAAGTTCACTAAGAAGAAGTTTCGAAGACTAGAAGAAGTTCACTAAGAAAAAGTTCCGAAGACTAAGAAGAAGTTCACTAAGAAGAGGTTCACTAAGAAGAAGTTCCGAAGACTAGAAGAAGTTCACTAAGAAGAAGTTCACTAAGAAGGAGTTCACTAAAAAGAAGTTCGCTAAAAAGAAGTTTCAGAGACTAAGAAGAAGTTTCGAAGACAAAGAAAAAGTTCACTAAGAAGAAGTTCTGAAAACTAAGAAGAAGTTCACTAAGAAGAAGATTCGAAGACTAAGAAGAAGTTTCAAAAATAAGAAGAAGCAGTTCGAGTTAGTTACAGAACTCAACTGAATAATGGTTTCTACAAAAAGCAAGAAGCAAGAAACATTTATCAAGATTCAAGAAGCTGTTGGAGACTTAGGCTATAAATATTAGTCGTAGTCGAAGACTAAACAATCTTTATGCTTACAAGTTATTACTTACAAAAATTATGTGCAATATATAATAGCAAACATTATTGTAATAAAAGCTCACATTATCTTTCTAATGAGAGAAAGAAAAGGCTGAGAGTCTAGAGAGACTAAGATAGCTGAAAAAAATACTCAGTGTAAAAGACCTGAAGAGGCTCTAGAAGGGAGGAAAGAATACTTGTAATTTTGACAAAGAATAGTGAAAAATCATAAGGATTTTGAGAACTGGACGTAGCCTAAGATTTGGGGTGAACCAGTATAAAAATCACATCGTCTATCTTCTAACTCCTTTACTCATAAATACTCTTGATATTATACACATTTATAGAAGTTATTTGCAATTTAACTAAGTAATTAGTTGGTATATTTTTAATAGTTGAAAAAGTTTCTTTTTCAAGAAATATCAAAGGTTTTGTGTATTCATGAAAAGATTACATAATTCAACCCCCTTCTTGTCTACTTCGTATACTGTATGTGAGTTCTATACTAACGTGTGATTTACTTCACTCCTTATATTCCTCCTCCTCTATACCAAATATTCCATTCCCATAAAGGCTATAGAAGAATCAAATGGATATGCAATTTGTAAAGTTTGTAGATAAGTTAAAGAAATTGCAAGTTATCTTACCGTTTGCAGAAGCTTTGGAGAGCGTATCTAAGTATACGAAGTTTCCCAAAAGCATCTTATCGAACAAGTGAACTTGGAAGGACAACCAAATGGTCTTTATGATGGAAATTTGTAGCTCTATAATTACTAACCACATGTCCTCAAAGTTGAAAGATCCAGGGAGTTTTACTATGCCCTATATAGTTGAACATTTAGAATTCTCTAAATGTTTATGTAACTTAGGTGCAAGTATTAATCTTATGCCTTTATCAATTTTTAAGAAATTAGGTCTAGGAGATGTGAAGCCAACTTCTATTCTTATTCAGTTGATCAATCAATCTATAAAAAAATTGTTTAGTGTGGTAGCGGATGAGCCAGTAAAGGGGGCAATTTCATTATTTCGGTGGAATTTGTAGTGTTAAACTTTAAAAAGTATAGAAATTATCCACTTATTCTTAATAGGTCATTTATAAACATGGAATAGCTTTAGTTGATGTCAATTACAGGAAGCTCATTCTTCGAATTGGTGATAAACAAGTAGAATTTAATATGAATAAATTATTAAAGTATCTGAAGGAAAGAAAGTGGCTCTTGTATGAAGATAAATAAATGGTTAGGTTCATAAAAGAGTAAGAGGAGGGTTATAAAGAAGAAGTAAGTGTTGTGGAAGTAGAAGATGAAGGAGAACTAGGAAAGGAGGAGTTAGGTTCTAAATCAAATCAATAGATCCTAGCAAGAATGGATTAAATCAAATCAAGAGATCCTAATGAGAACGGAAGCACCAATGACACCATTATTCGAAAAGCCACCATTTCTGGAGTTAAAAAATGATGGGAACAATAAAAGAGGGTGGTGGAGATAATTAAAAGGCAAATGAGGGCCATGGGATGGAGAATTTTCGACATAAGAAGCAGAAATATTAATGTAATGATGCATATGACCTTAACTTAAAAATAGGAGTTGGTTGAAAAATAATGGCACCAAAATGGTTAAGATAATGACCTTAAGATTATCATGTTATACGTAATTGGGTTTTTCATAATTTCATGTTTGATAGTACTTTATTATTTTTATGTTTTTATATTTATTTTGTAGATAGTTGATTGATCGGTGTTTAAAGTGTATCTAAGCTCCTTCTCTAATGTTATCACCACTGCAATTCTTATAAGTATTCTTTCCCTTGTTTTTATTCCTTTTATTTTTTTTGTTATATTTTTTATATATGTTGTTTTTAGTTATGTCTCATTCCTGCATTGAAGATAATATGTTGCTCAAGTATGGGGATATATATGCACTTGAATATCATTTTTGTATGTGCGAATTTTGCATTTACATTGTGTTAGTTTTTGACTAGGTTGGCATTATGTGAACATTTATTTTTTGCATAAAGTGTGCATTGTGTGAATGTTTTCATGACATAAAATTAAAAGGGATTAGCTTATCTGTGAATATGATCATTTAAATTATAAAGAAACATTTGCCTATTAAGTTTATCTTTTAAGTGTTTTTAAGGTGAATATGTATGATGATTATAATAAGATACCTATTATATCAATTTATGACATTTGTTAGGATACACTTATAATTAAATTCAATTAAATTGGTAGGCATTATTAGTAGCCTTTCATAGGAATGATTGACCAAGAAGAAGTGATGTAGGTAAAATGTATTTAAAAAAGACAACAAAGTGTGGTGTAAATGCGTGAAATAAATTTTCTATTATGTTGGCCCCTTAAAAAAAGGGTTAAGAATAAAGCTACTATCTCGTTATGAGTGGTGATATCGCTGAGTAACTGGAGGCATTCAAAAAAAATATATCTTTGTGTTAAAAGGCTATAATGACACTCCAACCAAGCATGATAAGTATAAAGTTGTCAATAAAAATAAACATATGGATCTTCTTGTTAAAGGTTAAAATAAATTTCATGAATGAGTAATTAATGATGTTAGACCTCCTTAATTGGTATTTAAGAATGAGTGCATGTTTACAAACATTTAGTTTTTCAATTAAGATTGGATGATTTTTTAAATAAAAAAATCTATGAATAGGTGTCAATATTTTGCTTGATATGTATATTTAAATCAAAGCCATTGAACATGAATCTAATAAGTTAGAATATTGGAACTTTTTTAGTGATCAATGTTTATGGCTAAGTTAAATTTCATTAGATTTGATGCCACTAAACCATTATTGCATCATTGTATGATTGTGTGTTTATGTGTTTTTTGTTTCTGGTTTTAGTTTTTCTTAGGGACAAGTAAAGATTTAAATGTGGAGATATTGATAGGTGTAATTCTTAGTATGTTTTCTAGGTGTTAGAGTATATTTTTAGTATTTTCTTAGTTGATAATCATATGTTTAGGACTTAAATAATCATATGTTTAGTGCTCCTTTGAGCATTCCAAACAATAATAAACCTTCTAAACCTCCCTCGAAGAGAAATGGAATCAAATTTTAGGTAATCCTAGCCCTATATCATATTAACTCAGGTTTACGAATCCCACCTTTAGCTCTCCTTCTTTAGGTCTTTATGTGGTCTCTACTCTCATTGGGGTTCTTCAATAAAGGGTGGCTAAATGGTTAAGCACATTGGTGCGATCCTTTATGGATAAGAGTGTTGCTTTTCCTATGGTCCATCTTAAGCCTTAAGAATTTGATTTATGTATGGCCTTAAGAGTGTGTTACTAAATGACGAAGACCCCTATATATTCAAATTTGCAGACAAACAAGCCAAGCAAAAGGTACTAGAAGTAGGACTTTATCATATACATTAAAAGCCTCCACTTTTGGTAAAATGGTGGCTAGGTTTAAGCTTGTATGGATCATAGTTTATAGCTTAAAATTTGAATATTGGACCATGGCTAACTTAAGTCATATTGCCAATGTTATTAGTCGTCCTCTGTGCTTAGATGAACAAAATACAACCAGAAGAAAAGTAAGATTTGTAAAGATATACATAGAGAATGATGTGAACACTATGTTACGTAATACACTTCCTATAATAAGTTTGGATGACAATGTTAAACTCTTAGAAGATTCCATTGAAATCACTTATTAGCAAAGCCATCTATTGCATGAAACAAAGACTAGAAAGACACTGTTAGGAGATACCAAATAAGTTATCTGAAGGAACTGTTAGATTTACCATAACATGTTAGTCCTAATATTAATCTTCAACCTCTTAAAGATTCTAACACTACATAGAACTAGGTAAATGTGGTGGTTTCTAGCACTTTTCCCCATAATGAATATGAGATTTTTCAGGATCAAGGAAATGTACTAATAAATATACTAAATAATGTTATAATTGATATAATAAACAATGAAACTAGTGAGAAGTATTTGGAATCCAATCTAAACACTTGTTCCTCTAATGGGAATTCCTATGGCAAAGCCCTAAAGGAAAGAATACCTAGAACTAAACTTAGTTTGAAGAAGAAACTAAGGAGGAAATATAAGAAGAAAGGGTCACAAGCCCTAACTTCTACCATATATTAGCTGCTCAGAATATCAAAGGCATAAATTGTCCCTGGAAAAAAGATAATCAAAGATTATCTGAGTATGAGTACTTTTCACATAGTAGGGCTAAAATTATTAAAATTAAGCAAAACAATCTATAATATTGTAAAAACGTTTTTGTTGAGGGTTGGGATATAAGAAATAATCTCAAATCATCTTTGCCATTATAATTATAGAGGATCACTGTTAGATATGATCCTATCATGGTCAAACTATGTCAACAGCTAGTCTCAAACTAATGTTTTATGTGGAACTTTTTTTAAAGATGAAAACTTGGATTTTTTTTTTTTTGCATCAAACCATGAATTTTAAAGGAGCATATTATAGAATGATCTCAAACCCATCCTCTCAATTGATAAGTCTTGGTTAGTTATTGGGGGCTTTAATTATATCCTTCTCTCTCAAAAAGCATTTGAGTGATAAATGTAGGAATGATTTTTTTTACTACCTATCCTTTTCACAGCTTTTAGATCTTATATTTGATGGAGCTTCCAATATATAGTCCAATAAATAGATGGATAGATGGTTGACCAGGGAAAAAAATTGGTCATGCATTTGTTATTCCTATATGGCTTTTTAGATCTAAGTCTAGTACTACTCACTTCAATAAGTCTTTTTACTCTAATCATTCACCAGCCAAAAGTAGCATTGGGATTAAGGAATTGAAACTTCAAATTTCCTTTCATATTTAATAGATTTTTTTTCAAATATGAAGGATTTGAGGAGGCTATACTTAAAGACTTGAAGGAGCATATTAATAGGTATGAAGCTTTCAAGCTCATAAGGAAGCTTCATATATTCATAACTAAATTAAAGATCCTGTGCAAGAATAAGATTAAGAAAACTAAAGAGGCAATTTCGAAAGCTTAAGAAAATTTTCTTTTCTTTCAAGCTCAGGTTTATTCACTTCCCAAAGACCCCACCATTAGATCTAAAAATACTATAAATGTTTACTCTCAAGCTTCAAACACTCATCATTCCCTATTGAGGCAAAGAGGCCTAATTAATTTAGCTTAAATAAGGTGACAAAGTATAAAATTGGTCAACAATGACATTTTATTTAAAAGAAACGCCAATAAGATTTTTTCTTTAGAAATGGATGGTGTAATGATCACCAAACACATTAAGCTTAAGGAATTAATCTTTCACCCTTTAAGAAGCTACTTGCCTCCCTATAATAGTTTCAAATCTTTATTTTAGAGACCATCTCTTCAACTTAAGAGGAATTCCTTAAAAATCTTTATTTATATTAGATGCTAAACATATGTTGTTTAGCTAGAGTCTAGATAAAAGACCTAGGCCAAATAGAGTAATGCCTTATTTTGTAGGAAAATTATCACTTGATAGGTAACTTATTGACTAGTACTATCTTAGATTTCTTCTCCTTTGGCATTATACTCAAAGATTTTAACAAAATCTTTGTGATCATTATTCTTAAAAGGCAAAATTCTATTTTATTAAATGATTATATGCCTATTTCTTGTTACAATGTTACCTATATAATCATTTATAAAATGTTGGTTAATAGACTTCTATCTATCTTAGGAACCCTTATCAATATAAGCTCAGGTGCTTTTATCAAGGGTAGACAAATTGTAGATAACCTGCTCCTTACTTAAGAACTATTAAAGAGATACCAAACCCAAAAAGTTTTTAAGATTAATTTCAATAAGGTGTTTGATTTAGTTAATTAGATGTTTATCTTGGATAATTTTAAAGCTTTTGGCTTTCCTAATTTATTCCTCACTTGGATTCAAGTCTCATTAGTTAATACTAATTTATTCCTCACTTGGATTCAAGTCTCATTAGTTAATACTAGTTATAATGGCAATAAATACTACCAAATTGATGGCTCTCAATATTTTCCTTCTTAGAATTAGTTTTCGAAATAAACTTCAGATTTTGTGAAAGTGTTACATATTTAATTTGAAATTTGGAAGCATAATGGTTCTCATGGTCATAAAACAAACATTACATAGTCTATATTTGACTTACGGACATCCCATATTCACATAAACCAAAAAGAAAGATAAAACTTTGTTCCTTTTTAAAGATTATATTAAAAGAAAATTTAGAACCACTAATGACACAATGCACCAAGTAATGTAGCCTTTGGGTTCAACGTCACAGATGATGCATATATGGATACATTGACAAACAATAAGGTGAGTTAAGATCCAATCCTTAACTTGATATGTTTCAATTATAACTAGCTTACTTAACTCTCCCAATTTATAAAGATGCTATCAAAATTATCTAATCCAATAATTATTTTAAACTTTCACATCCACAATTCTGAAAATAAGGATATAGTTAATAAATTAGAGTAAAGAGGTTTTTGGTTCACTACCAAGGAAGAAGACGTGAATCATAGCCAGATTCAACGGATTTTGGCAAGGGAGTAAAATCATTATGTTAAAAACTTGAAAAAACTTTTGAAACAGGGATATAATATACTCCTGATTAGGAGGAGTTGTATTTATTTTAAAGGTCTAATGTCCAATGGATTGAGTCAGGCAATAAAAATACAAGTTTCTTCAATTAACCGACTTAGTTAGAAGAAGGCACAACTTGATAAAAACTCTTCAATATAATGGAAAATTTTGGGAAATGGATATTCTGAAAAGGGTGATTCAAAAGCACTTAAAGCATAAAGTTGAAATACCTCTACTGGTGTTTGGGCTTCCTACATAACCACATGCGATAGTTCTTTGACCTCTCTAAGTGACAACTGAACAAATTCTCACTGCATTAATGAGCATCAACCCTTAAAAGCACCAATGTCAGTGATTTAAATCCTCTATTGCTTTAGAAAATGGGAGCTTGTAAGAAACAAATTGATTGATAGAGATGGTTCATAATGTTTTTTTTATTATGAGTCCTTCCCATGTTGGTTTATCCCTTATAGCTAATTGCTTTTGTTGTAATTTATGTAACACATAACAATACCTTAGTTACGTATCCCGGATCGAATGTGAAAGGGCAAGAAACGAAGAAATATAAAAATACCTGATTTTAGTTCCATAACTTCAAACGAGCTTTTCGAAACTGAAACGAACGCGAATCTACCGCCGTCTTCTCGGGAACTCCTCACCGGAACCCGATCAACGTCTTTCTACAGTTTTCTCAAAATGTAAGCTCTCTTAAACAGTCAAAAAATCCTTATTCTTATGATAGATATGAGTAAGTGCAGGAGACCTTAAACTTTATATATATCTTCCATATCGAGCTTTCCCATCATAGGCCCGATATGGGTCAGGTCCACACTGATTAGGGTCTATTTTTTACACAAACTATGACCTATCGATTTAGATCATTTATTGGGCCACTTTATTATCTTTATTCAGATCAAATTATGTAACTTAACTGATAAGTTATTTAAAAACTGAAAAATATAATTAAATATTGTCCAACTTTATGAGAAATTACAAAAAAGTCTAACAATCTCCCCCTAAATAATACTTAATTGAAGTGTTGACTCTAGTTTTAAAATAGTTTTAAAACTCAGTTATATCACACTACTGTATTAGTCGACTAAGTTTAAAAAATAAAATATTTGATCCAAAGATAACGAAAGTCCATCATTTCATCCTGTAAGGATTTTGATGCCGAAAAGTATCGAATGCATGTATCATGTGTGACACGTATCCAATGCAATCACATATATCTAATACCTCACTCATATGAATGGAAAAATGGAGTGTGACCAACTAAGATGATACCTTTATGATCTAAATTATATCATCTTTATTTGTAGGTCTCGATTTCTCCAACTTTATGCTAAACTGCATGAGAGAAATCTTGTTTTCTCTCACCAATTGTTAACATTAAAGAAAACTTATTTCCTCTCACCAAATGCTAAATTGCATTAGAGAAAACCTTTATGGTCTCCAATTAAATGCTAAACTGCATTAGAGAACCTTTATGGGATTAAAAAACTTATATCCCCTATGTCATGTCAAACTTCATGGATATCCGTACAAAACTGTACGCGTCTAAATGACATAGGCTTAAGGTCAATCTGTATATATGCCCAATGACCTTTAAATGCTTAAGATCAACACAAATCTTAAGACTTTTATATGTATTATGACAATATACGATAACATGCATTATCGAGGATAAACGATGATCATCTTTATTGATGAACCATCATACTGTCATAATACATCAAATGTATAAATGTAAATGGAGCAAACATAACGATCTCCTAACTAACAGTATCTAAAGATGTCAAAACAGCCATACTGTATACTTATGTTACAGACACAAGTGGGCGAAGTCCTTTAGTTAAAGGATTGACTATCATTTCCTCAGTCTTAAATGTTCCAAACCTTAATGTTTCCTTTTTGTGTCAATACCTTTATGGCCAAATAATTGACCTATAAATGCCAAGACCCTGTGATAATCTTTGTTGTTATTAAACAACATAGCAAGAAGATTACCACAGTACATTCAAATGGGTCTGGCCAGTGAATCAACCACAAACAACTCAAAAATCAAGTTTCTAAGCTAAATTGTCTGTGAAGCAACCCCACAGCATGCACTCTACATGCATGATTGAGGAAGTCACCTGTGTCTACTTGACACTCTTCCACGACAAAATTAAGTTAACTTTTGATCATCCAAACATATGGATAAAATCTGAATCTAAATTCCCTACGAAGTTTAGCTTATTGACTGTTCTATATGTCAACATATAATCCTTAGTTCCTTTAAGTATCTCAACAC
Source organism: Erythroxylum shatona (assembly GCA_027568895.1). Classification (NCBI taxonomy): domain Eukaryota; kingdom Viridiplantae; phylum Streptophyta; class Magnoliopsida; order Malpighiales; family Erythroxylaceae; genus Erythroxylum; species Erythroxylum shatona. The sequence continues at coordinate 18,132,497 of JAOSBK010000003.1, forward strand.
TCGCTAAACTACATTCCAAATGGTCTACACCTGGATTAACCAGATATTGACTAAATAGTCAAATAGTAAATGTAATGTCTCGTCTAGTACATAGCCGAGCATACATCAAGCTATCAAGCGTACTAGTATATGAAACATTCCTTATAACGTCTCTATTTACTTTATTCTTTAGATACTGTACTAAAGAATATCTCTTACTATAAGAGATAGATGCTACGATAGGTTTACAGTTAACCATATTAAACCTGTGTAACATATACTCAATGTATGCTCTCTATGAAAGGCCTGATGAGTATTGAGATTTGTCTCGGTGGATCTGAATACTTAGGATGAAAGATGCTACGAAAAGGTCCTTCATGTCAAATTTCTTGACCAAACATCCTTCATTGCATACCACCACACATCCTCATTAGGTCCATATTTGAAACATGTCTAATATCATAGTTCTGTACACCTGATAGACTATGTAATCAGATGGGATAACAGGACGTCTCACTCTGGTGGATGTACTTAACTACATTAGATCTTGTATCCCCAAGAACTACTGTGTGTACATGTATGGATTCCTGTTCCTATATAGGCACGGGACAGAGACCTAGATCCACCAGATCTAACTATATGAGTAGTAGGTACATGATAACTATAGTATCTGCCCTGCTATCATCTAAAGGGTCAAAGAGCCTATCATCATCATAGACATTGTATTCCAGAAACTTATCTATTTTTGATTCCATTATTCTGGTCCCAACTTCTATACAGTAAAAGTTGTAACCTTAAAATGGTTGAGATATCTTAATAAATAGAAATGAGCAGAACGAACATACAATCTTTCTTTATAATGATTAAACTACCTTAGTAGGGCAGCCCCATACATGAATGTGTGCAAGGTTGTGTTTCCAAACTTCTAGATAATCAGGTAGAACAGTCTTGCTCTGCATCGACTTCTTCAAGTCCTTTAGGGAGAAATTATGTCTTTCAGTAACACACCATTTCGCTCAAACCTACTCGGCATGATAAATTAAGTCACTATTCCAACTGATTCCAAATATCTAACAAACAGACCTTTTAAAGTCCTAAAACACCATGTTTGGCATGATATTCTCCTCCACCTTATCTAAGATATGTGGGTGAATAGATCATTTAGGCAATGACTTTCATCTATCCAATTACCTTTATGCACATCTCAACCTTAAATCTTCAAACAAAAACATATAACTGTAATGGGAATAATCATCAACAAATGTCAGAATGCATTTAGAATTGGACAATGCAACTATATAAGGTCTACTGATATCTTTATGTATCAGACTTAATAAGTCAAAAGAATAAGTTGACCTCAATATCCTTATTAGTTAACTTACTCCTACAATAGTTAGCATATGTTTCCAGATCATCATAATCTAGAATTGAGAAATGCTTTCCTTGATCAATCTCTCAACCCTAACTCTAGAAATGTGGCTTAAACTTTTATGCCACACCATGTATGACTTCTCATTCATCAGGGTTCTTGTTTAGCAAGACATGAAGAAGCATATAAATTTGGGGTAAGACACATTATATACAAACTATATGACAAGAAAGTTATACCATTATGTTTTACATTAACCAATAACTGTATGACAGAAGTATTAAATACAAAACATTAACCCTCTTTGTCCAAAAGTGATCAAAAAATCATATATAAAATGTGTAATGTAAAACCCAAATGAACCTTACAATAAGGTTTAGTAGATACATTCCCCATAGATATTACTTATACTTCTTCATTGCTGTGAATCATTAGTTTCGCCTTCCCTTTATTTAGCTTTATCCTGGATATGACCCCTATATTATGGAAGCACCTAGATCAGATGCCCCACTACATAGCCACCAAATACTTAATGCAACTATCACAAATTAGATTCATAAATTAATAAGCCAAGGAGTTACTTGATGGTCACAATCTTTCCTTTCAGGCTTTATACTGTTGGCTTCTTTATGTCATGCGGACATTTACTAGCACTGGTTTGACCAACTTCAGCAAGCGGAGAAGATTTGACTTTCTACCTTTGAACTTAGTGGACTTCATCTTTGCCTTCCCTTTAGTTGCTTCGAGGGTTGTAGGAGTAGCAAACTTGAGTTTCTCTTACTCAACAACGCAGTAGGCTATCAAAGTGTTGAAGTCCCATTCCTCATCCAACAAGTAATATGTCATCACTAGATTACTAAACTCTAGAGGGAGTGTATTCAGAGTTTGGTGAACAATGAAGACATTAGGAAAAAGAATATTCAACATCTTTAATCTATTGTGAAGAAGAATCATTCTTGATATGTGCTCCATTACTCCCCCCTTCTCCTATATACCTCATGGAGAATAATTCTTTCATCAGGGAACTTGTCTTAACATTAGGTGAGACTGTATACCTCTGGGAGATATTACCAAGAAACTCCTTTGCTATGTCTGTGTCTAGAAGTCCACTCAGCAGATGGTCAAGTATGGATCTCTTTCATAAGACATAATCTGTTAGACCGATCCCAGGCTTCATAAGCTGCTTTATAAACTCTCGAGCTTATAGATGTAGATGGAGACGACCTATCTGTCTATGGCCATATCAACCTCAGCTATCTCCATAGTTTTCAATACATCCTCTATCCTATTCTTTATATTGAAATCGGTCAGGGTTTTAATAATGACAGTGATTTTGTTGACTAAAAAGATGACTACAAAATAACAATGTTTTAATAAGCAAAAATGTAGGATAACAACAATACTCAAAGCCATTGAATAGTACCTTTTCTGAGAATTTGTTCACACATATTATGAAACACCTGTAGGCTGAGTAGATAATATATGCAACTAGACCTCCATATAAAAGCGATCAGAGTATAAACCATTAACTCTCACGACACTACGACATGTGGGTGAATAGATCATTTAGGCAATTACTTTCCTCTATCCAATTACCTTTATGCACATCTCAAAATCTCATGTAAGGAAAACACTTATAAGCAAAATAACTAAACATGAGACCAGAGACATCTCATAACGTGTAAGCATAATAATTCAAAATACTGTCTCGAAAGGCTACTGTGCTGACTACATCCTCATCAGCACTTAAAAAGTCCACAAACATAAGGGATACATCTTTATGTTATCTTCACATTCTTTATGGGCATATGGTATGTGACAATGTAACATCAATAAATGTAAAAACTCGAATGCACAGTCTCATTGTCACACATTCATGCTGAAGACACTCTATGAAAACTTCATTTGAGACTTTTTTGAAGGAAAAATCTCAGTAAAGCGACTATCGTACATCACCAAACAATGAACCAATCACCTGAAATACTAGAACCTCATGTATCTCCCTTATGGAAAGTTCGTTGTAAGAAAATTCACTCAAAATGGCTTCATAATGTCTCAATTCATTTTCCAAGTAACTATCATACGATCTCGAACATTGAACACTGAACGTGAGACCCGAGACACGAAAACTTGAAGCAACTCCCTCAAGTGATGTTCGAAGTATGAAAATTCACTCCAAATTGAATTCGGAATGCCTTAATTCCTTTTCCTAGAGTTAAACTTTAATTTATTACTAATGTAATAAATTCAAAAAATGGAAAATTTCACCTTATAAATTTCTCGGACCCGAAGACTAACCCAAAACATCTCAGGCACTCTTACGGGAAATCTAAAATTTTTATATATTTTAAATTATTGTAGTTGTTGACGTCATTCGCTTCACGAGCCAGACGCTCACCCAGACGCTATTATTAGCTGGCCATTATGTTGTATGTGCAACCCAAGGTGCAACATTGTCCATCCACATGTCAACCGCACGTCTGGAGCGTGCAGCGCACGCGCCAAATTCACCTCCCCACGAGCAATATTGTTCACCTATCATATGTTCAATGTCTGCATCGCCCTCATCGAAAAATGGCAATTTATGATAAGTTTCGGGCCAATTTTTGCACTATCGGGCTCTTTTTAACCCCGTTTCTCAAGGTTAAACACATTTATACTACTTTCATATAATAAAAATCAAAAAAATTGAGAAATAGAAGTTTATTCTCTAAAAACCTTATGGAAAAAAATCTTCGTTTTTAACCACTCAATCACGTCACCGCTCTGATACCACTGTAACATGTAATGATACCTTAGTTATGTATCTCGGATCGAACATGAAAGGGCAAGAAAGGAATAAATGTGAAAAAATACTTGATTTCGGTTCCATAACTTCAAATGAGCTTTTTGAAGTCGAAACAAGCGCGAATCTACCGCTGTCTTCATGAGAACTCCTCATCGGAACGCAGACAACATCTTTTTACAGTTTTCTCAAAACGTAAGCTCTCTTAAAGGGCTAGAAAATCTTTATGCTTATGATTGATATGAGTAACTACAAGAGACCTTAAGCATTATATTTAGCTTCCATATTGAGCTTCTCTATCATATGCCCGATATAGGTCTGGTCTACACTAATCGGGATCCATTTTCTACCCAAACTTCAACCCATTGATTAGGTCATTTATTGGGTCACTTTATTATCTTTATCCAGATTAAATTACATAACCTAACTGATATAAGTTATTTAAAAACCAAAAAATGCAATTAAATATTGTCTAATTTTATGGGAAATTACAAAAAAGTCTAACAGTTTAGTGACAAATTATTTAAAGCCATGCTTTATCTTGTACATGTTTAGATGTATATGATAAAGTCCATAGTATAATTGTACATTGCAAATGAAATTATAGTGAGATTATAATTATGAGATTCATATTGCATTTATGTATTATTCCTAAATGTTCCTAATCATTATTCTATTAAGATTGGACATTAATAGAACGTCAAAAGACTAGCACACATTTTGTTTTTCCTTATGGAGGAAGTAATTGATCTCATAGGCTAAAGTATAGAGATACTTAAACAAATATATGAGTGCTTGTTAGAGAACAAGTTCACTGAACAGATCTGATATGAGAAATCTATTGGGAACATTACTTGTATGTCTTTGGAATTCTCATTATGATGACTGTATAAGTAATCCTTTGACTTGAGATCACCAAAGTTATCTTGTATAGGGATTGCTACATTTTGATATTATTTATAATATATTTAATCATGACTTGTTCAATCGGTAGTCAGTGGATGTAGCATGAATTAGATGGAGATAATTATGTGACTATGATAGGATTCATCATCCTAAAGTAATTAGGAAGAATGTTCAGTTGTTCTCATTTAGTATTGATTCAAGAAATCCTTAGCCAAGGTGGAATGACGCTTTATAAATAGTTTAGAAATTTCATTAATTTAATCAATGACTAATGACGAAGAACTAATATGATGAGACTCAAAATAGAGCAGACATTAATTTCATGCTCTTTGTCTAATCAGAAAATTAGTTGATGAAGGATTGAGCTATATGAAAAATCATGCACAAAAGGTTAGTCAAAACCACTTTAACATTCCTAAATATTTGAGTGGTCATGATGCATTACTAGACGTCAACCTCGATATATGATTATAAATTATTTAATTGGATAATAAAGATAAATTAAATTAGAATTATATAAATTAAAAGAAGTATTAATTTATCTAATTCTAATTATAAATTCTAATTATAATTTATAATCATTGCCAATATATGTGGGAACCTAATGGTCTCACATATAGAATGGGTTGAAGAGAGCAAAGTTAATTTAATCAAATTAGACTTGTTTGTAAAGTTTGAGAAACTATATGATTAAATATAAGATATTTAATAAATAATGATCAATATAAGATATTGAATCTTATTTGGGCATAACTGGTATTTAATTAGAATTATTTTTAATTTTAATTAAAGTTTAATTAAAATTAGAATTTAATTTCAATTAAATTACTAAAACATCTAAAGCTTCTTATAAATAGGCTTATGCTGTATCGAGCTAATACTTCTTGCTTAACCCTCTTTGTAAGAGTTACAGAGTCTCTCAACTTATTTTATGGATACTATTAGAGGATGGAAACTTGAGAGGTTACGGTGGTTTAAGACAGATCAATTTTGGAAAACAGTTCGAATGATACAACAAGATCAAGATCAAGTTTTAGAATAAGTTACAAATTAAGTTTCCACTTTATTATGATTTCTGTTAATCATTTTACAGAATTAAAGAGATCTTAATTTTTGAGAAATCAAAGTTTACGAAAAAGTTTCGTAAATATTCTGCTATAATCAAGATCGGATTTTGATCTGATGTCCCAATAGTGGTATCAAAGCGACCTTTAATTCTATGATTTGATTCAGTTGTTTGGTTGTTATCAATAGAAATTTAGAATTGATAAATCAGATTAGATCTGATGAAGGAACTGCTCCTTATTCTTTGACTGTTTTGTGATTTCAATTTCTGGATGTGTTTTTTTTTTCTAGAAAACAATGATTGCTTTTGTGTTTTGTTTATTGTACATGAAAAGTTCAACCAAAAACTCAAAACGTAAATGGGTGTTAGGTTTTGTTGTTATTTGTGTTCTGGAAAAACTAGCTATAGCTGTTACCGAAAGACAAAGGTGTTATCCATTCCCATCAACTTTTGTGTACAACACAAATCTCTCTTCTTTTGCTAGTAAAAAAAAACTCCAAAAAAACCCACTTCCTCACCTCTGGTCACCAGCTTTCCCTATTTCCGTGGACGGCAGTCTGCTTGCCCATGGACATTCCGACTCCACACCCGCATTCCCCTCCTTGGCACCAATCTGACCCTTCCCGTGATGACCTCACTTCGAAGGCCACCACAGGGCATGCAGCTAAGAAAGTTAGAATCTGGGACAGGGAGGAGGAGTCGCCTCCTCCCCAGGTTGACCCAACTCCCTTCCCATTCAGCTACAGCGCTGCGGTCTCGGGGCAATCCCACACAACTGCGACAGATGATTTTACCTGGCCTGATGAGGAGCCGGTGGACGTTGACGAGGGCGATATCAATTTGGTCCAAGGCACACTGGGTCTAGGCATTGAGCTCTCCGCTGCACTGAAGGAACGGCTCCACAAGCGCTGGGCGACGGCGGTGGTCGTCAAGTTGTTGGGCCGCCACATCGGATTCACTATGCTCAAGCAACGCCTCCAGTCCCTGTGGCCCCTTACAGGTCCGATGAAAATTATTGACTTAGAATATGATTTCTTTTTGATTAATTTTGTGCAGGAAGATGACTACCTCAACGCTCTCACTGGTGGTCCGTGGGTGATCATGGGGCACGCCCTCTCTATGCAAGCCTGGAAACCGTCCTTCCGGCCTTCAACTGGGGAGGTCTCCCACGTGGTCACCTGGATCAGGTTCCCTAAGCTGTCCGTGGAGCTCTATCACCCGACCATCTTACGGGCTCTGGGCAACCTCATCGGCCGCACCATCCGTATTGATTCCACCACTCTCCAAGCCCAGCGAGGTCGCTACGCTCGCGTGGCGGTTGAAATCGATCTGACCTCCCCCCTCTGTTCTCTGGTCGAACTTGATGGCGAACACGTTAAGGTGGCGTACGAGGGCCTACCGCCCATTTGTTTCGCCTGTGGCCACACTGGCCATGAGACCGAGCTTTGTCCTAGGAACCCGCCGCCTCCTCTCGCACCCTCAGCCTCCTCCGCATCTCCCCCGCTGGTTGCCCCCCTGGGCGCTCCCCGGCTACCGCAGCTGCTCCGACTTCCCAGGAGCTGTACGGCCCCTGGATCCAAGTCCAGCGGCGCGACCCCCGACCTTCCAACGGTACCAAGACGGGACGTGACCGGCAACGTTCTGACACCCGCCCGCAGGGCCAGGGCTCGAGGTTCCAACCCCTAGCCTCTGCCGCCTCTGACCTACCCATTTCCCTTTCCCCTATTACATCTTCTTCGACCCATCCTGAACCGGCTAGGCTTTATCGCAGCAAGACTGGAGTGCGGACGACGTCGCACCAGGGCAATGGACGGGCTGCGCACGCGTCTAGTTCTTTCCCTCCGCGTGGGCCGCAAGCCCACCAGGCCGCCCCCAGCCGCCCCACTTCCCCTCTGGGCCCTTCCTCCTCATTTACCCCTCCCCTGACCCAAGCTCCCCAGCCTCCCCCCCTAGGCCCGCCCAGATCCC
>JAOSBK010000003.1:18158018-18172139 GCA_027568895.1 Erythroxylum shatona
AACAATCATTAAGATCAATGACAACATAGAGTTCAAACTCATTACCTAGAGTCGATGAATCCCATCTTGACTCACCATTAATCAGATAGGTACTTAATTATATCCAATGATCATTCAACTAGCATTTTTACACACTAGGTATCTGATATCAAAACATAATAAGTGACCAATTGATTATTATGAAGATCTCAGGTTAAAGGAAAAATATACATTTAAATCGTTATGAGAATATTGTTCTTGACAGTTCATAGGTAAATTAACCATTGAGAATTCTCATTTTGGTCAGTTCAATGATCGTATCTTTGTATGCATCATCTATATATAACTTAGTAAATGAGATCTACTAATATCTATCCAATAAATACTATTACATACATATTGATCTAACCGAATCATTAAAGTCCTTATTTGATAATCTTATGATCAAGAACACTTTTAAATTAAACCCTAAAAATTTGACTCTTAGTATCATAAGCTCCATTATGATGACAAGTGTATAAATTTAATCAAGAATTTATCATATTAGAATAAAAACAATAAACATAATAAGATAATATAATCATTTGCTATGTTATTAAACAAAGTTAATAATTACAAAAAAAATATGTTCAATCTATTACATAATGATTGGGTCATGGGCTTCCAACATTGACATCTCAACAGTCTCCCTCTTAAGTGTGAACTTTTACATTAAGCTTAGACTCCCTCTTAAGCGAAAGCCTTTTTGTTTAGCAGCTCAAGTATATGGCGTCATCAGGAGCCCTTTTATTGATCAGAGTTTACCAGAAATCTCCTTGCTCTTTTTCGTGAGGAGGCAATCAGAGGATCTTACTATTATCTTCATACTAGTACCTTACCAAACTATCGACTCTGATACTATTTGTAATTAAAATAAAGTCCGCCTTTGTAATCTCTAGTATTCATTGAAAAGAAAAGCATCACTATATCAATTGTAATTTCTTGAGAATCTGTGGGGATGATGTCAACCTGGAGTAGGAAGCTGAAAAGGGGCAATGCAGTATCAAGTACTTTCACACATAAGAAATCAAAGCCATTAAAAAAAATTTATATTTCCTTTGGATGACCAAAGCTTTAATGAAGTTAACTCAACTCATCATTCATATTTCACAATTGTCAACGTGTGGCCAACGAGTCTCCCTGCACTACAGTCGCAAAAGCACCTACGTAAAAAGAACAAAAAAGTGCGAACCAACCTCCCAATTATAAACAACAGCCTTTCATCTTGTGTATAGAAGCTATATTTAAAATTAACCAATCAACCCATCTTCCAATCCCTCAAACTCCTTCTCAGTTAACATTCAGGTAACCCTTTTATGAACTCCAGGAAAGATGGAGAAATAGGGTTGGACATGTTTGGAGACGGATAAACGGAATCAGAAAACATATATGCAGGCCCAGGTGAACAAAAAAATTTCGAAGAATTCGGGGTGAAAAGCGGAATATCTGTAAAGCTAGGATTCTTTATTTGGCTTAGAATCCGTGAATTTGTGTTAACAATAGCTCCACCGTTATTAACACCTTCATCGTCGCAACGCCCACAATTTCCTTCCGTCAAGACAGAAGATGATTCGTTGTCATCGATCCGAGCAAGTTTTTTGCTATCAAAATCTAGCTTTGATTTTGAGCCCTCACTAACAACACTTATCTTCTGCTGTTGAACTTGTTGCACTGGCGTTGCTACGTGGTCATTAACATCATCATTAGAGTTTGAATTCCCAGTGAGTTTTTGGACCAAGGCCATGAAATCTCTTGCCTGTGTATGTAGCACCTTTGGTGAATGCGTGTAAATTATGACAGGATGGTTTCTTTGCTTCTGCCTGGCTCCACCAATTACCGGAGCTAGCTCGGTGGCAGATGCTGACGATGAGAAACCCGATGAAGAAAACGAAGTTGTTTTATGAATGACATGGGATTCTGTGTTGATCTTCAATGGAGTCGGACGCGGGCCATTGATGACCCTTTGTTCCTGATGATGATCAAACTTTGCGGGGCTCATGATGATTTTCAATTCCTGAGAAACTGATGAAAAGGCAAACTTAAGCCAAATAATAAAAAGGGCTAAAGAAAGCAAGAAGGAATACGGATCCTGGGTAAGTATGGTTTACATATAAAAACAGTGAGAGAGAGAGAGAATGAGAATAAATATATTGGGTGCAACAGCCCGCGATTCTGACCGTTGACAATAAGAGAGGAGTTGAAACTTACAAGGTTTGATTGGAAAGCAGTTGTTTATTTACTTGTTAGATCATATGTCCCTCTTTCTCTCTTTTTACTATTCTATGGCTACTTGCGCTTTTATTGCCGATTATGTCGGCTAGCTTGGCCACTTAATTCCTCTCTCAAGTAACTTCGTAGTTCCTCTAAATTTGTTTTTTGGACAATCAATTTTGGATTGGTGGATCATTGATTAACATATACTCTCGTCCTGATTTTGTTTACAACTTGCAAGTTGCAGTAGGAGTGCCAAGTGGATTTATATCCATGGGTACCTACCACTTGTTCTTACGAGATTGAATTTTTGAATGTTTAGAACAATTAATTGATGACATTTTGATGAATGATGACTAAATTCCATTGGACTGAATTCTTAAATCTAAAGGTTTGAAGGTCTAATTGAAAAAAATATTAAATTATATAAAGGTTTAACTGATAAAATATTAATAAATTAAAGAGATAAATTAAATTAAAATTTAATTTTCTTCTTAAAACATATATTAGAGTTAATTATCTTGGACCTCTTGAGATTTGGACTTTTTTATTTAGTCCTTGTTGGTGTTACGTGGCACACTACATGTGAAACTTTAGCCGCATAACTAACCGCGTCGCCAGACTGGAGTAGTAGGTCGTCTCCTGGTTCCCTTCTTGTTGTCCCTTAACCCACTTCGAGCACTTGTGCTAGATCCTACACGGTGAAAATGATAGGGATATTAATCCACCTTGGAATCGACAGGGATTGTTTAAAGATATCTTAAAATTGGACTTCATTCATTAGGATTTTTTTAAAAATTTTGTTTATTATTGTTTTCCTATTGAAACACACTATACATTAATAAGCGATACAAGTATTGTCACAATTTTTTTTATTGAGAATGGCAGCTTTTCGTAACATTAATGCGTCACAATTTTTTATACAAAAAAGATCAACAGATGTTTTCTTGTTGGAGATATCCTCTTTCACCAGGTTTCCTGACTTAGTCTATTAAATTTGCATAGAGGCGACAAACATTATTATGATTTCAAAAGATAATGTAAAGAACTGATCATTCTAACTCCTCAAATAAATTATAGCAAACGCGACATCATCTACAATTGAGTACGTACTTACGTACCCCTGTTTTAATGAGTAAAATATATGTTTGTTGTTATAATTAGTTTAACATTTACGTTCCTTATTATGACTATGTCTATTGTAGGTATTGACTATTGGGAGTGTTAGGTACTATAAGTATACTACAACATATGTCCATGGAAAACATCCTCGTGAACCCTTGAATATTGGGAGTGTTAGGTATTATAAGTATACTACAACATATGTCCATGGAAAACATCCTCGTGAACCCTTGAAGGAGGTTCTTTAGATGTTTGAAAATATAAGGTAAACCTTATGCATATTTCAATTAATTTAAAGAAAAGAGTATCGTTAGTAAGTTTATTATTAATTTTCTTTTTTGTTACAATAAAAAATATTTTAATCAATTTAAACTTGAATGTAAAATTTGAGAAACTTTAGGATTTAATATGAGATATTCAATAAATAAGAATTAATATGAGATATTAGATTTTATTTGGACCTAATTGATATTTAATTAGAGTTAATTGTAATTATATATTTCAATTAAATTAGGGATAATCAATCTTATAGTGCCAAAACTTTTGGAATTTTTTCAATCTAGTACCTAAACTTTTAAAATTATCAATTGAATGATCAAATTTTAAAAATTGTTGATTTTGCTAGCAAAATCTTTTCTTCTCATGACACATAGATGTCAGTAGGAAAACTAGTAGCTTTAATTAGACTAGAATAGGGAGTATTTTTTGGTGGAAATCTACATATCATGAATAACAAAATTTTCATTAGTTAAATCAATAATTGACGGAACTAACATATTGAACTAAACGATTAAGGTTTTAAAATTGAAGAATTTTAAAACTTGGACACTGAATTGAAAAAAAATCATAAAAGGTTGAGCATTTTATGATTAATTATCCCATTAAATTAATAAAAGGACTAAACTCTATGATAATTATGCTTAGGCTTTGAATGAGTTAGTACTTTTTAAACTGACCATCTTTCAAGTCACTCAAATCTACCAAATCTAGTTCTTCAGAAATTTAATACGCCAAAAAATCGATATTATCAATACAAATTAATTTTACTGAACTACTTGTTCTATTAAGAATCTTAATAGAACAATAAAACTTAATTATTAAAAAAACAATAAAAAATTATATGTAAAATAATAATGATGATAATAATTTGAGAAAATTTTGAGAAAAGAATTAAGTTATATAATAAAGTACAAATTTACGATTAGTATCCTTTTATGTTTGTCTATTAATTATTTTACAGAATTTAAAATGAGTTTTATTTTTGAAAAATTAATATTCTAAAAAGCAGAGAATAAGGATAGGAATATCTCCTATTGAACTAATATAAGTGTCAAATTAACTTACGGAAAATGGCAAAAAAAAAAAAAGTAAACAAAATTCCTGAACTCCACGGCAACCAAGAAAAGGTTATTGTGGGTAAGTTAATTTCAGGATCATGTTTTTGTTTTCCTTGGTTTCCTGAAGAAAAAAAATGTAGATTTGTCTCTTAGCCGCACACCAAAGATATTCTTAGCATCTTCGAATCAAATGCGATCCCAGATGCATTAAATTATATTAGAAATTCTCAATGTGTGAACATATATATATTCATCGCCCCCTGAAACTAGATTTCCAATACAGGTTTACAGATCCCATTTACTGGGCATTAGTGTATTACTGTCCAAATGGATCTATTCACAAAAGTATTTGTTATTTGACAAGAGAGTTACGAATAGCTACTGAAAGTTCAAAAAACTTAGTTGGTCTTCCAATTTCGTGTTGAATTTTGAAAATGCGGCTTATTATTTATTTAGCCATACCCGTCTTTCTATTTATACTTTTCCTCGACTTGCAAATATGAAATCCACAGCAAGACCAAAAACTTGAAATGGATTACTGGAATGGTTGAATTCGCTACTCAAAAGTGTTCAAGTTTATCAAAATTCTCTGGTTAGTTTGTAACATGGAATTGAACGCCAAGTTTTTCAAAGCTAAAACCAAGATTTCATATTGATGTACGCCACAAGTAAAGAATGAAAAAAACCTTAGGTGGTTGAAGACTATAACTGGAAAACAAAAATTTCTAGTCAACTAAATGTTTTTCTTCACAGGAAATACAGATACCGAAGAATAGCTTGTAAGTCTCGATACACGCTATTGACTTAACTAAATGCTGCTTTTGTCATCATCTAATCAGCAGAATGGAGGAAACAGGGCAGAATCATCCCGATCGAGTTCAGACACAGAACCACAAAACATCGCCAAACCATAGTAACCATACAATAATAGGTTGATGATCAAACTATTCTTTTAATTATCCCGAATTTGCGAGTCAAACAGGGAATTTACGCTCCAAAGTTGCCAATGTTGACAGCTAGGTTTACAAAATGATCTTATTCAAAATTTGGTGTATGTGTTGTTAAACTACAATACGGATTATGTGGTATCCTAGAAACTTCACCAAATAGGAACTTGCAAGCTAGAAATATTTAAGTACAAAGATGGACAATTTGAATGGAAGGTGTAAGAATTACCGACTCAATTAAAAGGTTTAACGGTCAAAGTCAAAATTGTGATTAAATGCTAGTTGTAAAATGGAGCCAACTAGAAACTCATATGCTAGCTAGAAAGATCAAGTTATTCACGGCTTAGGCAAGGTGCAAGCTAAGTGGACATTTTTGACGAGTTGGAAGTACCAAAATTGTATACGGAATTAGTCAATTGCTAGCTATTTCATTAAATTAAAAAATTACTAGAACTATCTATTATGTCGGCAATATCTATTATAAATAGGACATGTATGTCCATTTGAAGTGATTGTCTTCGAGAATTAAATATGAAAGAATGAGTGCTAGAGTAGGTGGTGGTGAAGAAAATTATGAGTTAGTGTCCTTATATATTTTCTTAGTTATAATACTCTTGTAAAATTTGCACTATAATAAAATTATAGTTTGTGTTTACCCCACTAAATATTGCTCCTTCCAACTCAACAAGTGATATCAGAGCAAGTGGTCAGGGACTATCGTTAAGTTATCCAATTGAGGTTCAGATTCTAAGAACAAATTATTTCCTCGTTCATAGTCAAAGACTATGAGGTATTGATCGAGGATCAATAAGGAGACCACTCACACAAACGAGTACCAACGTCATGGCGGATTAAACAACATTGGGAGCATTAGAAAGCTCGACAATAAAAACTATAGCTCGTGGAAAACATGTATGGAGTCGTACCTACAAGGTCAAGACTTGTGGGATATAGTTGGTGGAAGTCAAGCCACAACACTACCAGAGGACCAGGTTGCACTCAAGAAGTGGAATGTCAAAGTAGGGAAAGCGTTGTTTGCCATCAAAACATCAGTTGAGGAGGAGATGTTGGAGCACATCAAGCATGCCGCAACGCCCAAAGAAGCATGGGATATACTTGCTACTCATTTTTTAAGGAAAAATGATATGTGTCTTCAACTATTGGAAAATGAATTAATGTCTATCTGACAACGTGATATGACAATTAACTAATAATTTACAAAAGTAAAGCCGCTATGCTGTGAAATTTCATAATTGGATCATCAATCCAAAATTGGTGATAACTGGATGAGAAGAATTACCATCCATGGATTGAAGCCTGAATATAGGGACTTCATCACAGTAGTTCAAGGTTGGCCAGTTCAACCCTCCATAGAAAACCTGGAGAATTTATTATCCAACCAGGAAACTCTAGCCAAACAAATGGTTGGAGTTTCTCTAAAGCATGAAGATGAGATTGCACTTTTCAGTAATAAAGCAAGAGGACGGCCAAGAGGTTGGAATACTAAAAAGGCACGAAGTGAAGAAAACAGAACCTGACCAAAGAGATGGAATAACAAAGGCTCAAGTTCAAGGGGAGCTCAATAGCGTCAGAATCAAGGAAGTCGACATAATAATCAACACCAAAATGATGAATGCTACAACTGTGGTAAGAAAGGACACCATGCAAGAGACAGCTAGTCAAAGAAGAAATTAATAAAAGGAAATGCAGCAACTTGGAACAAGTTGAAAGATGGGGACAACAGCGAAACCGAATGGGATGTGCAAGCATCACTTGCATTTATAGTTGATATAAGATATCCAACTAAGCAACAGAATCAATTGCAGAAGAAGAGGATGATATTTCTAAAATAAAAAATACTGTTACTAGTCTGGTAGCACAAGATGTAGATGTGTCAATAGCAAGTAAATCGACTACAGTTGATTATGGTAAAAATTAGATCTTTGATTCTGGCTGCCCTAACCATATGACGGGAGACAAACAGAAGATGTAGAATTTGTTGGAGTACAAAGGGCAGCGAATGGTGGTGACAACAAATAATGCCGGATTGCCAATCACACATATTGGTGAAACTAAAATTAATTCGAAGCATGGTTCAAAAGAAGTCCAGCTGAAAGGTGTATACCATGTGCTAGGAATAAAGAAAATCTCTTGTCTATACCATACTTAACTACCCCAGCAATTTTGTGGCATTTGGTCCAAATAACGTCAAGGTATATTGAAAGCTGAAGATTATCGGCACGCCATTTATAGAAGGGGAAAAACTTGACTCCATCTATGTGATATCCACTAAGTCCGCATATGTAGACAAGACAAAAAAAATGATACAGTAGATCTATGGCATGAGTGGTTAACACACATCGATTATCACAAATTAAAAAAGATGATAACAAAGTCGATGATGAAAGGACTTCCACAACTTTATGTTCGAGATGATGTTATTTGTGCAGGTTGCCAATATGGTAAAGCACATTAACTACTATATGAGGAGTCGAAGTTCAAGGCTAAAGAACCATTGGAGCTTGTTCATTCAGATGTATTTGGACCAGTGAAGTAGTCATCAATTAGTGGGAAATGCTATATGGTGACATTTATCGATGATTATTCAAGATATGTTTGGGTATACTTCATGAAGGAGAAATCAAAAGTTCTGGCAAAATTTGTTGAGTTCAAAGAAGAAGCTGAAAATGATATTGGTAAGAAAGTATGATGCTTACGTACAGACAATGTAGGAGGGTATACTTCAGAAGAATTCTTTGAGCTTTTACGAAAGCATAAGATACATAGACAACTTACCTTGGGACTCCTTAGCAAAATGGCGTAGCAGAAAGAAAGAATCGGCATCTTGCAGAAACCTATAGAAGCATGATACATGCTAAGAATGTTCCTAGTCGATTTTGGGCAGAGTGCATAGACAACTGCTTATGTAATCAACCGGCTACCTCAACCAAGGCTTGGATCGATTTCTCTATTTCAAAAGCTATGGCACCTAAAACCCACTATGAGTCACTTTCGTGTATTTGGCTGTGTATGTTATGTATTTATACCAGACCATCTTCGTAGCAAATTCGATAAGAAGGCAACTAGATGCATATTTGTTGGCTATGATAGCAAAAGAAAAGGATGGAGGTGTTGCGATCCAACAACCAATCGGCGCTATGTTTCTAGAAATATTGTCTTTAATGAAGCATCATCATGGTAGCCGCCACAGCAAATAAAACTGCCTGACTCTTAAGAAACTGAGGAGAAGCTTCAGGAAAAGTTTGGTGAGTCTACAGAAGAAGAATCAAGTTCTAAAGAAGAACTTGACCCAACAAAAGAGAAAGAAAGTCTTTGGCAGATAGGTGTGCATCATTCAAGTTCAAAAGAGGAGCATATATAGGAAGAAGTATCAACAAAACAACAGTTGCGACGATTGAGTAGACAAAGAAAACCAAATCCAAAATATGTGAATGCAGCATTAATTGAAGAATATCATGTTCAAGAACTAGAGTCTTTTGAGGAGGCATCTTAAAATGATAATTGGCAGAAGGCGATGGAAGATAAGATGTAGGCTCTTATGCAGAATCAAACTTGGGATTTGGTGCCTAATCCCAAGGATGTAAAACCCATATCTTATAAATGGGTCTATAAGCTGAAGACCCCCGATGGGTCAATTGAGAGATATAAAGCTCGACTTGTTGCTCGAGGTTTTTCACAGCAGTATGGACTGGATTATGATGAAACATTCGGTCCTATGGCAAAGCTTACCATTGTTTGTGTTCTACTAGCATTAGCAACTATCAAGTCTTGGAGGCTATGGCAGATGGAAGTAAATAATGCTTTCTTACATGGAGAATTAAATTGAGAAATTTATATGGATTAGCCTCGAGGGTTCGAGAGTAAGACTTACCCACAATAATTAGCCTCGGGGGTTCGAGAGCAAGACTAACCCACAATACATGTGTAAGTTAAGAAAGGCCTTGTATGGTTTAAAACAAGCAACGAGAGCATGGTATGGAAAGATAGCAGAATTCTTGGTCAAATGCGGATACACAGTAGCACTAGCTAAGTCAAGTTTATTTGTCAAAGTTCAAGATGGGAAAATGGTAGCAGTCCTGGAATATGTTGATGATCTCATTATTACTAGAGATGATGAAGAGGAAATTCAACGAACGAAGGAGAATTTATCAGTTCGCTTCCAAATGAAAGAACTAGGAGAGCTTAAACATTTCCTCGTACTAGAAGTGGATCATACAGAAGAAGGTCTCTTTCTGTGTCAACAAAAGTATACCTCAGATTTATTGCAAAAATTTGGAATGTTTAACTGCAAGCCTATATTAATACCAATGGAGGCAAATGCTAGATTATGTTCAGCAGAAGGGAATGATCTTCAAGATGCGACTATGTATTGACAGTTGGTAGGCAGTTTAATCTACTTAACTTTGTCTCGACCAGATATTTCCTATACAATAGGCATAGTTAGTAGATTCATGCAGAATCCAAAGAAGCCACATTTGGAAGTAGTCCGAAGAATTCTTAGGTACGTGAAAGACACACTCTATCATGACATACTATACAAGAAAGGTGGTGAATTCAAAGTTATTGGCTATTGTGATGCTGATTATGCTGGTAATCATGCCACACGTTGATTAACAATAGGATATGCATTTAATCTTGGTTCAGGAGTAGTTTTTTGGTGTAGCAGAATACAACCAATAGTTTCGCTGTCAACTACTGAAGCAGAATATAGAGCAGCGGCAACAGCAACTCAGGAGAGTACTTGACTTATACAATTGATGAAAGAACTCCATCAATTTGTAGACTATGCAATGCTATTATATTGTGATAATCAATCAACAATCTGTTTAGCTGAAAATCCAGCGTTCCATGTAAGAAAGAAGCATGTGGAAGTACATTATCACTATGTATGAAAGAAAGGAACTTCAGGAAGAAATCAAATTGGAGAAAAGTAATATAAAAGATCAAGTCACAGATATATTCACCAAAGGGCTCAATGGAAGTACAGTCACAGTATTTCGAATAAAACTTGAAATCACGGCAAGGACAAAGTAGTAAGTCGATGTTGAGGGGGAGTGTTAAACTACAACACCGATTCCGTGATATCCTAGAAACTTCACCAAATAAGAACTTGCAAGCTGGAAATACTTAAGTGCAAAGATAGACAATTTGAATGGAAGGTGTAAGAACTACCGACTTAATTAAAATGTTTAATAGTCAAAGTCAAAATTGTGATTAAATGCTAGTTGTAAAATGGAGCCAGCTGGGAACTCATATGCCATCTAGAAAGATCAAGTTGTTCATGGCTTAGGCAATGTGCAATCTAACTGGACATTTTTAACAAGCTGGAAGTACTAAAATTGTATACGGAATTGTTCAATTGCTAGCTGTTTCATTAAATTAAAAAAATTACTAAAACTATCTATTATGTCGGCAATAGCTATTACAAATAGGACTTGTACGTTTATTTGAAGTGTGTGTTTATGAGAATTAGATATGAAAGAGTAAGTACTAGAGTAAGTGGTGGTGAAGAAAATTATGAGTTAGTGTCCTTATATATATTTTTTAAATTATAATACTCTTGTAGAATTTGCACTAAAATAAAATTATAGTTTTGGTTTAGCCCGCTAAATGTTGCTGCCTCCAACTCAACATGTGTGTATGTTCAAACAATCTTCTCATACTTGCGTTAGTTATTCCCATTTTAATCTACTTACAAGTGTAATTGTTTTTATTTTTTCTGAACACACATCAATTTTACAATAAGTAGTAAGCAATATACAGGCAGGATAAGTCACGTGGTGATTAAAAAAGGTCAGATTTAGATTTATAAGGAACAGTTATTCCTCTTATTACTATTAATCCGTTTCCCCGTAATTACTTATATCCATTTTCTTTAAAAACAGACAATATTAACCAATATCAGTTGTTGTATGAGATCTCTGAGGAGCTCTTAAATTTCTCTATCTTAAAAGATGAGTAGTTAAGGATTTAACAGATTTAGATAGATTATCTAATTGAGTTAGGCTAGCTTGTTGACTATTTTTTAGTGGTTATGTAGAAATATTATTTTTATAAAATAACCACTAATGATCACAATGGCTACCTAACTAATTAGTTCTTCGATTTAGTATATAATCTGACATGAGATAAATGATATCAAAACTTGGGGGATGCTTTTCCTGAAGCTTTCTAATTTGCTCCCAATTGATTTAAATGAAATTAGAGGAAAAAGATAATAAAAACTTCAAGAAGAAAGGAGGGAAAGTCACTTTCCTTGCAGGACGTTTGAGCCGACAATTACGTTGAAACAAGACGACGTTAATCTATATTTTGGTTCAATTCAATGCCAATGCCGTTGATTTTCTGTTACTGTTTCGGTCAATTCGATAAAAAGTGCTCTTGTGGCATTTTGCAATGTCTCTTAGCTCGCCATGTTGTTTCCCTTTTAACGAGTCAAGTCATTCAAAAGACTAGTCAACCATTTTATTGTCTTTGAAAAATCTTGGAGGAAAAAAACATTTGAAAATCTGCAGCACTCTATACTTAATAAGACTGAAATTGTGGAATGACACACGTGCATCATCCTAGGCCTTGGAGTTACAGTTAATGCATGTATGTCTCCGTCCAAGTCCAGGAAAGGAATGATGGGCTGCACCTAAACTTCCTCAAGTTCGAAGTTGTATTTGGGCCATTAGGAACATAAATCTGTGTTAACGTACTGATTGTTTTAAGTTTTAACCATACAGAGATTGGGTCGTATGGACAGACCAGGACTAGTTTAGCGGTCCCGTAAAGCAGACTTGAGCCTAATCGCAAGCTTAAATTGGCAAGCTGTGATAATGCACCCATTAATAGTTAGCCTCAAATTTGTATTTCTTGCCCTTTTTCAATTACGTTGTGTTGTGTGGCAAAACAGATTCAACCGTATCCAAATTCCAAAATTTGAACTGTTGTACAGAGCAATATTATTTCCTTTTCAGTTATGCACTAGTATACATGTAAAAAGTGCTAAAGATGTTAGGTCCAAGAGAAAAATGGAAGATCGGAAATTATAAGAAGGGGCAAATGTCCCAGCAGTTAAACAGACATGGAGAAAGGCAATGTGAAACGTAAAGGATCAAGCTGATGAAGACGAAAGAAGCTTTCTTCAACAAAAGATGATTATTAGCTCTTTGCTTCTCACTAAAAATCAAATGGAGTTAGAAAACACTCACTACAAGAAAATTAGTTATTAGCGATAAACAATTACCGTCGGAAATGGAACCGTTAAAAATTACCCACATAAAATCATGTTTTGTCGGGATAATTGTTGGGAAAATTTTCAATTTGCAACAGAAAAATTTCTGTAAGTAAATATGGAGAGAAATCAACGAGGTAAATTTTTTGACGGAATATAGCAATAGTAAGAAATGTCCGTCCATAAAAAAAGCGGGAATGCTTAGTAGAGTCCATCGCAACCCCATTTTTTCTCTCTTATGTCATCATCGTCTGATTGCACCTCCCATCTTCCCACCGTGCCTTCTCGTTGTGCCACCGTTCATCCTCCGTGCGCCACCGCCCTTGGCGAGCCAACATCGTCATCTCTGTCGCTACCGAAGACCACCGCTCATTGTGTCACCACACCTCGTCGCCACTCATCCTTGCCGTCATTGTTGCATCTACTTTAGGTATTGTATAATTGTAGCTCGTGCACTGCACCTCGTCGCCGTCATGGTCCTGTAAATGTATAGGTTCATTACGATGTCGTTTGGTTCTGTAAATGTGCTGGCAATGAAATTTGTCTCTTCGAACAAAGTCCATTGTTAAATTTCTTTGTTAGATACCTTTCAACCGTCATTTCTCATGTTTGCTCTTAGTTTATTTTTTAAAATATATGTTTATTTGAATTTAAAAGTATTTCTTGACATTTTAAATAAGGTTTGTTGTCTATTGAAATAATTATGTAATTAGTAGTTAAGATTTTTATGTTTAAAAATATCTCTGATGTCTTGCGTTTAATTAGATTGTTGAAATGAAATTTAATATGTAATTTAGAAGAAAATTCATTCTTTAGTCCTTTTCTTGCTACCATTTCTAATAAATGGTATCAGAGCAACCCTTTTAAGAAAATGTGAGTTTTATTTCCAAGTGAATTTGTGCTCTTAAACACTTGATTCTTGTGACAAAATTTGTTTATGTCTTTGACTTTCATTTCATTTATCAATGCTCTGTACTGACAATGGATCCAGTTTAATTAAATATTCGAAAGTTTGAGCTTAAATTTAATTGAAATTGAATCTTTAAATTTAATTTTGATATACTAATATTTGAGAAATAATTTAGGATTCTTTGCTTAATTTAATACCTTCCTTTTTTACTTGATTTAGTGTTCAAGAAAGAAGCTAAACTCTCCTATCACTCTTTTCTAATTTCTTACTTATACATTTGGACAAATCTTTCCATATACTCTTATTAGTGGCACCAAAAATAATGTCATTTCAACA
>JAOSBK010000003.1:18183055-18201105 GCA_027568895.1 Erythroxylum shatona
AATAATAATAATAATAATAATAATAATAATAATAATAATAATAATAATATTATTATTATTATTATTATTATTATTATCTTTTATTTATTTATTTATTTTTATTCCTACTTTTTATGAATCATTAAAAAATGATCTCTGATTCCAACCTCATCAGTTATAATTCTATTGGCCTTATCATTAAGGGGAATAATTTGTTTCAGATTTTCCAGTCTTGAGATATTGTATAGGGATCCTAAGCTAATTTAAAAATCATTAAAAAATTATTAAATCCTTTCTTTATTATCGATTATAAATTTGATAACCTAGTTCACTTCCATCCTTAACTTGATAGTTTAGTTAAAATACTAAGAATTTGAGGGCTTATACTTTATGTACTAGAAGCTTTGATCTTTGATAATGCAAGTGTGAACCTATGTGACTATATAGATTGAGCATTTGTGAAAAGCTTCCATATTTTTGTTTCTAAGAACATTTTATTAGTGACTTTCATGGAGAGAGCCATTATTCTAATGGTTAGTTCTCTTCCTAATTACATCAAAGAGAGGATGACACTTATAATAGGGAAATCTTTTTTTTTTCAAATATGTAAATGCCTAGATGCTTGAAAGGTAAGTTTTAGTATGGTGGGCCAGTGATAGGTGAGAAATAAGTAATCTGTCTTGAGGAGTTAGCTTAAATGTACAAGGATTTTTCAACTTATTCATAGATAAACTAGATAAGTTGTTGAATAAGTTGAGAATCCATAATTAAACGGACTAAGTTCAGATCTACACCATTAAATTTAAGTAAGTCACCTTTAAAAGTAAGGATAAACAACTTCTTTTCCTCACAACTATAGTGGTGCTTAAACTTATAATCTTGGTCATCATATAAGATATTAGTCTTATTATAACTTAAATGTATAACAAGAAAAAAATAAGGTGAGATAGGATATCCTTAATGTAGACCTTTAGCTCTTTAGAAGGAATGAATGACATCATCATTAACAAAGATAGAAAAAGAAGTTGTGCAAATACAATTTTGAATCTGTCATAAACTGATCTAGGAAATTAAAAGCAACTGAAGTGTCCAATATGAATCTTTAATTCACTAAATTGAATATCATATTGAAGTATATCTTCATGTAGTAACTTCTCATTAATTTCTTACTTTTGTATCCCTTAAAAAGTTCTTAAATAAGGAGTAGATTATTTTTAATACTCTCTCCCTTAATAATGCACATTGGCTCACATTAGTAAGTCTTTCTAGTGTAGCTTTAACAAGATCAACGAGCATTCTTTATATAATTTTGTAGATAATATTATAGTACGAGATGAGCTTATAATCATTCAGTGAATAATGAGGCTCACAAATTTCTTGCTTAATTTCTTAAGTATGAAGCCTAAGGAGAAAAGTTTTGGAACTACATAGGAGATAAGTTTTCAAGTCAAATACCTAGTTTTCTAGAAAAAAAAAAGGCATTTAAACCAGGTTTATTTTTAGGGTTAAGGATGAATAATGCTTATTTAACATCTAATGCACTAAACAACTTCTATTTTTTGAAAGGTAAATAAGTAATTACATTAATTTAAAAGTGAACAATTGAAATGTACACTTAACAACTATTGAAAAATGGTTAGCCAATTCAAGTTCAATAGTACCATTGATATATTTTGACTAAGGCCTTCCTAAGAGTTTCCAAAGTGTAGTATAAGACTCCATTAATTTACATAATCAAAGACAAGTATAAAACTGAATTAGCTTTTAAGTCTTTCCTCTTTACTATAATTGCCATTCGAAGCTTAAGAAAAATCTATGCTAACTTGCATTTATTTCTAACAACCTTTTCTTTTTAAAAATGTTAATTTAATTCATCCATAAAGGTTGAGTAAAAGTGATACAATAAGGTTCCAAAAATATAGCTTGGTTTTGTAACGCGAGCGAAAGAGATGCGTGGATTGATGATGGTCTATTCGTGACTCCTTGGATAAATGAAGATGCATCAACTTGTAAAATGATGAAGATTTTTTGATTCTTTTGGTTCAGCTATAATGTTCTTCAATAGGATAGAGTTAACGCAATTGAAAAGAAAGGGATATGCAAGGAATTCGCTCCTACTAGACCTCAGGGAAACCTTTCCAAGCAACCAAGATGATGAGATTAATTCCAAGAAATTGAACCAAACAAACACGCCACAATTTTGACAAAATTGATAAGTGAATTGTTGATTCCTAATGTAACAAGAACAAGAGGTGAGAATCCTCACTTTGTGGCCTATGGAAACACAAGAATAATCTGATCTCTAAGTTGTCTTTCCCTAATCCTAAAGAGGGTGTTTATACTTAGTCAAATAATAAAAGACTTGGGCCAAAAAAATATATGGAAGCCCAAAATAAATATAACTTAGAACAAGTCCAAAATAGAGTAATAAAAACATGCCCGGGCTTGGTCTAAAGTGCCCCTAAGTCTGATCATAGGCGTGCCTCTCCTCTTGTGCTTAAGTAATGGTGCACAACCCAATATAATAGTCTTCAAGTCCTAAAAGAGTCCAATCCAAGGATTTAAGATAAATGAATCAATTTGGGTTGTGATTCAGACAGCTCTCCTCTAATAGGCTTGGTGCACTCTATCCTTTCTGCAAATTATCCCACATGCACAATGAGAGCCTCCTTGAGTCTCTCGGTCCTTGTTGGCCCCCTAAAATTTTTTCTTGAGGATTAAGTATGTTTTGCATAAATTATGAGGTTGATGGATTATTTTGTGGAGCTATTATTATGTTAATATTGGTAATATTTTATGACATAGGTAAATTGATGGAATTGAAGTATTAAATTAGTAAGATGTATCAAGGGCAAATTGGGCATGATACTTAAGGGTATAATACATAAGGCATTAGGCAAGGGGCAAAATGGACTTTACACACTCATTAAGGCTATTAAAAGAAGAAGAAGTCATTGTCTTGTATTTTTAAGAAGAAAGAATCGTGGGAGAAGAGAAGAAGAGAAGAAAAGAAGAGAAAAAGAAGAGAAAAGCTAGGGTTTGGAGATCCTTGAAGAGTTTGAAGAATTTGGAGCTTCAACAAGTATAGGCATCGTTCTTCTTGATTAGATGAATGAAACATGTTTTAATGTTAGTTAAGAGATGAATATGTGTGGGAAGTTATTGAGAATGGGTAAATGTATATGGTTAGTTTTTGGGGTTAATGATCAAAGATGGATTTAGATGTAATTGGCAATGGTATTGGGTTGAAAATGAAGTAGAAGTGATGGTTTAGTGTTTATATGGGCTATAAGTGAAATGTGGGAAGTAACAAGTTGGAAAATGTAGCAAAATTTGTTCCCGGAGTTCGTTTTTGTAAAAGTTCGCCACGACCAACTTTCCAGCATAGAATGTGCTTTGATATTTTAGGTATAAATTTTTGTGTAGTTATACAAATGGAGTGATTTTTGAATTTTTGTAAACTAAAGACATAGGGCTACAAATTGAATGAAGGAGTTTAGTTCAAATTTAGTTTCTAAGGATTTAACATTTTGTACGGAAGTGGAGTATGGAATGTTGTTTTAGTATAAGACCAGCCTGAAAAAAATTTTTATAACTTTTAGAGTACTGAACCAAATTGAATGATTTTAGAGTCATTAGAAACTTAAGAAAATGGAGAATGTTTTCTAGAAGAAATTATTATCAAATTTCTTCATTTACTTGATCATAAATTGAAATTCCTATTGAATGGAATTTTGGCTATTATTAAGGGAAATCAAGGAAGGCAAGAGGAGCAAAGGGTGAGGCACCTTTGAGCAAATCTTTAAGCAAGGAATTCAAGGTGGGTTCCATGTTTATAATAGAGTTAATGATCCATGAATATGTTTTCAAAAGCAATAAAATTAAATGATTTCATTTTTTTTATAAATGTTGCATTATTATTACTTGAATGATTTGAGAAATCTTCATATGTTTGGTATATGAGTTTTGTGAATGAATTATGACATGAAAATGCATTTGAAACAAATCATGCTCATGAAAAACAAGTTTTTAAAAAATGCCTTTTTGGGCAATATGTTTTGCAAGTCATGAAATACATGTTATGTGGGTTTGTGGCGGTCCCCTAAGTTAAGTCAAGTGCACTTTGACAAAAGACTTCTCCCGCCTACCTGCTAGTGGCATGGAGCTCCTTAATGGACTCCTTTAAGTTCACGACTATGCAAAACCATTATGTGAGATTGCGTTAGTACGTTCTGTTCATGGCTACACAGGAACCTTATGGGAAATGTGTAGTACGTTTATTTTGGATCCACCCAAACCATTCTGATGTGCTTATGTGCTCATGATATGTTTGACATGATGGATGCATATATGATTTGTACTATTGTGAATTTTTGACAAATTGAGAATTTCACGAAATAAGTGATTTATGATTTTTAAATGCGAAATTACTATGGTTATGAAAAGGTTCAATGAAAATGAGCTTTAAAAAGGGTTTTTTGCTTGTTTCTCGATTATAAATTTGTTACCTATGAGCTTTAAGCTCACCCCCATTCTCCTCCCCATGTCCAGGTGATGAACAAAAGATGGAGTAAAAAAGAGTCAAGACCTAACTTCGATTATGCATATTTTTGTATTTTAAGCCAAATTTTGTAACCATGAGGTTTTAATTGCATTTCAAGGATTATTAGTTTATGTAACTTTTGTATATGGAGATTTGGGACATTGATCTATTATGGCTTAAAATGTCATTAAAGCTTTGTAAAACTTGTTGTTTGAAGTTATTGAAATGTGAATTTTGTATGGATGATATTGAGTTAAAATTAAGTATACTTGAAAAGGTTATCTATTTGAGATTATGAATTTTGAATACGAGTTATTGTTATATATGTAAGTGAGATGTGTTATGGAAAAAGGAATGATAGGCAATTACGATGAATGAGAATTAGTTATAAGAAATGATTTAAATGAAAAGAGATTGGAGAGTATGATGAGATAATATTACATTGTTATGAAATGATGATACATTTAAGGGAGTGATTTTGGGACAACGTAAATTGAAAGAAAGGTTAGGAAAGATGAAATTTTTGGTTAAGGGGTTGTGATTCCAGGGGGTTTCACCGCGGCAAAACTACAAGGATCGCCGCAACGAAAGTAACATTGTAGGTTAGTCGCGGTGAAAGTTAATTTTTTCGCCACGACGTATTTATCCCGAGAGGAGCAGGAGGGAAAATTTTGGGACCTTCGCCTGAAGGGAACTTGTGGATTTGCTCCTATAAATTCATCGCGACGAAACAATAGTTCTCCATGGTGAACCCACCATGCCTTGAAAGGATTTTTAGCTTCCACTATGCCCAAACTTCAAGTTTCATAATCTCATAGCATCAGAGCAAGAAGTTAAACCGATAATGATTAAGGTGTTCTCTATTGGAAACCCCTCAAGTCTTATGATTTTCCGCAAGAGTTGGACTTCAGAAATGGGGTCCAACATTAGTGGCAGGATCTTGGCTGGGAGCTTTTTCTTCTGTCACGATTGTGGCTCCCTGCACTAGCTTTTGTTAAGATCGCGGCATATTCCCCGTGATTGTGGCTTCTTATTCTTGCTTCTATAGTAATCGTGGCATATTTTCCACGATCATGGCCCTGGATTGCTTCTCAGGTCTTCTCCGAATCTCCTCCAATTGTCCTAAAACATTAACAAACATATCAAGGTGTCTCATAAATAAAAAATTGAAGCTCAACATCATGTACTAACCCACAAAACACTTAAAAAATAAATATTTACTTACTAACACAATTTCAACCTAAACACGCACTAAATATTCAAATTAAGAACTATACACGCACTAAACTACCCATAAAAACACCATGCAATCTACACCTATCTTAACCATTGAGAGATTCCTAAGAGTGAGCATTGTATTTGAGCTTTTGAAAATCAGAGGAGATTTCCCCAACTACTTTACTCTAAATTCTCATAAATTTTTCATTAAAAGAGAGTAGTTAAGAAGTAAGATCTGAGTTTGCTTTAATAAGAGCACCATCTAATAAAGTTTTGAGGGAGGTAGGATAAGAAATTCAAGTCTAGCAAGAACTTGAGAAAAAGATTGTGGAATGGATATAATGAAAAGGCCTGTAAGAAAAGGCAAAAATAATAGTAATGTAGGGAAACCATTGGTGGAAAAGAATCAGGCGTTCAATTCCTTTACCTATTAAAAAGATACTAAGAAGGAAGTGAGAAATTTTCCCACCTCTATGAAAATCATAAATGAGGAAATAGTTGTTTGGAAAAAGAAAAAAAAGGAGGAAAAAGTGATAACAAAAAATGAGTCTAAAGAGAAATCAAAGCATCAAAACTGAGAGATTGAGCAAACTTAACATGTAAGAAAAGATATTATCTAGGTTCTCAATGAGAAAGTGATTCCTTGACCATTTATTAATTAGATGTAACTAGGTAATAAAACAACTTTTGGGAATTTCCAAGATGTACAATTCAAGTCCTAAAAGTGTTGGAAGTGTGAGATAATCGAGTTACCGAGAATTCTAGAAAAAAGATAGCGAGAAGAGAAAGAACTGGGGGGAGGGAGGGAAGAAAACATTAAAGAGAGAGAGATTCTTCAATGATTTCACAGATGCAGAACCTCATATTGGTTGAGCACTCAAATAGAAAATTCAGTTATGCCTGCCCATATGGACCAAAAAGGAAAAGAAATAGGGAAAAAAAACTACACAAAAGCCTCATTAGTATGCCTTGGAAATGCAACATATCATCTCCTCTCCTTTAAATTGACTCCTTGTCTTCGAGAGCTCGTGAACTCAAGAAAATTCTTTCCAAATTTTCAACCCATTCCATGTCACTTCATCCAATCTTTTAGCTTCTCCCCAGTCATACATCAGAGGTAACTCTTTAAACAGTGGTTTATAACTTTTGTTTAACCATCAATCTACAAATGGTAAGTCATTGAGATATTCAAGTTAACTCCTTGCAATTTCATCAGCTCCTTCCAAAAACTAGGGTCCCATGTAACTTGCATACTTGCTCTATGAAAGCTTTAGCCACCGTACTGGCTAAATAAGCGTGACTTAGTGTAATAAAGTGGGCAACTTTACTTAATCAATCAACCACTACTAAGATAACATCCTTCTCTCCTAATTTTGGCAATCTTTTAATAAAATCCATATGACTGATGTTGAAATCAGTAAAGGCTAGAATGTGTACCTTAGAAAGCAAATATGTAACTATGTTATCCTTTTCCTTCCAATACTGAACTTCGAAATCATAGGGGAGAAGCTTCGTGATTAACTTTTGTTAGACTAGTATAAGGATTCTTTGCTCTAACATGTGCTTTAGACTTCGATGATCTATTTTAATGATAAAATGATCCCTAAGTAGATATGGTCCCTACTTCTCTATAGCAAACACCACTGCTAGGGATTCTTTCTCGTAGGTTAAAAGGGCAAGCTGTCTTAGAGCCAAAGCCTTGGTTATATAAGTAATCGAATGACCATCTTATTGTAACACCATGTCAATCCCTTCATTGTATGAATCAATTTCTATAGTAAAAGGCTTCCTAAAGTCAGGTAGGGCTAAGACAGGAGCAACAACCATAAACCTCTTCAATTCGTCAAAAATCATGTCTGCTTCCTCCACCCATACGAATGTGTCCTTCTTTAATAGATTGGTTAAGGGAAGATCTATGATGTTGTAATGTCGAATAAATCAATGATATTATCTTATTGAGCCTAAAATCCAATGCAATTGTTTGATGTTTGTGGGGTTTAGCCATTGTAGCATCGTTACCACCTTGCTAGGATCAGTTGTAACTTTAGCCTTGCTAATCACATGCCCAGGATATTTGATGTTAGGTACTGCAAAGCTGCACTTGTTAGCTTTAACAAATAAAGCATAAGATTTCAAAACATCAAGTTCTTATCGTAAGTATTTTTATTGGGTTAACCAATCCTCACTGTAAACTAGGATGTTGTTAAAGAAATATAAGACAAACTTTTGTAAGTAGGTTTGGAAGATTGATTTCAATATAGCTTAGAATGTTTAGGGGGCATTGGTGAGACCAAAGGGCGTCATCATAAATTTGAAATGACCATGGTATGTTTAAAATGTCATTTTCTCTACATCTTCTTCTAACATCCTAATCTGGTGATAATCCAATCTCAAGTCTAGCTTTGAAAAGATTGTAGTACCCTTCAATTTATCTAATAACTCCTCTATAACTAGAATGGGGAACTTATAAAATAGTGTCTTAGTTTAACTATTTTTAATCAACATATAGATAGCATGTCCCATCTTTTTTCTTCACTAGAATGATGGGAGATAAGTATGGGCTCTGACTAGGCTGTATAGATCGCATCCTCCTATAGGGTTGTGTAATGATAGGGTCACACATTAATAGGTTGTGTCTCTAGAGTTAAGATAATATTATGATCTAACTTACAGTGTGGAGGTAAAGACTTAGGTTGATGGAATAATTATTGATACTAATTTAACAAGGCGAATAAATCTTCTTTCAATTCTTCTGGCATGCTGCATAAGGTAGGTTGCAACTTAACCCTATTAACCTATACGAGGAAAGCCCAATCATCTTCCCCACTCAAAACCCCTTGCCACCATGGTTGATTCTTCCTTAGAGTTGAAGTCATCATATCAATTTATAAGGTTCCTTTTAATTTCACTTTCTTTCCTTTATAAGTAAAATATAAACCATTTTTTCAAATTCGCAACTCATTTCCCCTAGTCTCCAAAGCCATTGTATTCCTAGAATTAATTCAGTATTACATCATCAAAAAATTCACAACCTCCTAACTCCCATTTAAGCCCCTTACAAAAACCATTAATTGGAACTAGATAACCATTGGCTACTATAACTTCTAATGGTTTTAGATCCTCAACTTCCAACCTAACTTCTGAATCATCTTGTTGCTCAAAAATATATGAGTGTTGCTTTAATCGACTAACAAATTCACATCACAATTCTCAACTCTTCCCTTCATTTTTATAGTTTTATAGTTAGGGATCTCAAAAATTGTAGTTCTTGAAATGGATCATAGTCTATTTTTAATATCTTGCCCCTCATAATCCTCTACATCATCCACTTACAAATGATTTTGGTACTCCAAAATAGAACCCTACTGCTTGATCTTTTTGAGCTCCACTGCTAGATTGGTGGCAACATCCACAAAACATTCAGTCGCTGCCAAAGAATAAGTCCTCCATGATGGCACACAATAAGTTGGCCACTCCCTAGTGAAATGTTGGTGCCATTCCAACGTTGGTTCTTCTTGGTTAATGGTTGCAATCTGCATCATCTTCTTTTCTTCAATGTCATCTAGCTATAACAACTAGTTACATTTACATAACCAACCCTCAAAGTCAGTGCTGTCAAAAGGTGGAAATTTGATGTGATTGATTTTTAAGAATTGTACATCGTTGCCATTATGACCTTTGTTGCGCATGTTACTAGACCTTAGTTCATCACTATTCACAACAACTTCATCGTATTTCTATTTGAGCTTTATATCACCCACCAATGTTTTGAGCGCGATGAAGTCATGTTCCTTGACCTCGTCTACGTGCTGGAATAACTTCTCCTCCATACGATTCACCCATTTACTGGAGCTCTTAGCGACCCTCTATTTTAAGTGTAGCTTTAAACTCTGTCAGGCGCATACCTTTAGCCATGAATCGGGCTCTGATACCAGATGATAGCTTGCAAAAACTCAGAGGTTAAGGATGATCAAGGTATCGAGAATTAAAAAAAAAGATAGAGAGAAGAGAAAGAACAGAGAGGGAAAGAGAAAAGGAGAAGAAAATGTTAGAAAGAGAGAGAAATATGCTTTATTAATATCACAAATGCAAACCTCGTATAGGCTAGGAACTTAAATAGAAGATTCAATTATGCTTGTCCACATGGGCCAAAACAAAAAGGAAAAACAACAGGGAAAAATAAAAAGAACAACCGACACAAAAGCCTCGTTAGCATGCCTTTGAAACACAATATATCAAAGTGAAGAACCTCATTAGACAAAATCAAAACATAGCCATTTTGATAAGAATAAAGAGGATACAATTCAAATTCCAAAGTGCAGGAAGTGAAGATCCTCAGTGGGCAAGATCAAAAGATGGCCATTTTGATAAGAATAAAGGTGCCAGCTATTCTTTGATTTTACATGTAGAAAGGACTCTCAATATCAAGGTAATGGAGGTAAGAAAATAACAAGGAAAAGGAAAGAAGAAAGTCTCTAAAGAAAAGAAAGATGGTATAAAAGAAAATTGTGACATGTTAATGCAAGTCAGGACAACTCTATTAAAAATTTTATACTTTTGTCATGAAAGAAGATAATATTTTATCAGTATTCCATTTGGAAAAGACAACCTCTTATTGGATGCATCCCAAGTAAAATAGTCCAAGATAATGGACATAGTAAAAGAAAATGCATGCCTGATGGTGGTGGTGGTGGCAGTAGTGGTGATTGCCATGGTGGTCCTCCTATTCTTGTCACCATGAATTCTTTCCTAAGTGGTTTTCTATCAAATGGCCAATCAAATGACATATGGCAGCCTATGAACTAGAATTTCTTTGATGTACACACACTATGATATTGTTTTCTATAAGGATGTTGTCCTCAGAAAGGTTAAACTCAGCAGTTGATGATAATCTTGATTACGTTTTGCTTTGAAGATTTGTGTCAAAAAGGTGATTCTTGAATTCTCTAATCATAGTTTCACTATATGCAAAAATTGAGCATAAAGTGTTTGTCTAATCATTTAAATATTAAATTGCCCGCCACAAGTTCTTATGATCAAATAATGCATTCTTTACTTAAAACAGGGGCTTAAGTATACTATTATTATATCAAAATTTTGGTATCTTTCATTTTCAGATCTTTCTCACTTTAATGCAAGATGAAATATAAAGATACTCAAATAGTCTAATCATGGTGAGTCTTTTCCTAGGAATTTTGAAAATGAATCAACTTGTCATGGTCTCAAAGCTTAAATCAAAATTAAAAATGCGACTGCATTATAATTTATATATAGAAAGATGTAAAGTACAAGAGATTCTCCATGAATTGAAGGTATTATCTTGGCTAAGTAAATCGAAACTTTGTTTTCCAATACCATTTAAAGAGTATTTATGGATTGTATCAACCAAATTGAGAATTTATACCAATGTTGATGCATGGTTCTAAATAATTAAAAATGGACTTATGATTTGATTTGTCAATATTGAATGCTCATACTTATACTTTCCTATTATACTTTTTGATAGTTTACCCAAAATAAAGGAGTGACACATTTGATTTAATGCTCTTACATTCATTTTATAGTGTCTTGACATTTAAGTATTTATTCAAAGCAAGAATTTTGGAATAGCTAGCTTGATTAATTGGTGTATATTCCTACTTCGACCTTAGAGATCATGACCAATGATAAAAAAAATTCAACCAATTTGGTCAGTTCAAATGTAAAAACTTTGAACCATCCAAATTTTTAGTTTAGTTTTCAACTTTTCAGTTAGACTTACTTTAATAACTTTAGTTGTTAAAAATGATGAATTTATTAATTAGTTGGTCAATTTTCATAAATTAATAAGTTCTTATAAACTAAAATAAATCAACTATTTTTTATTTAACAATCTTTTTCCTTAAACTTCAAAATCTTCAATAGTTAAAGAAAATCTCTTTCAATCATATTTTAAATTCTTTATTTTTTTAATCTTCAGTCAATTTTATCATAATTCTTACCAGTTGAACCTTTTAAGTCTTAAATCTCTTCTTTTACTAGTTTAACTTTGCGATTTAGTTTTTAAAGCATTAGTCATGACATAGTTTTACTATATTTAAAAAACAAAAAAGTCACTATATGAAAAGAGCTTTAAGCAATGGACAAAAGCGTAACAATAAGTACAATTATTTTTTCCTTAATAAAAAGATGGCGCTGCTATAGGCATAAGGTAACAAAAAAAAACTTTGTTAGGCAACAAAATGAACAATGTTGCCTAAAACTTTGACTAAGGCAACAAAATAGTTTTAAACTATAGCAACAATATTGAATGGACATAACAGTAGTTTGAATTGTTATAAAGTAATGAATTGAATTTTTTAAGCAACACTATCTAATAACCTAGAAATCTAGTTTTTTTTTTTTAGAAATTGACATTTTGAGTGGCCAAAAGGGGGAGAAATCATTTTTAGACAAAGAGGAGGGGTAAACTCTTGATTCTTTGGGATATATGGAGGGCTAATGCTCCTTCTTCCGGTTTGAAGGTGAAATCAACATTGAGGATCACATTTGAGCATATTGTCATTGTGTTATTGAATCCTTCTTTGTTTAGGATCGTTTAGGTTATTCTATATCTACTGCTTTGGGTATTTGTGTAAAGATGATTCGAATGTGTTCATTAGATTGTTTTATTGTAACCCATTGCTAGAATCTCAAATACAAGACATAATATTTATGTTTTGTTTTCATTTATGGCAACTAATGGTGTTGAATCAATAAGGATAATGTAATATAGGTTAAATGACCTGAGGTTATGTGATTGTTGCCTATATTGATCTTTTTTCCTTTTTCATAATATGGGATGTCCTACTAAATGTAAAAACTTATTCTAAGTTGTTTAATAGACAGGTTCAGTTAAAGCTTATTTTAATTAAACACTACCTAAGGGAAAACTAAAGTTGTCAAATCTTATTATTAACCTATGATTAATAATTTCTAAGAGAGGTGTGAAAACAAAAATTCAATGAAGTATGTTTAATTGTGTGTAGGCTGAGATGGAACCAAGAATTGGATTTCAAACTCATTCATCAATTTTCAAATTTTGATGCTTTTTAATTTCATTTATTTTCCTTAGTTCAATATTACTTTAGATTAAACCAAGAACTGGATTCCAAATTTATTCATCAATTTTCATTTTTTGATGCTTTTTAATTTGAATTGTTTTCTTTAGTTCAATTTTTCTTCATATTGTTATTTGCATCAACCCCCTATATCCTAAACACTACTTTTTTTCATTGCAAAAGCTACACAATCACTCCTTGTGGATATGATCCCTACTCATCGCTGTTGTCAATCTTATTGTGCAGAGTTAAGTTTATTTTCTAGTGCATTTGACAAACATCAAGATATGGCTAATTAGGTATAGTAAAGAAAATTTAAGATTAGTGTATAAAATCAACTTCTAACTTAAGATTAGTGTATAAAATCAACTTTTAACTAGATAGTTTCAAGTTTTAGATATCTTAACTTGATTTAATTTGTTTATTTCAATTAGTTCATAATTATATTCCTTATTCAACATAATCTAATATGAAAGCAAGGATAACTTCACAAATTTTCACTCAATTTGTTTTAAAAATAAGACCAGATGTATATGCTTAAATCATTATTGTAATATGAAGATAATAATTTTAATTATAGTTTTGTAACTATAACATTAGTATTTTGTCTTTTTTGTCATCAATAATCATGAAATAGTTTCAATCTAATGTTGTATATGTTCAAAAATTCATAAAAAAATAAACACTCAATTTGACTTAGAGAAGTCACATTCAAACCCATTTAGGCAAATTTCATATGGCTAATGTTTAAAAGAAATATATGAACAAGAAAATAATAATTAAAAATAGCTAAGTGATATATGGAATTAAATATTTAGAAAAAAAGGGTGTAAATATGATTTTTGAATAGAATCAAATTAAGATAGATATCAAATAAATAACTCCTAAATCTAATATACTCTAATATATAATTAGCGGTTAACTATAGACAACTCACTAGCTAGTTTCTATCTCCTTTTACTAACTAGAATCAAATCAACCCAATTTTAGATGCATAAATTCCCCTGAAGACACCTTTAACCCCTAAAAATCTATCTTAAAGTGAATAAATTCAAGATCATGCAATATTATTTAGAATCAATCATAAAACTAACTATCCTAAACAACACAACTGCTTCTCTGCTTAATGCTTCTTCTTAATCACTAAATTAAATCAACATATTCATTTCTTTTGTTGTGTGAGGATTGGATTTTTATTCCTATTCTAGATTTTGAGCTATTTATTGAGAGATATTTTGAGAGAGAGAGAGAGAGATGATTTATTATATTATTAATTTTGTTATATACATATATACACCTATATAATAATAATACTAATACCCTTTACTAAAGAGATGACTATAACTATAGCAACAATTCCAAATGTTACGTAAATAAGACTTACTATAACAATTTTTTAAATTTTGTTTCCTTTTCTTATATATAGAAACAAATTAATATTATCATTGCTTTTTAATTTTTTTAAAGCCTTTAGAAACACATTTTAAAACTTTTGTAAATATGCTGTTACATAAAGCTCTTTTTGCCATAATGAGAAAAAAGAAATTGGAATATATATGCTAGGAAACTTTGAATAGTTAAATAATTATGACGGACTTTTTATACTTAAGCAAAAAGATTTTGAAGGATCTAACACGATGTCCAATGTCATTGGTGGTAGGTTCAGAAAACTAATCTTCTTTCTAGGTGACTAATTAATCCTCATAGGAGTGATACCTTTTAAAATACGAGATACAATCTATATACTTGTAATATTGAAGCTTTTATATAAAACTATCAACAGTCTCCTCAAGAATCCTAGAGTACGATTAGTATGGAAGAAGACTATGATCCCAACAAATGCAAAGCATTAAAACTTAGACACCCCACATTTAGATAAATTCATAGGATTCTGAGTCATATCTTGAGTGGGTGTGGTGACAGTTATAGAGTCATCGAGAACTTAGATGTATTTATTTGTGAAGCATGAGTGACCAAACACCAATTCACCTAAGGGATGCATTAGCCCAATATATCCGGCATCAAAAAACTGAGAAGGTCATCAAGACAATTTGCATCAGGCCTTATGTGAAGAGGCTAGTATGGAGGATGGGGGTCTTTGAGGGACTAACACTGATATGATAAGTTAGTACCATGATAGCTCTAAATTTGGATTGATGAAATACATACACATGGTACGCAGATGTCGAGGACCTAGATGAGACATGTATCACATCATTGGGGTTCTAGATGAGCCGATAGCATTGGGAGTAGATAGGGATCACACCGCAATTGAACTTGCCACTATCCTAGATAGGAAGAGTAGCACAAAAAAATGTTAGTACAAAATTACCTGGGACGCTAACTTCACACTAGGACCAGCTAAAGATAGGTCCACTGGAGAAACATATAGGTAGATCTTAGGTATTTAGCATATTATTCGAACATAGTAAGCTATATTAAATAAGCAAATAGAGCAGCTTAAAGCTTATGGTAGATATATAGCGGAGCCGCTAGAGAGGAGAGAGGCCCATGATCGCCCACTACTATATCAGATCAAGAGATGAGAAGCCTATAATAGATGGATAGATGAGGTCTTAGTGTTGATGGCAAGACCACATAGGATATCCCTCCCATCTTCACCATCTAGAGCGATGGCATCATTTGTAGCTCCTTAGTAATATGAGGCTTCGCAATTCGATTATCCTCTTATGAAAGACTTGTCGGATTGACAGGATTGTTGAATGTTTTATTTGGTTTTTTCTTTGCTTTCTCTCACTATTTATGTATTTTTTATTTTCTTCGTTAGGCATTTTTATTTTGTTTAAACATCAGTGAATTGTTATTTTCATTTATTTTACATGTTCTTCATTTATTTTCTTTCTTTTATCTTTTTATCTTTTTTGTTTATATTTTCCAAGGATGGATGTATTTAATATATGATGGATATTTTTCAATTCAGGACTTTGTATATATATCATTATTTAGGGTAGTGCTAATTAAACCTTTTGTTTATTTTTTATTTTTATTTAATTTTTTATGTGCTTTAATTGAATACATTAGGGACCATGTAGAATTTTATATGTGGGGAAAGGATCTCAATTGTCTTAAGTTTATTATAATCTTTTTTATTAAATCTTATTAACTGATATCCTAAGTTAGTTGAAATCTATCCAAAAAAATTTAGATCATTATTGATTATTAAATTAAATTAATATGCACCGGATGAAAGTTAGAAGAGACTACCTTTTGTAAGTTATTGAAGTAAATCACTTGTTAATATAGGAATCACGTAAAGTATACCAAACACACAAGAAAGGGGGGGTTGAATTGTGTAATCTTTTCGAAATTGTTAATCTTTTGAGATTTCTTGAATATCTTTACAACTATCAGATAAATACCAAAAACACTTTACTAAAATTTGGTAAGTATTGAAATCACAAGTAACTTTATCTACTCGTCTAACAACAAGAAAATTAAAGTATGAGAGTTAGAAAATAGACGTCGCGATTTTATATTGATTCACCCCAAACCTTGGGCTACGTCCAGTTCTCAAAGTTTATCTGAGATTTCACTATACTTTTCAACTTTTACAAGTATTCTTTTTTTCCTTCCAGAGCTTCTTCAGGTCTCTTTGACAAAGTATTCTTTCTGCTATCTTAGCCTATCCAGGCTATAGCCTTTTCTCTCTCTCTAAGAAAAATATCTTAAGCTTTATGTTACAGTAGGATTCGCTCTCTTATTTCGCACTTTAGCTACAAAATTTTCTCTAAGTATTGTACAATCACAGTTTTCTCTCTTGTAAGAAAAAATTATTTTAGTCTTTGACTAGGACTAGTATGTATAGCCTAAGTCTCCACTATCTTCTTGAAAACTGCTTCTTGAATCTTCAAAAGACTGTTATTTAGTTGAGTTCTATAACTAACTCCAACTAACTAACTGTCTGACGTTTTAGAGTATCTTCCT
Source organism: Erythroxylum shatona (assembly GCA_027568895.1). NCBI lineage: Eukaryota > Viridiplantae > Streptophyta > Magnoliopsida > Malpighiales > Erythroxylaceae > Erythroxylum > Erythroxylum shatona. The sequence continues at coordinate 18,199,820 of JAOSBK010000003.1, forward strand.
TTTTGTATCATATAATATTGTCGCTTCATCTGTTGTTTTCTCTTCGTCTGTTATTTTCACTTCATCTGTTATTTTCACTTCATCTATTATTTATGTGTTGTCTGTTGTTTGTTTCGTCTATTTTTACGCTTCGTCTATTGTTTGCTTCGTCTGTTGTTTACTTCGTATGTTGTTTGCACTTTGTCTGTTGTTTGCTTCGTCTCTTGCTTGCACTTTGTCTGTTATTTGCTCTTCGTCTGTGATGACGTGTATCGTCTGTTGTTTGCACTCCGTCTGTTGTTTACGCTTCATCTATTGTTTGCTTTGTCTATTGTTTTCACTTCGTCTGTTGTTTGCGTTTCGTATATTGTTTCACTTCGTCTATGATGACGTGTATCGTCTGTTAATGATGTATCATCTGGGATGGCTAAGTGTTACATTTTTCTGCACACTTAACAAACTTATTAAAATAGTTCATATATTTCTAAGATTATTATTATTTGAATGTCACCAAAATTAATATAAGTAAAATCTACTTGACTTAACAATCTCCCCCTTTTTGATGATAACAAATAATCATAATTTTAGAATGATAAAATGATATTCAGATGAACAGGCAAATAATATTCAGACAACTAATGAGACAAAAGATATAAGCATAAGAATGCATATATGATCTACAAAAATATTTCTATTTTCTCTTCTTTCTTTTTTCTTCTCTTCTTTCTATTTTCCTCTTCTCCCCCTATTTATTATTAAGAAAAAATTCAATGAAGACGCTTCATAATTTCAGAAAACATATGTTACGTGTCAGTGCAGATTGTCTTGAGGTCTTAATCAATAGTAACTCGTAGATATGCTACTTCCTCATGAATATCACCCACTAATTCACTCAGGTCATCAAATTTAGTATGAATTTCCCCAATTTCTTTTGCTAAAACTTCTTGGATGTCCTTTTATTTGTGACTGACTTCCTTCTGATTTATGAAGTGCTTTAAGAACTTCGAATTAATAGTACAATCTTATTGTATTTCACTAGATGGATGGAGGTTTTTAGCAACAGATGGTTCATAAGGTAAAATGTCTAAATCTATGATTTTGATTGTGGCAGGTTTGAAGGTTTGTTTTCCTTCTGGAAGATCAAGATCATCAAGTTTAGATAGTTTCAAAATTGGTTGCCTAAGAAGATGTAACACATCCTTGACTAAACGTATGAAACCTAAAGGTCTTAAATGCATGACCAAATGCACAAAGGTTTCTAAATTGAAATTGATACCTTCAACCATGATACTTCTGTACTGTCCTTC
>JAOSBK010000003.1:18226733-18239467 GCA_027568895.1 Erythroxylum shatona
TAATCCTCTTACCAAATCATGTCTAACCAACTTGGAAATATGTTTAAAACTAACATGACCTAGCTTTTTATGCCAAACCAGTTTTTCCTCATCCGTTGATATAAAACATGAAATATTTTAACTTTTCAAATAATCTAAATTAATCTTATAGAGATTGTTTCGTCTCTTGGAAAAAAAGAATACGAAACTGTCCTTGTTTTTTTACTACACAAGAATTTTGATTAAAGGATACTTCAAAGCCAGAATCACATAATTAACATATACTAATTATATTATGCTTTAATCCTTCAACTACCGGAATATTATCAATTAATGCAAATAAATCTTTACCAATTTTATTGATTCTAACTATTTTACCCTGCTGGTTGTCTCTAAAAGTTACTAATCCTTCTTGCTTATTTTGGAGGTCTAGGAATATAGACCTTCTTCCCATCATGTCTTACGAGCATCCACTATCCAAATACTATTGGTGCTGGTTGCTTTTTTCAAAAAGGAAAATATGCAGTATATATTATGTCTTTCTTAGGTACTTATATTTTCTTGGGTCCTTTAGGGTTAGATTTACAATAATTCCTAGAATAATAAGAATATTGCTTCTTTTTCTTTTTGTTAAGAACAAAACTCTTATTATGATGAACATTACTATTAGTAAACCCTAAACCACTCTTATCTTTTGGATGTCTATATTTTCCAATCATATCATTCATCATTTTAGTAATTTTAGTAAATGTTGATAAGTCCACTAAAAGACTATTAATCATTTGTTTCAATTGATTAATTTCCTCATATCTATCTACAGTTATTTTCTTTTTCATATTGTCTACTTGTTTCTTAAGGCAGACATTTTGTTTCTTTAGCAGTTCCGTATTCTTCAACCTTTCAATAATTTTTTTAAATCCTATATTGCTTTAATATAGCATGCAAATCTTCTAACAATTCTAAATATGCCTCTTTAAGATCATTAAAGCTAAAAGTTACCTCATCATCACATTTCTTTTCAGCTACTAAGCATATATTTGCTTGTTGTGATACTTCTGAATTGGAGTCAAATTCGGATGAGTCCAAATCTTCCCACGTTGTCATTATGCTCTTTTTGTTTTTGTTTTTTGTTTTACTTGTCTTTTGTTTTCTTTTGAGCAATAGACATTCAGACTTGTATGTCCTGGTTTGTTGCACTCGTAGCAGATGATAGATGTTTTCTCAATCTTGGTTTCACCTTTGCTATTCTTCTTAAAAGAAAAGTCTTTATTTCCTTTCGCTTTCTTTTTCCATATCCTTCGAATCTTTCTTAAAATGAAGGATAATTCATCATCATCTTCACTTGAATCTCGATCAGATTCACTAGCATCATCATTCTTGATTTCTTCAATCTTTAAGGTTTTTGAAGATGTGCTTCTATTTTTTTATTATTTTTATTCTTCTAACCAACCTTTAATGTAATAGACTTATCTCTTCTAGGTTTATCTTCTGCATCAAGCTCTACTTCAAGTATCTTCAGTAAACCAAGCAATTCGTCTAGCTTCAGCTTGCTTAAGTCCTTGGCCTCTTGTATTGTTGTAACCTTGGGTCTTTATCACTTAGGTAGACTTTTGAGAATATTTCTTTTTGACATGATCTTGATTATCGTAGATTCTCCCAAGAGTTTTAAGTACGTTAATGATTGTTTGAAATTATCCAAACATCTTATCAATAGTCTCCTCATCTTTCATCTTGAACAGCTCATACTGATGAATAAGAATATTGATCTTGGATTCTTTCACTTGATTTGTGCCTTTGTGTGCAATAGCTAATGTGTCCTACATCCTTTGAAGATACCCATCCATGAACCATGGCATATTCACTTCTCCTTAGGACACAACTTGGAAAGAACTTGGCGTTTGAGTTCAACTGAAATCCAGCTTTTTAATCGACTGACCATTTGTCACGAAAGATGATATTGCCTTCATCATCTGTTGGTGTATATAGATCATTCTCGATGATATCCCAAAGATCAATATGTGTGGCTTCTATGAAGAGATGCATCCTGTCCTTCCAATAATGATGATCCTCACCATTTAAAGCAGGAGGTTTTGTAACCGAGGCACCCTTAGCTATAAAAACATGTGATTCAGCCATGGATCTTTGTCCTCACTTTTGTGACAGTGTTTCTTAGACACTTCGCTTTGATACCAACTGAAATAAATCACTTGTTAATATAGAAATCCAATATGATATGTAAACTACACAAGAAGGGGGTTGAATTATGTAATCTTTTCAAAAATATTAATCTTTTAAGTTTTCTTGAATTTCTTTACGAAAATTCAAATGATTACTAAAACACTTTGCTAAAGTTGGTAAGCAATGCAATCGCAAGTAATATTATCTACTTCATCTAACAACAAGAAAATTAAAAGTAAGGGTTAGAGAATAGACGCTATGATTTTATACTGATTTACCCCAAACCTTGGGCTACTTCCAGTCATTAGAGTTAGTCTGAGATTTCACTATACTCTCCAACTTTACAAATATTCTTTCTACACTTGTAGAGCCTCTTCAGGTCTCTCTCACAAAGTATTCTTTATCAGCTGTATTAGCCTCTCCAGCCTCTATCCTTCCCTTCTCTCTCTAAGAAAAGTATTTTTGAGCTTTAGGTTACAGATGTATTTGCTCACTTCTTTCACACTTTGAATACAAAATATTTGCTAATGTAAAAGCATTCGTTTTCTTAGTCTTCAACTAGAACTAGTATTTACAGCCTAAGTCTCCAACTGTCTTCTTAAAAACTACTTTTTGAATCTTCTAGAAACAATTATTAGTTGAGTCCTGTAACTAACTCCAACTAACTAACTATCTGACATTCTAGAATATCTTCCTTTTGTATCATCTGGAATAATGCTTTTTCTGTTATTATGTTTTGTCTATTATTCAGCTTCATCTATTATATCGCTTCGTCTGTTGTCGCGCTTTGTCTGTTGTCACGCTTCATCTGGTATCGCGCTTTGTCTGATGTAGCCCTTCTTTTGGTGTAGCACTTTCATCTGGTGTTGCACTTTCGTCTGGTGTTGCACTTCGCTTGGTGTAACGCTTTCGTTTGCTGTTGCGATTTCGTCTGGCGTTGACCACGCAGCTTCTAAGTTGACTAAGTGTTACTTACATTTTTCTGCACACTTAACAAACTCATCAAAACAGTTCAAACATTTCTAAGATTATTATTATTTGATTATCATCAAAATTAATAGAAGTGAAGTCCTCTTAAATTAACAATAGATGCACTAAGTTTTTCTTCACTATAATGTGGTAAGGAAATATGATTACTTCGATTAAAGTTGAATCAGGGGATTCCTTATATGAGCAAACTGAGATTGCTCAAGATGCCTTGACACACTATCAAAAATTCCTAAGAACTGAAGGAAATGTGAACATTTGCAGTGCATATCTTAGGACCTTTATTTATGCTAAAATTCTAGATGATGCAACTGATCTTCTAAATAGGCAGGTCACAAATCGAAAGATAGAGGCAATGGTGTTTAAAATGAATGGTTTAAAAGCTCTAGGAACAAATGGTTTGAAGGCATTAAATAAGCAGTGCGCAAGTTCTTCAAAAATGGATTATTGCTTAAAGAGATCAACAAGACCTCATTGTGTTTAATTCCAAAAATTCATAACCCTACTATATGGAGTGAATTCATACCTATTTTTTGCACTAATTTCATTTATAAGTTAAATTTATGCCACAACTCATCATTAGTGAGAACTAAGGAGCCTTTTTAAGTAAGTGGAATATTGGAAATAATATCCTAAACTTCCAAAAGCTTCTGAAAGGGTACGTAAAAGGAAATTCCCCTCAGAACTGCACTATAAAAATGGACCTTCATAAAGCTTTTGATAGTGTCAATTGGAGCTTTATATTGTAGACTATAGGAGTTATGGGTTTCTCCCAGATTTTTATCAAATGGATTTCAGAGTGTATATCTACAATTTTCATTAGGATTATGATCAATAGGAGTCCTACTGAGATGTTCAAAGGCAAAAGAAGTCTTAGGCAAGGGGATCCACTTTCTCTTGACCTATTTCTAAGATGCATGGAAGTTTTTACCCTCATGCTGAAATACAAGATCTCTTCAACTCCAAATTTCAAGTACCATACCAAGTGTAAGTTGTTTTCACTAACTAGTTTATCTTTTGTAGATGATCTAATCCTATTAAATAAATAGGCAAATATTCCCTCAGTTTCTTTACCGATAAATACCTTACAAAGATTTAAGGAGATATCTGGATTAAGCATCAATTTTCAAAAAGCTTCTTTATCCTATCAAAAAGTGTTGCACATCTCTCTAATAGTTAGTCTTTTGTCACTAGAATGGGAAAACAAAATCCTCCTATCTTATATTTAGGATTCCTATCTCTTCGAGATGACTAAGATTTAGGCAATGTCTCCCTTCTTGAAAAGATTCAAAGGAGACTGGATCATAGACAAACAAAACTTTATCCTATGGCAGTAAACTTCAACTCCTAAAATCTGTTATCTGTCTATGAATATGTACCAGTGTTCACATATTTTCCTCTCCAAAGGCTGGTTAAAACAGTGGAAAAATGATGAAATAATTCCTACAAAGTAAGGGGAAAGGAGAAAGAGGAATAGCTAAGGTTAGTTGGATGCACAAGTGTCAACCAAAAGTAATTAGAGGATTGGGTTTGGAATTAATCGATAGAAGCAACAGATGATTATTGTTGAAAAGGTTATGGAAAATTTTAAGCTAAAAGGAATCATTATAGATTAAGTGGGTGCATAACTACATATTAAGGGGTGGCAGTCTATGGGCAACTAGACCTAAAGACAGTTATTCATAGTTCTTTAACCAAATACTTAGATTGGGGAAAGAGGTACAGCACCATATCACATACAAGATTGGGTCTAGAGATCGAATCTCATTGTGGTATGACAATTAGATAAGACAAGGAGCACTAATTCATCATTTTATAGCCAAGGTTACTTTGGATAGATTTTCAAGAAAAGCCAAAATCTAGGAATTAATTGCAGATGGCAGCTAGGCTCTTTCCCAATAGGAGATTAGAATTCATTCAATACCATAGTACAGACATAATGATGGAGAGGATATTTGCCTATGGAATAGTCTATTGATTTTGAAAATAACCAATAGGCAAGCTAAACAACTAATTTATGGGACAAACATAAGTATTGGATGGTGTAAGTTGATCTAGGGTAACACTCTCAAACCAAATGTTAGCTTCTTGAGTTGTAAGCTATGTTGAACAAACTCAATACTATGACAAGATTAAAATTCCTATCTTCTCCTAAACAATGTATCTGATGCAATCTAAAAGAAGAGGACAAAGACCATTTGTTTTTCAAGTGTGAATAATCTAAGAGGGTATGGTAGCAAATCTCCTCTTTATACACACTTAACTGTTTTCAAAGCGATCTGAGTGGCATTATACAAGAGATGTTGCAGATTCATACATCCAAGCATGACAAGGAAGTCTACATGGTTGCAATTGCAACATGTATCTAGAAACTTTGGAAGGAGAGAAATAATGGAACATTTATAGGAAGAGAAAGATGCCTACACTTTCTCACTAAACTCATAACTAATAGTATCAGAGAATAATTGATCATAAACCAGATAGAGAAGAAATGCAATGGGAGGCTAGTAGTTTCTTGGAGACTCTATCAAGACTCCTAGAAAACCCAGATAGATTCGGAGACTATATCTGAATTTCTTATCCAAGCAAAGAAGTACACACAACATTTATGTAGGAATCTCTAAGGATGGAGCAAGTTCTTACCTTACGAGGTCAATCTTCTATGTCTTCTTAGTTCCTTAATCATCCGCATCCATCACCGGTACAAAAGATGGGAAGTCACATGTCTGGAGAGAACACCCCTTTCTAGCTAGATCCATCCAAGTAGCGAAAAGGATCCATCAGGAAACCCAAAGCAGAGATACCATTGATTAAGAAGAAAATGAAGAAACAAATCTCAAGATAGAAATCCCGTACCTTGATAGCTATCACCGGAGGAAAGAGATGAAGAATGCCTTTGAAAAATCTAGCTTCTGAAGTATCCTTTATATAGGGGAATAATGTTTACCCTCTAAATGAAGCTCTCCAAAATATTTTTTAGGGTCCTCCACAAAGTCATTTAACGTAATGAGTTACACGGTGTTGTTTAGTTAATTACTTGGAATTAATTTGCTGTCTGTTTAGCTTTTCCTTGATGAAGGATAAGCTTTGAACTTGTATTTTGTTATTTATTTCAATACAATTTCAACTTTTCTTAAAAAAAGTGAAACTTTAAGAATATATATAAATATATGTGATACTTTGTCCTAAGAACATTTTATAACACATCTCCCTAATAAGATATTCCAGGGACAGTATGGGTGTAGAGAAAACGATTTAACAGTCAGAGCAAGTGTGCCAAAGATAAAAGACACATGACAACGGACAAATCCAAAATTCATAACATTAAACATCAAAATAAGGGCATCGGACATTGGATGTTTGTCACCAAGTATGATGCATTGAAAACAGCAAAGCGGAAATAGGAAAAGTTGGAAACAATCTATGGAATGACTGGTTTGGGAACCTAACCAAATTTGAAATAGTAAAGATATTGGAAAATCTCTTTCTTTGTTCCCCAAAACTTCGTTCTTGAAATACAATGATAAAGATTTTCAAATCTATGAATAGGGTCGGCAAAAAGAAAAGATTTTTCTTTTGTTTGCTTTGTGAAATTGATAGATTTGTGATGAGATTGCACAGATGAATGAAAGAAAACAAGAAAAACAAAGATAAAGAAACACACCACAACCAAATGAAGTGAATGTACAACAATACAAATAAGCAAACCAAAGTGGGAAGAACTCAAAAAGCTATGCTTACACGAATTCTGAAAATGTTCACTTCCTTCTTTGTGAATCTACAAAGGGAAAAAAAAGGAATGATTCAGTAGAAGAAGGAGAGAGAGAAAGATTTGTTTAACAAAAGAAGTAGAGAGAGAAAGATCCATTGGCAATGTCTCTTGTTCGTACCTGTCACAAAATGGATGAACATATTTAAGTTACAAGAATAGGCTTTTGGCCGAAATGATTTCCTTTAACATATGCATTACTTGCTTCCTCCCATTCAAAAAATGTCCATTATTGTATAATATTCAACAACTAAGAGTACCACCAGCTACCTTTGTTGAGCTTGTTGCCTGTGAATCCCTCCACCATGCCTTAGTTTTCCAGCCCCCTATCCCTTACCTACCTTTATTCTCACTCCGCCAGCTTCCTCTTTCTGCCTTCTCCTCCTCCTTTCTTTGTTTCATTTTCTCTCCTTCCTCCTCTCCTCCTTTCTTTCAAGATTTCCAACACTTGTTTTTAGTCCCCCTTCACCTTGTCGTAGTCTTCCAGCCTCCTGTACCCTTCCTGCTTCAGTTTGTTTCCATTTTCACTCTGCTTCCACCCTTCTCCTTCACCCCTCTCCCACTTATTCCAGTACCTGCATTACAAAAACACAAAATACCGAAATCTCTCTTAGCTCTACAATCATGGACTCATATTTCCCTCCTCTGTCACTCCTACAAAAATCCCCTAAAACCCCTCACAACCCCTCCCCAAACCCTAACCCTATCCCCAAATCCACTGGCTTACTCCCACCCCCTTCTACCTCCTCTAAAACAAACCCTACCCTTACTAGAGTTCCTACTACCCCTCTAGGAGCTAAGTCTACCATCGAGAATAATGAAAATGGAGCAAGGAGAACTTGGAAACAAGTAGTTGGGGACAAATCCGATTCTTCCTTGGTCTATAGCCCTCCTGTTGAGAAAGATGGAAGAACTATGGTGGTTCCTAGCCTAGAGGAATTACAGCAAGGAGCTAGAACATGGGAAGCTACCCTAGTGGGTTTTTTCATAGAGAAGAGGCCAGATTTTCCAATTATTCAAGCATGGGCCAAGAGGGATTGGCATGGAAGAGGACTTCTAGAGGTCATGCTTTCGGACGAGGACAACATTATTTTCACCTTTTCTTCCAAATCGGAAGCCCAAAAGGTTGTTGAAGAGGGTCCTTGGCATATGTCCCGACTTCCCCTCTTTCTACAAACATGGCAACCGGGAATGGAGCTTAAGAAAATTCAAACGAAGAACATTCCTCTATAGATTAACATTCACAATATTCCTTTGGAATATTGGACCACCAAAGGTTTAAGTATGCTTGCAAGCTACTTGGGTAAACCACTTTGCATGGATGAAAATATAGCTTTGAGGAAACGCATTGGATTTGCAAGATTATGTGTGAGCATGGATCTGGCTAAGGAATTGAAGTATAGTATTCCTATTCTCTTATTGGTAGATGGAAATTCACTGCGAGAGGATCCTGTTATGGTACCTTATCAATGGAAACCTTCCCTTAAAACACAAGGCAAGGCCTAGAAACCGACAGGTAAGAAGTTCCTTAAGGGTGATTATTGGGAAGTGATGGGAATTGAGCATATTGAGAATAATAAGGCAAAAGTTTTAATGGAAAAGGAGGAGACATTGCTAGAAGTAGAGCAACAAGAGAAGGTTCCTAAAGAAAATGCAATTTTTACAAGCTTTAACAACAATCCGAAGGAGGAAGAAGCATTATCAGGCAAACATAAGGAAACCTCCACAACTGAAAGCAAGCCTGCAAGGAGGGAAGGAGGGGCGGAAGATGTTCCTATTGAAGCAAATCCTAATGATGACTATTCGGGGGAAAACATGATTGAATGTAGTTCTTCACAACTTGAGAGGCTAACAGCATTGATTCAAGAAGAACTCTTTGAGCCAACCACATCTAGGAAAAGCACTAGGAGCAGTAGGAAAAACTCTAAAGGAAAAACCAATTAATTATGTCAGTAGTTGTCTGGAATGTCAGAGGAATAAATAATCCTTCAAAGCTTTGTGCTTTAAAGGAACTTTGTTCAGATCTGAGGCTGAGGGGAATTGTAACCTAAGGAATTACAAGATAAATCTTTATGATTGTATTCAAGATGTTGAGCTAGTTGATCTAAGGGCTAGAGGCCACGAATATGCATGGACCAACAAGCAAATTGATAACTGGAACATTAGAAAAAAAAATGGACAGACTTATGGTCAATAGGGAATGGCTCTACTCTTTCTCTCTCAGCCATGCAAAATTCCTAGACCCGGGAATTTTGGACCACACTCCTACTAAGCTTATGGATCTTTTCTCTTCCTACAAATCACAGCACCCCTTTATATTTAATAATTTTTTGGCTGAAATGGAGGGTTTCCAAGAATCAATACAGAAAGGCATGAAATTTCGATGTTATGGGACAAAGCAATCCATATGTATCCAAAAACTTAAGGCCATAAAGCAGGAGTTGAAGATTCTTAATGGGAAGAGAGGTAGAATCTGAATAAAGAGATTGACCTCTCTAGGGACAAACTTTATTCCTTACAACAAGCATTGGCAAGAAATCCATTAGATGAAAAACTAGCTTCAGCTGCAAAAGCGGCCTTTAAACATTATTTGGAAGTTTTGGCAAACCAACACTCACTGTTGAAACAAAGATCTGGGATCTCCTGGATAAAAGGAGGGGGATAGATGCTCAAAGTTTTTCTTTAATACTATGTTAACCCACAAGCATACTACTAGAATTCACTCCATTAAATCTGAAGATGGAAGGGAGGTTTTTGTTCAAGAAGAGGTAGCAAGGGATGCTCTATCTTATTACAGTAAGCTTCTGGGGTCAGATTCTTTCCAAACATTACGGGACTTCAACCTTAGCTAGTTTGTAACTTCTAAAATCCCAGACCAAGAAGTATGTAGGCTAACTAGACCTGCTACAAATCAAGAAATTGATCAGGTTGTGTTTAGCATGAATGGATCTAAAGCCCCTGGTCCGGATGGTTTAAATGGCTTCTTCTATCAGAAAACCTAGTCTTGCTTGGGTGGCATTATCAAAGAGGCAGTGCAGGAATTTTTCTCAAAAGAAATACTTCTAAAGGAAATCAACAAAACCTTCCTTTGCCTAATTCCTAAAAACCCCAGCCCTGATTCATGGACTGATTACAGGCCTATATCTTGTACCAAAATAAATGATATTTGATCGATTGAAAAAAATTAGTAAACTTAGATGAAGAAATATATTGTCCAGATTTTAGATTTATTTGAGTTTTAGCTATTTGTTTTTGTGTTTCTTGACTTAATAAAGAATTTATACGAATGCAATAGTTGATGAAAGAATGACCTACCTAAATGATAAAGTAATTGGTATGATGAATGGAAATCTAGCATTTGGAAAAATTAAGTTTAATACAAGAATAAAATTAGGTATTCCTTTAAAATCACCTAATTTAGATAATTTAATTACCATTGCTTATAAATTTTATAGAGAAGATCTTATGACTCAAGGAAATTATCCATTTTATTTAACTTACCAAATTAGTTATGCATTAACAAACTCTCATCACAGTATTGAATTTAAAAATACAGAAAGAATATACATAGATCACATTAGGATATGATGGAATTTTAAATCTTGATTGTGTAATTAATGCAGAAGAAACAATCCTTGAATGGTCAAGTAAATTAAAATTATTATTATATATGGATAGACCTTTTAGTGCACAAATAAATAAAGATCAATTATGGAATTTCCTTACTTATAAAACAATTGGAAATGTAAAAAAAAATTACTCGACAATGAAAATCACTTTAAAAATTCAATACCATATCAAAATGATACAAATGACATATATGTAGTAAGAGTAATATCGGGAGAAATTTTTAAAGGATTTGTAGGAAAAGACAAAATATATCTTATACAGGAAACAAATGAACAACAGAGATTACAAGCATTATGGTATTTAAATAATATGCGTATATGTAATTTATGTTATCTCGAACCATTTATATGTGAATATAAAACTTATTATTATCAATTACCTAGATCTGAAAAAGAAATGTATATTCATATTTTTATTCAAAAATTACCTTATCCTTTCAATCAAAAAGTAGAAGCATATTTTCAAACACAAAGAGATAAAAATCAAGTTGCTTATAATTTAGGAGGAGCAATAAAAATTACCCAGGAAGTATTATCATAATAGTGTTTTGATCAAACATTACGAAAAACTTTAAAACATAAACAAATTCAATTATGTTGTGAACAAAATGCCAAAGTACCTCAATAATATGGATGTAAGCAACAAAGATATAAAAAATATTATAGGTAACCAAAATATTATAAACATAAGTATAAACCATATAAATGGAAACGATATTCATTTAAACAAAGATATAATAAAGATCAATATTTTTATAGAAAGAAATTTAGACGAAAAATTTATAGGAAATATCGACCAAGACAATTCAAACCAAAACAAACCTATTGTCCTCAAAAGAAAAAATCTTGTAGATGTTGGATCTGTAAAGAAGAAGGTCACTATGCAAATAATTGTCCCCAAAAACAAAATTCAAAATACCAAACTAAAGTAAATATTCTACATTCAGCAATAGAAGATAATCTAGAACCAATAGAATCAAACTATGATACCAATTCTACTATTTCCTCTATATTTTATTATGAATCCCAAAAAGAATTCTCAAAACCAGCAACTGAATTCGAACACTGCCTTTATACAAGTAGTGATACGGAATAGACCAATCAATGCCTATATAGATACAGGAGCAACTATATGTATTGCTTCTAAACAATTATTGAACATATGGAAAAAAAATTAGACAAACCATTACAAATACTTTAAATATATTTGGTATGTAAGTTACTACAATAATATCATTATAGAGAAATATACTTTTGTAGTTCCTTCAATATATCAACAAGAATCTGGATTACCATTTATTATTGGAAATAATTTTCTTAAATTATATCATCCATTTTGTTCTTTAAATTAAAAATCTATTATTCTTAAAATACCTATCTATCATACTTCATATATACAAAAATTGCATCAATTAACTACAAAGGTTGACTCTTTCCATTTTTATTTACTCAACAACAATGTACTACAACAAGAGATCGAAATTTTATTAGATCAAGTATGTAGTGAAAATCCCTTAGACCCTATTAAAAATCAAAATCAACAATTAATTCAAATAAAATTAAAAAATCCTATCCAAGAAGTTAATGTAAAAAATAACATCCCTTATACTAAACAGGATGTACAAGAATTTACTACGGAATGTTCTGATTTATTAGAAAAAGGATTAATTTTACCCAGTTATAGTAAACATTCTGCATCATCTTTTTATATAAACAATTCAGCAGAGAAAAAATGAGGAAAAAGACGTATGGTTATTAATTATAAGAAAATGAATGAAGCTACAATCCGAGATGCATACAAATTACCTAGAAAAGATTATATTATTAATAAATTAAAAGGACATAAATGGTTTACTACCTTAGATGTAAAATCTGAATATTGGCAACTTAAACTACATGACAATACAAAATAATTAACTTCATTTTCTTTCCCCCCTCAAAAACATTACCAATGGAATGTTCTTCCATTTGGATGAAAACAAGCACCTAGTATTTATCAACGATTTATGGATACTAATTTAGAAGGATTAAAGCAATTTACTTTTGTATATATTGATGACATAATTATTTATTCAAACCAGGATAAATTAGATCATTTAAAAAGATTAAAATTGTTTTACAACGTTGCAAGGATAAGGGACTAATATTAAGTAAAAGAAAAGCAAAATTAGCACAACAAAATATTGAATATT
>JAOSBK010000003.1:18270130-18289184 GCA_027568895.1 Erythroxylum shatona
TAAGAACTTCTAGTGTGTTTAGCAAGTTCACATGCTTCACAAAACAAAGAATTAAAAGAAGTTCTTTTAAACAAGTTTGGATAAAGTTTTGCTAGAACAAAAAACGAGGGATGTCCTAACAGCCTATGCGACTGTAGAATTTCCTTATTAATCACATCATTTCCAAAAGACACTTGATGTGCAACTGTCGAATGCTCTTCTTCCAAGACATATAAGCCATCCTGCAGTCTACCATATCCAATCCTTTACCCTGTGTGAAGATCCTGAAGAACACAATAGTCAGGAAAAAATTCAACTTTGTAATTAAGGCCCTTAGTGATGGAACTGACAGAGAGAAGATTAATAGGAAAATGGGGTACGTGAAGTACTGAGGATAGGGTAATTTTGGGAGTATAGTTAACAGAACCTGTAGCAGATACGGAAGTAAAAGACCCGTCTACTATTCTAACATTATCTTTGTTGTTTCCATGAGAGTACGTTAAAAAAATCTTTTGAGAGCTTGCCATATGTCTGTTAGCTCCAGAGTCTATAATCCAAGGATTAACTTTAGAATTGTAGTGCTCAATACCTAGTTTGGCAAGATTTGATGTACCAATTGTGGAAACAGAGTCTGCTTTTGAGAGAAGTTGTCTTAAAGCTTGAAGTTCCTCATTGGATAATCCTCTTGCTAATGATGTTTCGGACATTTCATTTCCATTAGATAAGTGAGCCTAACCCCTTACCACTAAGCCACCTCATTTTCCATGACTCGGATTAGACCGTCCATGCAGTTTCCAACAGGCTTCTCGGGTATGTCTTGATTTTCCATAGTAATCACAATGTAAGTGATCCTTATTAGATGAGGTATTTGCAGGTTTTGCCTTTTCGGTAGAACTTGCTACTAATTTTGCTTTCTCAATGATAGGTGTATGTAGCATAACATTTTGCCTACTTTCTTCTTGTTGTACTAGAGAATGTGCGAGCTGAACAAAAGGAAAAGGATCTTTTCCAAGTATTGTTCCTCATATATGATCAAACTCTGGGTTAAGACTTGCTAAAAAATCAAATACGCGATCTTCTTCTAACATTTTTTGGAATCTAGCAGCGTCTTTTGAGCATTCTGCTTGAAAATCCTGATAGTAATCTAATTCCTGCCACAACCCACATAACTCTGCAAAATACTGTGATACAGTCATATCTCCTTGCTTTGTGTCGTGTAATTTGATAAAAAATTTGAGATTTGTTACCTATTTGAGAATAGGTCAGAGAGGCAACTTTCCATTTCTTTGCTGCTGTGTCAAGTAGCAAGTATGTTCCAGCAATCTCCGGCTTCATTGAATTAATGAGCCAAGATATGACAAGAGAATCCTCGGACTCCCATTGATTGTAATCAGAATTATTAACGTCAAGTCTCTTACTGTTATCATTAATGTAACCTTGTAATCCTCTAGCTTTGATGAACAACAAACAAGATCTTGACCAAGTAAGATAATTAGTTCCATCCAGTTTTATGAGACTAATTTGAAGTGAAGGGTTATCGGAACTCGACATAATTACCTTCTTTCCTTCCATCTTCTTTAGTGTTTCTTAGAACAACAAATAGAAACTGTTTAAAAATTGTACTGTTGGTATATATGGGCAGAAATGTTACCAGACAAACCAGAAATACTACACTGAAGAGAGACAAGGAAGCAAAGGAACTTGTGGAGGATTAGGGTACATTTGACACCACCAAAGGAGAGGCAAGAGGCCAGCGACTCTTCTGGGGAAAGAACGGTGGCAAAATACCGACAGGAGGGCGGCGCATGGTGCCCACGCGTAGAAACTATAGGATGTTGTGGTGGAGCGTGGAGGTCTGGTTGACGTCAGGTCTTTCACGATTATGGTCACTAGTCACTGCTGAAGCAATCTAGGAGGGTGGTGAGAAAAAAATCATTGTTGTTTGGGGAGAGTACAAACTCAGCAGGTGAAGAACAACTGGAAAAATAAAAACAACATCCCTAAATCAAATAAGGCTCTGTTACCATTTTAAAAGTGTTTATTTGTATTCACTATATTTCTGTACATAGGAATAAGGTTTAGCTAGGTTTATATACAAACTTCCTAGGACTATTTAGGAAGTAATCTAGCTATTAACTATAGGAAATATCTCAATTATAGGAGAGATTATAGGAACAATAATAACAATATCAGTACACGATCAATTCTTATCAATACAAGATTAATTCTAATATCTCTAGTCAACAAATCTAATATGGAAAAACTCTTTAAATCTAAAAGCTTCCATTATTACTTAGTTATCTATCAAAAATATGTTTAAGAAAAAATGCAGGTAGTTTAGGTTGATTGAAACTTCTTATGTTGTATGTCATGATGCTAACGGGGATAGAAGTCATTTATTCTTTGCTTGTGAATATCCTAATATCATATGGAGTAGGATTCGATATATGTTGGATGTAGTTAACCTTACTTATGAATGGGAGCATACCTTGAGGTGGTTCATCAAGTTCTTCAAATCTAACAAAGAGGGTGCATTCCTCTGTAAAGCGGCATTCATCGCTGCCACATACATGATTTGGAAAGAGAGAAACTATTGAATTTACAAACTAATGGAGCTTGATAAGTTCCAGCTAGCCAATAAAATTATAAACTAGATTAGAGTTGCCATATGAGCTAAAAATGTTGGCCATCTTCTCATCACTAGTATAAAAGCTAAATGGAACATATAACAACTATTTCGTAAGCACAGTTGCTGAGTTTTGCTATTTGCTCTCAAATATTTTTACTACAACTACCAATCTTGCTAGAAAATCCTAGGTAGCTACAACTAGGTATTCTTTGTAATATTGAAATATTATAATATTATGCTATAGTAATCAAATTATTCATTCAATTTCCTAAAAGAAATTAAATTTTAATATAACTTTATTTTGATGTTATAAATAAAATTTTAAATTTAGTGAAGAGAGTGAGTGACAATTATTTTGAACTTGAAAGGAGTTTATAAAAATTTTAAAATATATGACATAAATGAAAAACATTAATACTAAAAGAGAAGCTAAAAAAAAATGTTAGGTATATGCCATTGTATAACATTAAACTTGAACCAACAATTATTTTATGATATTGAAGGATAACACTAATCATGCTATTTCTACCTTAACCATAGTAACGTGTTTGAATCAATTTAAAAAGATGGTCTTTAAAAAAAGAAATGTTATATGTTTTTGTATGGAATAAGTGTAAAGAAAACTATATAAATTCTAACAAATAATGATATTTGGGTTTTTTTTATTTAACGAACTAGATTAGGAAAGTATTTTATAAATCATAAAAGAGTCAAATCTCTCTCTCACTCTCTTAATCTATTTAGACTTTATAAAATATCATTCCTAAGAATTCATCAGGTGAAGTACTACTACAACAACAACCTAGTAAAAATTTCACTAATATTTAAGGTTGGGGAGGCTCAGTAGTATACATGCTTACCCCTAACTAATAGAAAGGTTGTTTTCGAATGTCTCACATGAAAATAAATAATCATAATAAAAATAAATAAATACTTAACAAATTAAATATAAAATAAGTAATCAACTAAATAATGTGATAAAGATAGACAAGATAAAAAAATCAATACAAGAAAAAATAATAATAAAGGCTAAGTAGGGAAATGTTTAGGCTAAATCACTAAGAGATAAGTATTACATATTTAAATGTTTAGGCCAAAATATAAGAGAAAATGTTAAAAGACTTATGAGAACGATAAGGATCTCTTTATGTAAGATCCGTTATCAGTATTTTAGTACACCAAAGTTTTCTATTGTAGGCCTTGTCCTCGATAGTTTCTAACGAAGTCATGTTATTCTTGATCACCTTCTCTCAATTCTTCTTAGGTCTCTTTTTTTTCCTTTTACAGTCGTTAAGTACAATCCTCTCACATCTTATCATTAGAGCATTTAAGTGTCTTCTCTTAATATGTCCAAATCACTTAGGCCTTATCTATCTTAAAATTTCAATAATATTAACTACCTTTAATTTGTCTCTTACCATTACATTCCTAACCCTATACCTTCTAGTAAGGTTGCACATCTAATAGAGCATCCTTATTTCTTCCACTATGAGCTTATACAATGCACATGTTTAATGGGCTAACACTTTGCCTTGTAGAGCATGGCTGACCTAATCATTAAACGATATAATTTACCTTTAAGCTTGAGTACTGATAAGTGTAAATTGCATTGTGTTTTAGGGAATAATTTGATATGTGTTTAGTCGTTAATTTGATCAATTAGTATGCGTTTAGGTTAGAATTGTGTTAGTTTGTTAATTATTTGTTTTGAGCTTAAATATTATGTTTTTAAGGTACTTTTATGTGTTTGCTAGTGTTTTAGGGTCAATATCGAAGAATGAATGAGTTTTAGGGGGAACCCGGGCTATAACATAGGCCCATGATTGTGGTAGACATGCCACGATCATGACAGAAGCTCTAAGAATGGCCTACGTCATGGCTTGCATACCATGATCGTGACAAAAGGATCAGATGTCAGCTACAATCATGGCCTACGTTGGGTAAACGCGCAAATGCTTATGAACATCAAATTTTGAGGGACTTTTTAGGCCTTTCAGACCCTAGAAAAGCCTTAGGGTTACCCAAAACATAAAAGACCACTTAAAGAACACCAAGTGAAAAAAAAGGGAACTTTTTCATGCAGCCACACTTGACACCCTAAAGAGAGAATACTAAGAGAGAGAAAGAAGAAGAAGGAAGAGGAAGATGAAGCCGACTCGATGTGCTTCCCAGATCAAGAGGTTTTTTGACATCACTGCCTTCCATCATCTATTCCAAGTCATGATTTCCTTTTCATTTCAATTTTATTGATGTATAGAATTGAGATGGATAGTATGATGATAGGATTTAGACATACCCTTCTAAACTCTCCTTTGGGATTTTATTTTGATTTAATGTTATTCGTGTTGATTTTGTGTTATTTAAATTGGGTATTGTGATTTGTTGCGTTTCTTGCATAATTTGGTATAAACTAAGAGGGTGAACCAAATTAAAAATGACTGGATCAGATTAATGAGATTTAGGCAATTCCATAGAACCTGTAACTAATTAGATGGGTAATTTGTGTAGAGAGAGATCTCATATAAGTCCCTATAGTTTATTATAGTGCTTTAGATCTAATTAGGATTGTGAGTCTTTTGTTAATTGAGAGATTTCAAATTTCATATTCTAATTAGGTTTACAAATTAGGGTTTAATAGTTATAACTCGAGAAAGAGTAATCAACCCTAGGATTATCTAGAATCGAGACCCCATTGACACATAATCGACTTGGTTGGCATTAATGATAGGTAAAATCCCTTTTCTCATAACTTGGTTAATTTCTCTTAATTTATTTTCATTGTGTTTTTGCATTGCTAAAAATTTCATTTCTTTTTGTATTAAATTTTAAATTATAACCCTTGACAATTAATTTTTCTAATTTACTCGTCTTGTGAAACTTTATTTCCATTATTTCAATTTTACTAGCCTTAGATAACATAAAATTAGATTGGTTCCCCTCATCGCAGGATCAAAGCCTCTTATACTATAGTCGTGACCTGTGTGCTTGCAGCATTTGAGGGCTTATAAATTTTAAAGCTCGAACAACACAATCAAATTTTTGGACCATTGTTAGGGAGGGTGAAGCATAGTTTAGTTCTCTTACTTTAAGACGTTTTAGTTAGTTTTAAGTTTTCCTATTCTTCCCATTTTTTGTGTGTGTCCGTGTTCATACATGAACACAAGAGTCATAAGAAGTTTGATTCATAAGGCTAAAACTATAGAGCTTGACATCACTCTTATAGAAAGTTTAATTAGAAGAGCTTGGCATGAAGAAGAAGAAGAAACCGTAAAAACAACATTGTCTGAGGAGTTTTAGCGAGATTTGGATCAAGGAGCGAACCAAGGGCATCAACCCAGAACCCTTATAGACTTTATGAGAGTGAGTTTCAATGCAACTAATTAAGGTGTAGATAGGACACTTTTGCAAGTAGTTCTTTTTTAATCAAACCAACTCTTCTAAATATGCTTCAACAAAATATGCAATTTTATAGATTAACGAATGAAGACCTGTTCACACATATTGTCAATTTCCTTAAATTTATGATACCTTCCATTATCATTAAATGTAAAAGGATGCTATAAGAATGAGACTCATCCTTTTTACCTTAAAGGATAGAGCAAAAGCTTAGTACCATTTCGTCAAACGATTTAATGTCACCACTTAGGACCAATTAGTTTGTACTTCCCCCTTACCAAGACTACGAAGCATGGGAATGATACAAAGACTTGCAAAGAAAATGTCTGCACCATAACCTACCTACATAATTTCTTTTGCAAACATTCTATAACAGAGTAACCCCACATACAAGAGGCACAATAGATGCAGCTTCAGGAGGATCATTTATGAGGAAGACAATAGATGAAGCAGAAGAGCTGCTAGAAGAAATGGCGAGTAATAATTTTTATGGACGAATGAGTGGAGTAGACAACCTGCAACTCTTCGTGAACAAAAAAGAGTTGTAACTATCAATAAAATGTTAGAAATTCAAGTTAAAATTGATAATTTAACTCGACATCTAAACATCATGAAGGCTTCATCCTCAAATATAGTAAAAGTTGTTTAGCTAAAGTGTGAGCTTTGTAGGCAGATGGATCATGATAAAGTCGATTACTTCTTGATAAAGGATAATAGATCAAAGCAAGTAAACTATATGGGAACCTAATATAGTTGAGAAGGGGGAAACAATCCCTGCTCCAACACATACAACCCTAGGTGGAAAAATCACCCAAACTTCTCTTGGTCAAAAAATGTTGGAGGACGGCTCAGACCTTAAGGACCACTAGGTTTCTAGTAAGACAAACCGAGTTTGATAGAATCCATATTGGACAAAATTTTAGATAAAATTGGAGGTACAGAGGATACACATAAGAGACTTGAAGGCAAGTTCAAGAAAGTTACAAAGAATCACGCCTCCTTGATACATGACTTGGAGGTCCAAATAGGTCAATTGGTAGAAGCAATAGCGACCCAAAAAAAAATCATGGCCATTACACAAGCACCTAAGGAGGAATTGCACCAAGATGAAGACAATGAAGGGAAGGACAAGAATAAGGTTGATAAGAATGTTTTTCAATGTGAACCAAAATTACAAACAACCCAGATGCATCAACATAAAAACCATACCCATTTTGGAACATTGAAAGCCAAACCCATTCCGGGATAAGGGGATGGTAGAGGTGCAAGAGAATATGAAAGGCTCTTTGCTAGTAAGGTACAATTTGTGTTGACCCCCAGATTTTTTATCTAGTTAAGCATGATTTAAGTGAATTATGATATTTTGATAGATTTAATTTTTAGAGTTATTATTATATCAGAGTTAGTAGGATTTATTGCATTGGTTAATGGAATTAAAGTACTAAGGTAATAAGGATGTTCAAGGGTATTTTTGGAAGATCACTTAAGGTTAAAAGAACATAAGCTTATAAGGAAGGGTAAAATGGACTTTTTGGGCTCATTAAAGGTAAAAAGGGAAAGAATAATATGTTGTCTTGCTTGTTAAGAAGAGAAAAACATGAATTTAAGGGATAGAAGAGTGAAAAACGAAATAAGAGAGAAGATGAGAGGTTTCGGTGAAAGAGAGAAAAGAGGAGAAGATAAACTAGGGTTCATCTTTTCTAAACCTTCAAGAGAGATTTTGAGGTTGTTCAAGAAGAGAAAAAGGTAGAGGAAGAGAAGAGCTTCTATTAGAGCTAAATATCTCTCTATTTGGTGAAGATTTAAGGTAAGTTTGATTTTAATTTTTTGGATTTTTGGAAGAGTTTTGGTTCATGAAGCTTAAGAAATGTTTGGGTTTTAGTATTCTAGAATCGATTTTGGTGAATATGTTTTGTGGGTTCTCAATTGAAATTTCTATTGAATGGAATTTTTGGTTATTGTTAAACGAAATCAAGGAAGGAAAGAGGAGCAAGGGGAGAGTTCTCTCTGAGAAAGTTTATAAGTAATGATTTCAAGGTGGGTACATGTTTATAATAGAGTAAATAACCTACTAAATGTTTTCTTTGAATTAAGGAAGTTTAATGATGTCAATTGCATCATAGATGTTGCATTTATTGCTTCTTGAATGGATTGTGAGATTGTTATATGTTTCATATACGAATTGTGTTGATGATTTATGAAAAGACTTTGAAAATGATTCTTTTTGATAAGATACAAGTTTATAAAATCAGGTTTTCAGAAATGATTTTTGAAATATCTCATGTTCATGAAAAACAAGTTTTCAAAATGTGCCATATGGGCAAATTATTTTCAATTCATGAATTGCATA
The DNA here is from genome assembly GCA_027568895.1 of Erythroxylum shatona. NCBI lineage: Eukaryota > Viridiplantae > Streptophyta > Magnoliopsida > Malpighiales > Erythroxylaceae > Erythroxylum > Erythroxylum shatona. The sequence continues at coordinate 18,278,485 of JAOSBK010000003.1, forward strand.
TTGTGTGGGTTTGGTGTAATCCATTTAAGAATGTCACGAACATGTTGACTAAGTTAAAGTTTTCTCCCGCCTACCTGTTAGAGGCACGAAACTCCTTCATGGACTCACTCAAGTTTACGTCTATGCAAAACCACTATGTGGGATTGCGATAGTACGTCAAGTTTACAAATACATAGGACTATTATATGAAAATGTGTAGTTCTTTATGTTTATAGATCTACCCAAACCATTCTGATGTGCTTATGTGCTTACGATATGTTAAAAAATTCGATATGTTTTATGAATTTAATTAGAACTTTATATTGACAAATGAACATTATAAATTTGTTACCCACGAGTTTTCAATCTCACACCCATTCCTTCTCTTCTCCAGGTGATGAGCAGGAGATCGAGTGATCGAGAGTCCAGGCATCACTCCAAGTTGCATATGTTGTATTTTTAAGCTAGATTTTGTAACCATGAGGCTTTGTCGCATTTCAAGATTAGTTCAAGTATCTTATGTATTTTGGGATTTCATCAATTGTGGCATGAGATGCCATCAAAGCTTTGTAAACTCTTATCTTATGATGTTAATGAAATATGGATTGTGTATGGATGATGTTGAGTTGAAATTAGGTATATTTGAATTTATCAACTTGAGATACTGAATCTTGAACATGAATTATTGTTATATAGATAAGTGAGATATTATGGAAAAGAAAGATAGGATTTTTGTGAATTAGTTGTAGGTGATGAGTCAAAAGAGTAGAGATTAGAGAGTTTAATGAAATAATATTGGTAGTTGAATGGTTATGCTCATGACATTCCAAGTTTGTACAATGCAAATTTCAAGTTTTCCATAAGGGAAAAATTCATGTTTTGACTTCAAGGGAAAATCCGTATTAATCTAGATTGAATTAGAAAAATTTGACTTCTCAAAATTGTAGCTTATCTTTCTAGCTTTCCATTGATATAAATTATGAAGTTTTTGGATATCGGAGTCAAGAGATATGATCATTATAAGTTACTTATGCTGCATGAGATGTATATGCGGGACAGCTGCATTAAATTGAAAATTTTGACCCTTTTAAAGAGAAAAACTCTCTTTGGAGTATTCATGGAAGTCGTAGGTCTAAAAGTCTTGTTCGAAATGGTCTAAAAAGACCTTAATCTGACATTTCTTGCGAAAGTTATGCCCTTTTTACCAATACAGGTTGGAATAAGAAAAGGAAAAAGTCGCGATCTCGACTCTGCATATTTTCACGCAAGTAGCGACTGTGACTTATCGCGTCACGACATCGCGCTTGCACAAGTCGTCGTGATTATGACCCACAGGTGTTCCCTAATCTGAACAACTCGGACTATTTTGGCCATAAATTTGTGATCTGACCTCTAAATGACCTAATTTTTGAACAAAGGGATTCTTAACATATTTCTCTATCTCTCCATAAAAATTTATAGCTTTGGGTATTGATTTGAAAAAGATAGCTTGAGTCAAAGTAAGGGTATCAGTTGGAAGAGCATGAACTAGATATTTTACTGAACATACTCTGCTATTTGGATGATATCTTGACCTATAGAGTTCCAAATAAGATGATTCTTATTTCTAAATAAAATGGAGAGATAGAGCTACAAATCCTCTAAAGTATAGAGAGATAGAGCTACCAATCCTTTAAAGTGACTGAATTTTAAATCAGCCTCTAAGACTCTCAATTTTTAGATGAAATTTGAGTATGGTGTATAGTTTCAGTTTAATAACAGATCAAAAACGTTTGGGGTATAACTTTTAGATTTTTGAACCAAATTGAATGATTTTGGTCTCATTAGAAACTTAAGACAATGGAGAACAAATGTTTTGAAGAAGTCAAATTGTAATTCCAGTTGTAGGTTTCCCAAAATTTGTTCTGAAATAGGAGAAATGGGTTTGTTTTTAATGTTTGACTATGTGGGCACACCACCCTTGTGGGATGCACGTTTGGATATCACTTATGACATCAGGCCTGTAACTCACGAGGATGGAGTCCCAACCCTTAATGAGCAACAAAATACTACTTTAGTATAAGAATAGTTCAGAATTAGGGCCCATCACTTAGGGTATTAGAAAATGAAGATGAACCAATGTTAGCTAAGGAGGGTTCATTGAAACAACCCTACATGATAATACGCACACTTAAGTCTTATGATATTCAATAAGAGTTAGGCTTCAAAAATAGGGTCCAATAATTTTCCTGAGATAAAAGTTCCAATCCCCAATTCCATTCCCGATAAAATCCATGAGGAAATCCAAGGAATCTGAGCTGAATGAAGTTGTAGAGATGATCAAGCAACTAGAAGCATGACTTACACTAATGGAATCAAAAAGGGGAAAGGTGGAAAATGAATTGGAGGAAGAAAAGAAATTGACAGCACCACTAAAGAAGGAGGATCTAGGGGATTTTTATATCCCCTGCAATATTAAGGGTGTCAAAATAGAGAGAGCCTTCATTGATTTGGGAGTTAGTATAAACATGATGTCGTATTCCTTATATCAGAAGTTGGGGTTCAGTAAGATAGTCCCAACCAAAATATTGGTAAAAGCGATAGATAAATCAGTTCATCATTCGAAGGATATCATACATGATGTACATGTTTGAGTGGAAAAGTTTATTTTTCCCACAGACCTTTCATACTGGACATAGAAGAAGATGTGGAGATTCCAATTATCCTCAGGCAACCATTTTTGGCCACTGCCTGATCAATTATTGATGTAGATGGGGGTGAGCTAATTCTAAGGGTAGAAGAGGAACATGTGTCTTTCACCATAAACAAGAATGACAAAAATCCTCTCCAACCTATAACCATTCTAAAGAGAATGAATATTGGTGGAGAAAAAGAGAAGAATGGTGATCAATAGTATACTATAGAAAATAATAAATCTAACAAAAGAAAGAGAATAAAGAACCAGAAAAAGGAAGGAGGTGGCATAAGCAACTAGGTGGCGCCTGTACATTTTATGATAATTTTCTTAGATAACCTTAAGTGAAAAAGAGTGTCAAGCTAATGATGTTAAAAGAAGCGTTGCATTGGAGGCAACCTATGGTTTTTAAAATTACTTGTTATTTCCTTCATTTCAGATAATTTGAATTCCATAATTAGATTGTTTCGATTCCAAATAAATATTGTGGAAATGTAGGGCATTAATTTTGATAAAGATGATTGGGAAGGAAAGTGTAATAAGGTGATATTGCTAAACAAAAGTTAGGAAAGGATCTCAAGGGGTGTGTATAAGGATGAAAGCTTTAAAAAAAAAGTTGGTGAAATTATTACAGGTATGCCTGTGGTAGGGTAAATCCATCCCACATGAATTTTAGCTGAATTTTTTATCATTTTACCCTTCCTTCACATATATATTCATTTCTAACATCATTTTTCATTCACTTTGTTTTTCACTTTATCTCTTTAAGTTTAGAACCTCCAAATGCCCTCCCTTTTCTTTAACCAACTTTCAAACTTCCACCTTCTTCCACCTTCCACCTACTTACAGTCCATTTTTCTATGCATTAAGCAGTCAGTAAAGCGTAATCAATGATTGGGACGAAATCAAGTCTCAGGCCATGGGTGAAGGAACAAGGTGAAGAATTTCATAGCAACCTTCCCAATCTTCTTAGAGGATGAAGGTATTTGACTCCAACAACTTAGTTTTAAGCAAATAGTAGTCCTAAAATACTTTGATTTTGCTACGCTAAATAGGTTAGAAATGCAAGATAGAATTTAATAGAGAATTCAGTGGAGAAAAGTTATACACTTCTAATATCCTATCTACTAAAAGCTTACCCTCGAATTCTTTGCTTCCCTTCAATTCGAAACTAGTAACCCTAAGGAAATGTGGTTTAGGTTACAGGGAAAACCTTAAGAGCTAAACCTTGAAATTATGTGTGACATTTACGGTTTCCTTAAATCTTCAATTATTGATCAACACGATAACTTTCATACCACTATTGGAATGAACTCACTGGGTTGAAGCAATTCGATGCCAAGAATGCCCATAATAACATTACACAAAGCCATGAGCACTTATTGTTATATAAATTCATATTTCAAATGGTCTTTGATAAATCAGAAACCATCAAGTACTTAATAAAGGAAATTTTCCTGTTGTGATGCATGGATCATAACATCTCAGTGTACACCTCGACATATGTTGTGATTTTTATTTTTGTGAGTTTACATAAGAGGTGCAACAATTTAGGAATGGGTTACTTGGTTTATGCATTGCTGAGTATTATGGTGTAGATTGTAGTGGTCTAACCATCACTTGTGATGTGTTGAAATCCTAAGCTCCCATAACATGGAACTTTAGGACATCAACCAAAAATCTCATGTGAAGATCAGGGTTAGTCAGGCAAGTTCTAGCGCAGTGCCACCTCAGTAGGTAGAAGAGGACTCGACTCGTGAGGAGTCCGAAGAGGAAGAAGAAACAGAAGAACCTGGTTGGAAGAAGGTGCTCAATATAATCTCCACCAACAGCAAAACAATTATAAACACACTTGTAGAAAACTTTAGGATGATGAAGGAGATGACCTACACACATCAACATCAAAGCCGAGATATATATCGTATTCATCAATACTTCAAAGCTTAAGGCATATAATTGGCACCTCCGACACCATCCTGCCTCAATCACCATGAGTTCATATTTTAACCCACTTAATTCCTACTATTGTTTTGGCTTTTCATATATTGTGTTTGATTTGTTTTCCATGTGTGTTTGGTTGTCTCCTTCTCACATTGAGGACAATGTGTTGTTCAAGTGTGGGGAGGGTTGTGTGTTTTATTTTGAGGGTGAATTTTCCATATTATTATGTTAGTGTGTTTAGTTTGTATATTATGAATTGTGTGAATGTATCGATGGCAAAGATGGAATGAAATTGATTGAATTTTGAACATAATATATTAGGTTGTGAAGAGTCATTAGCCTGAGAAATTAGTGATCTGGCATTATTTAGATAAAATATACAAGTTAATTAGGATTTAGTATTAATTTATCACCCTATAAGTTGTCACACTCATTCATAATTTGCAGTCTTTCGACTAAGTAGCTTGGCTAGTATTTTGTTCATGACAACAAGTAGCTAAAGCAATAAGTTAGGCATTAATTAAAATAAGAAAAAAGTTTTTTTAAATTTTAAATAAATAACTATTCCATTGGCCTTCGGGTTATGAATAAAGCTAGTAGCTAGTTCAGAATGCGATATAGTTGAGTAACTAGATCGACATGCATCTCAAATGTGTGCTTTAACATCAAAAGGTTATAATGACTTTCTAAGCAAGCACATTACTAAAAACATGACTTTGTTGAGTAACCGGATCAACATTCATCACTAATGTTTGTCTCAGCGTAAAAAGTCTAGGTCCATGTCCACAAAAAGTAACAAAAAAAGAAGAATGTTTTCTAATAAAACCCATCAAACTTATAAGCAGCTTAAATTTTCATGAAAATGTACTTAGGAGTAGTTATAGAGTTTATTGACCAAATAATTATTAATGTGTATGTATAATTGAAAGGGGTGAACAAACTTGACATTTAAGTTTTGATTAATATGTATATTTAGTCCAAACCTCCTAGATGCAGATTTTGAATATTAATAATTTAGAACAACTTGAATGATTGTGTTTAAATTTAAATTCTTTTGGTGAAATTGAAACCATTGCCTCATTATTGAATTGTGTGCTTTGTGATTTTATATGGTTTGTTGTTTTGTTTGCTTGAGGAGAAGTGAATGTTTAAGTGTGGGGATGTATAAGTGTAAATTGCATCGTGTTTTAGGGCGTAATTTGATATGTGTTTAGTTGTTAATTTGATCATTTAGCATGTGTTTAGGTTAGAATTGTGATAGTTTGTTAATTATTGGTTTTTAAGTTTTTTATGGTTAGTACAAAATTTTGAGCTTAAATATTATGTTTTAAGGTACCTTGATATGTTTGCTAGTGTTTTAAGGTCAATATCGAAGAATAGAGGAGTTTTAGAGGGAATTCGGGCTATAACACAGGCCCACGATCTTGGTAGACATGCCATGATCATGATAGAAGCTCTAAGAATGACCCATGATCATTGTCTGCATGCCACAATTATGACAGAAAGATCATATGTCAGCCAGGATTCTGACCTGCATCAACAGATGCATAGGCATTCACGAGCTTCACGTTTTGAGGTACTTTTTGGACCTTTCAAACCCTAAAAAACCCTAGGGTTACCCAAAACGTAAAAGAATATTTAAAGAACAATAAGTGAAGAGAAAAAGAGAGCTTTTTCGTGGAACTACACTTGAAATCCTAAAGAGAGAATATTGAGAGGGAGAGAAAGAAGAAGAAGAAGGAAGAGGAAAAAGAGGAAGATGAAGCTGACTCGATGTGCTTCTCATATCAGGAGGTTTTCTGACATCGCTACCTTCCATTGAATTTCTGAATTACAACTTTTGCCAAACTTGGTTAATTCCTTTTGATTGATTTTCATTGTGTTTTTGCATTGCTAAATTTTTCATTTCTTTTTGTGTTAATTTCTGAATTACAACTGTTCCTAATTAATTCCTCGAATTTACTTGTCTTATGAAACTTTATTTTTGTTATTTCAATTTTATTAACCTTAGATAATATAGAATTAGACTAGTTCCCCTCCTCATGAGATCAACACCTCTTATACTATAGTCGCGACCCATGCACTTGTAGTATTTGAGGGCTTATAAATTTAAAACTTGAACGACATGGTCAAATACTATCTTCTTTTCATATGAAAATCCTAAGACACTTCTCCATTTAAGCCAGCTTGATCTAATATAGTAAATTATGCCTTCTTCAACTCTTATTGCTCTGAATGATAGATACTAGATACTAGATACTTAAAATACTCATTTGGTGGTATACTTCTGAACCAATCTTCAACTTTACATCGATAGCCACCCTATGTCCTCAAAAGTTAAACTTTATGTACTTATTGTTAATCTTACTTAATTTAAAGCCCTTTGACTTTAACACATCCCTCTAAAGTTTAAGTTTAATATTGACACCCTATTTTGTCTCATCCATTAAAACAATGTCAACAGTAAACAACATGCACTAAGGTATATCTCTTTGGATATTCTTAGTAAGCTTATTAGTCACTATTGCAAATAAAAAGGGTCTCAAAGAGGAGGATTATTGTAACCCAATATCGATAGAAAGGTTTTTAGTATCTCTTCTTATCGTCCTTATTCTAGTTTTTATACCTTTATAAAGTAAATACTAGTTAATGAAATGTGTCCATATAGAATAATGCAATATGATCTTGGAGATAACAATATACCCAAGGTTGCTCAAGAATTATGCAATAAATCTATTAATTAGTAATCCTTTTGATAAGTGAATGATGTATTAGTATAGATGAAACTGTTACTACATTACAATGAGTTCAGAGCTATAGATGTGACTACTTTATATTACAGAGGATCTAAAAGGGAATTCAGAAAGAAAAGAGGATAAAATAATAATAAGCATTAGAACATTAATGTTGCGATATCCTTTTCAAGTCCATAGAAAGGGAACGTTGTGCATCTTTAGAAAAAATGTCAATTTAGATCTAGCTGATTATTTTGTTTGAAAGTTGATATTCCCTTCTTTTGTGTCAGTGAATCTGTGACTATTTCTTTCTTTCCAAATGCTATATATGGTCATAGAGAAGGTTGTAGTGAAAAGATTAGCATTTGGAGTTACTTTCTTTGTTTTCTTATTAACCCAATTCAGTTCAAGATCCTAATCATACATGCCATGTTGAGAAGGTAACAAGTGCATAATATGACTCCAAATAGCCTTAGAGTAACTGTAGAGGAAAAATACATGATCACAATCCTCAATTTCCATGTTACATAATAAGGATAAATCACCATCATTGACATTACCTTGCCATTGATTCATTGTTTTAAGTCAATTCTTGATAGCTAGCCAAGTTATGAAGGTTTCTTTGGTTTTGTGCCATAAGAGAGAGAAATATGGAACCACCATTGTGTTATTTGAAAAGAGTCTATAACATGATTGGTTTGAGAAAATACCATTCAGGGTTAGTTTCTAGGAGATAGTATCTTCCTCAGATAAATTAGTTATCAGCTAAAAGTGAGGCATAAGGACCCAAAAACCTTTAAACTTGGCCTTCCATTCTCTATTCACAATCAAGGAAGAAACTTTTAGGTGTAATGGCATTCTATTACATAGCCTCTGAAAGTTAGGAAAGTAATTAAGGGGACTGATTTCCATCTAGTTATCAAACCACACCCAATTCTTAACTCCATTACAAATGATGTGTTTGATGTAAGGATAAATTAATGCTCATAGTTTCATCATCTGTTTTAGTTTCCAAGAGCCTTCCTGAAAGTAGTCAATCTACTATAAGTTAAAAGTTTTTAAGTAGATTTCATGTGTGCATTTGGTCTGTAAAGCATTTCGATCAGTGCATAACCTCCACAACCCTTTATACATTGAAACATTTTGTATATTGGAAATTGAGATAATTGTAAGAACTCCATGTTTTTTTACACATTGTAACTTTGTTCCATTTCATACGAGCATTCCTAGAGTTTTGAACTTGTCCCATCCAAAGAACATATTTCATTATTCTTTCCATCTCTTTAATTTCTTTTCATAGTAATGCAATATGAGAAACTAAGTATAGGTGTAAGCCATTTAGAAATTATATGATTAATGTAACTCGAGCTACATAAGAGAGGAATCGATTTTGCCAAGCCATCACTTAAGACTTCATTTTTTCAATAATAGGTAAGTAATCACTAGACTTCAACTTAGCGGTCATGATATGAACCCCCAGATATCTAAAAGGAGTTAAGTTATTATTGAGTTCAATTTTTGTCTAATATCAACAAGGTTTCTCAAATAATCCAAAACAAAAAAGCAACTACTTTTTGCGTTATATTTTAGTCTAGATCAGTTAGCAAATAAATCAAGCACATGTATCATGAGGTTGATTAAACTAAGGCTGGGTCCACACAAGAGAATCTAGTCATTAGCATATAACAGATGAGTAAGGCTTAGCTCCTTACATTTGTGATGGAATTGAAAACCACCATTGCAAATGATAAGTTTGTTTAACAGTCTAGAAAGTCCCTCTATGGCAAGAGTAAATAAGTAAGGTGAAAGGAGTTCACCTTGCCTAATCTCTTTTGCAGGTTTCAAAGGAGTGGTAGGAATGCCGTTTATAAGCACACTCAAAGAAGATGTACTAAAACAAGCTACGATCCATTAAACAAATTTAAAAGGAAGATGCAGTTCTTCAAGAAATAACTGAATGAAATGACAAATAACAGTATCGAAGGCTTACAAAATGTTGATCTTAATCAAGCAACTATTAAGTTTCTTACTTGAGTGATAATCCTTTAATAAGTCTTGTAAGAGAAGAATGTTGTCACCAAGGTTTTTTTTCTGGAATAGAAGCACTTTGGATAGAATTAATAATTACCGAGAGGACCATGTTAAGTCTTTTAGCTAGAAGCTTCGATATCACCTTATAGATAATAGTACAACAAGAAATGAGCCTAAAGTCACTCATAGAACAAGGATTTTACTCTTTTGTTATCAGGAAGATGAAAGTATGGTTGATTACATGAAGCATTTTAATAGACTAAAAAACTCCAAAACAACCTTTATGAAGAGATGACCCATGATATCCTACGTATGTTTAAAGAATAAGGTAGTGAATCCATCAAGACTAGGAGACTTAGAAGGGTGTAAACTAAAGAGTATACGTTTAACATCATGTGCAGTAAAAGGAGAAATGAGTAACTCTTTTATACCTTGATCAATACTACAATCAAATAATTGTGAGACAATTATACTTGGCAAGGAAGAGTCTGCTATCCTTATGAGATTAATAAAATAATTTCTAGCTATCTGCATATCGTTTTTCAATTTAACATGTTCCTTCCCTCTACTGTCTTAAAGCTTGGAGCTTTATTGACATTTATTCAGGCCAACAAGGAAGCATGAAAAGACTTTACATTGGAATCACCCCTTTAGTCATTAAAGTCTAGCTTTCTGTTTTAAAGTAGAAGTTTAAAAGGAAAAAGCAGTTTGGTATTCTTGAATGTACCTCAATTTAGAAACTTTGAATAAAGTATTATACGGATATTCACAGCTGGATTGTTGAGCAAAGAGGAGCTTCTCCTTGAGGGATTGGAGAATTAAATTATTACATGGTAAGAAATGTTTAACAATATATTTCACCCATTTGAGCTTTTGCATAAATTTTAAAGGATTTGAAATCAAGCACTTCAGTATGCCAACAATTGCTGACTAGATCGTGAAAGCCTTCCATGGTTGTAATAGCATTAAAAAACTAAAAGAGGGTTCCCATTGGTTGACAACTTAGTAACCTTTGTATGAGCATAAAAAACAATTAGATATCAAGTTTTTTCCAAAATGTATAAAAGAGTTTGGAAATTGGTTTAACCATATGGAGTTCACAAATGTTTTGTCAAGTTTTGCCTGAATTAGCATACTACCTTTTCTATTATTAGTCTATGTCAGAAATTTTCTAGTGAAGCTAAGATAAAACATGTAATATCCCATCCTCATATTAAGGGTTAGGACCCGAACTTTTAGTAATTATGAGCTCAAAGAGATTAAGACAATGCATTTTCTTGCTCATGCATCATGTTAGCATTTATGCACATAAATACGGAATGTTTTCACATAAAAAGTGA
>JAOSBK010000003.1:18299458-18323069 GCA_027568895.1 Erythroxylum shatona
GGTGGCTACTCTGGTCACAACTCATTTATGTTTCATGCATTCATGAAATGGAATGCATCACTCACATTTGCATAATCTCATTCATTGATATTCACATATCATCGGACCGTTGTCCGACATTCAACATTTAGTTGAATGACACACTATCATTTGTATGCAAATGCTCATTCAGGACACATTTAACAATCACATTAAGTACATATAATTCATCCAATTCACATTCAGGTAGCACTTTAATATCCAAATCAAACATCATAATCATCGGATCTTCTGTCTGGAACCAACATAAGCAATCACATCTACATAATCATTCAATAATCATATAATACAAAATTTCAAATAATCGAACAATAAAGTTAGACCATCTCGGTCTACTCATAGTACGCTCCAGATTAGCATTTGCTTTCAAATTTTGGGAATGCTTGAACGCGAACACTTGACCTGCACAACCCATTTATGCAAGACACACATTGCACACTCATCAATAATTGTACACGTATAAAAATTTATTTATACACAATTGTATAAATGGACTATGTACAATGCATGCTCAATGGCAATCCCGGGCATATATTTCTAGAACACATATTATGCTCATTCCCATTTCATAATTCATATGTGTCTAATTTAATTTATCTTTACACTTCATTTGTACATAATCTTTCTAAATTCTCCTTTCAATCTTTGCCCTTTACATGTGTCTAGCTTATTCGTAAACTTACACCTCAAACACTTAGTTACTTTATATCATAACTCAATTTCTCGTGATCTCTTTTCTAACCTTATATGATCTCAAAATATCCAAATTCTCATCCAATAGGAATCCAATTGAAAATCCCATGATGCAAAATCACTAAAATTGATTCTAGAATACTTAAACCCAAGCATTTTCTAAATTCCATGAACTAGAATCCTTCCAAACATCCGAAAGATTCAAAATGATCTTACCTTGATTCTTCACCAAATGAAGAGATCTTTAGCTCAAATGGAAGCTCTTTTCTTCCTCTTCCTTTTTCTCTTCTTGAACAACTTTAAAATCTTTCTTGAAGACTAAGAAGAATTAAACCCTAGCTTAACTCTCTTCTTTTTTCTCAAACCACCAAACTCTCTTTCTCTTTCTTTCTCATTTTCGTTATTCTCTTCTGCTTATCCTCCCATTCACATTTTTCTTTTTCATTTATAAGTAAGACAACACTTCTTCTTCTTCCAATTATGCCCCTAATGATTGAGAATTGTCTCATTTGCCCTTCCATTTAAACCTTATGTCTTTTATAATTAAGTGTCTTGCTAACAGCACCCTTGAACATTCTAACATAACACCTTCTTCCAGAAAAATGTCTCCCATTGTCTTAAGTTTCTAATGATACCAAAATTATTCAATTTGGCTCAGCGATGCGAAAGATACACTTCAAACATTTTTGGACTGCTCTTGTACAAATCAGTATACCATGCACAACTTCTATTCGGAATTTAAACATCTTAGAAATAGAATTAGATTCCAATTTTTTCATACCATTTGTAGCTCCATTCTCTAGTTTACCAAAAATCAAAAATTGTCTCATTTGGAATCCTATAACTCTAGAAGTACACAGAATACTAAAATATGTTCAGTGGAATAACACTAGTTCATATTACTGAAGAGGACACTCACTGTACCCATCCCACGTTTTTCACTCAATCTTTCTCAATTCATTTTAGATGGCTATGGTTTTTGATTGAGATGTAGAGAAATGTATTACGAGTCCAATGGCTTAAGAATCTAGTCATTTGAGTATCTAGACAAGAAGTTATGGCCAAAAGAATCCAATCTGGTTTTGCCCTAAATCATATTCAACCTGTTGTGGGAAAATTGCCATAACTTTTCCCACAAATATTGGATTAAGGTGTTCTTTAGATGGTTTGAAAGAAGACTTCAAGGGCTACAACCTTTGTAAAGGACTTGAAGACAAATTCTTTCATATATGGGGTAACAAATGGAGCAGAAGATAGGTATCAAAGAAGCAGAAGACAGTAGATAGCAAAAGACAGACGATACGTCAGTAAAATACAAATGACATGTTAGCAAAACACAGATGATACATCAGCAAAACACAGATGACATGTCAGCAAAACACAGATGACATGTTAGCAAAACACATATGATATGTCAGTAAAACACAGACGACATGTCAGCAAAACTTAGATGACACGTCAGCAAAACACATATGACATGTCAGCAAAAAATAGAAGACATGTTAGTAAAACATAGATGATACGTCAACAAAACACAGATGACATGTCAGTAAAACAAAAATGACACGTCAGTAAAACAAAAATGACACGTCAGCAAAACACAGATGACACGTCAGTGAAACACAGAAATAGCGAAAAGATAAAAGATACATCTTACCTTATAAGGACCATAACTTTCAGCCTAGAAGTCCAAAAATTTCATACTATATATCGTTGGAAAGCTAAACTTTCCTTAACACAACTCATGCCAAGATCACTCTTTCAACTCCCTCCACTTCTCAATTTCAATAAAATAACATTTAGAAACAATCATACCTAGAAGTTGTCAATGAATGCACATACATTTATTTTTGTATGTGCAACGATTCAAATTCACATGCATGTATGCTGACATGCTGCTGGGCATGAAATGCAAATTTTTCTAACTCTCCATTATTGAAATCTGGGTTCTAACCCTTAATATGGGGATGGGGTGTTACATTGTGTATGGATGAGGTTGAGTTGAAATTAGGTATATTTAAGGAAGTTATCGATTGAGATAATAAATTTTTGAATACGAATTGTTGTTATATATAACTAAGAAGTGTTATAGAAAAAGAAAGATAGGATTTTGTGAATCATGAGAATTAGTTGTAAGTGATGAGCTATATGAGTAGACATTAGAGATTTTAATGAAGTAAAGTTGGTATTTGAATGTTTATGATCACGACCTTCCAAGTTGTTTATTGCATTTTCAACTCTTTCATAAGGGTAAAATTTATGTTTTTACATTAGGGAAAAATTGTATTGATTTAGGCTGAATTAGAAGAAGTTATCTTCGTGAAGTTGTAGCTTATCCTTCTAGCTTTATAATGATATAAAGTATGAAATTTTTGGACATCGGAGTTGAAAGTTATGATCATTTGAAGTTAATGATGTCGCATAGGATGTATATGTGGGACAGCTTCAGTCGTGATCGCACCAGACGCTCTCGCGATCGTACCAATTGCTCTTGTGATCGCACCTTCCCTCTTTGTGATCACACCTTTCTTCTTGCGATCACATTTTCCTTTCTCGCAAGTGCACCTTCATCCTCATGATCTCATCTTTGTTCCTTATGATCGCACTCGAAGGGTTTTCCAGCTCTAAACATGTTTGAATCTTTTGGCCATAACTTTGTCATCCGACCTCCAAATGAGGTAATTTTTGAATCAATAGATTCCTAACACATTTATATATCTCTCCGTAAAAACTTATAACCTTTGTTGTTGATATGAAAAATATTATTGAAAGAAAGTGGGGCAATCAGTTGGAAGAGCATGAATTGGTTATTTTACTAAACATACTTCGGTATTTTAATCATATCTTGAGATATAGAACTCAAAATGAGATTATTCTTATTTCAAATTAAACTAGAGACATAGAGCTACATTTTCTTGAAGATCACTTTTTGAATTTCTACTGCTTGACTGGTGTGGGCTTCAAAATCGAGGCCTAATACTTTTGGTATTAGAGCAAGAAGATGAATCGATGATGGTTAAGGAGATTACATTGAAATAATTCCAAATAGTTGGGCTTCAGAAAAGGGGTCCAACAGGTTAAGCGTGAAAAGTAGTTAAGAAAACTACTTGGCTCAAATTATGCAAACAATGAAGGTGAAAACGGGTATGAGTGATTAACTAATCTTTGTACTTTTTACTTTTTATACAAGTACTTTTAAAGTTGTAATCAAATTTAATAATATTTTTATCTACAATGCTTTTAATTTTCAATTATTTTTGTATTATATTTTTCTATAATAAATTAACAGTAAAAAACATAAATATTATATACAACAATATGGATTAAAAATGTTACAAATAATTATAATTAACATAGTATAAAATTTAGTTAAAATGTATATTAAAAATTTTCCTACATTTTACAAAATGTAGCTAAAATTTTTTGGCTACATTAGAATTTTTTAGCTACATTTTAAAAAATGTAGTTAAAAATATTTCTCTACATTTCTAAAGACATAGCTAAAACTAATTGGTAACATTTCTGGAAATGTAGCCAAAAACTTTTAGCTATGTTTCCAAAAATGTTGCCTATAATTTTTAAAACATTGCTTATAGTTTTTTTCTACGAAAATAAAGCATAGGAAAAAAGCATTAGTGACAATTATAGAAAAATATTGCCTATAGTTTTCTGTTACGGAGATTTAATGATATTTTTAGTAATGAATGTAAATCATTGCTAATAACTATTGCGCGATTTTGGGACATTTAGTTATAAGTTTTTTCGTTTTTAAAAGTCCCTTCTGTTGTAATGCATCCAGTTTCTCCAAGAAAGCCAAAGTGAATGACTTAATAGATAATGGAATCTGGTCTTTAATTCTAAAGATGATGAGAAACTTGTTAGTAACTCAAAACTCATATTCTAATAATAAAGACATTTATCTCTAACATGACTTGCTTTTGGATTAATCAACAAACAGGAAAAATAATGAATTGATTTATGGGATTGGTACAAGGGTGGATTGGGGCATAATGGTTTGGAGAAAAAGCCTAAAACCTAGTGCAACTTCTTGCTATAATTAGCAATGTTGAATCAGCTTAGCACAAAGGATAGATTAAAGTTCATATCCATCCCTAAAGTATGTGTTTTGTGCAATTCAGAGGATGAAGATAATGATCATTTATTTTTCAAATGTAGTACCTCTAATCATATTGCAGGTAAGGCCAGAAGTTTATTCACCCTTATAGAGCTAACAAAAGCAACCATAAAGGAGCAGCTTATCATCAATGAGCTTGTAATAAATTGTAGTAGAAAACTAGTAAATTCATAGATAATCTTGGAAGTTCAAGCCTATTGTAACTTAATTCATTCTCCTAGTATTTATCAGCTACAATGTAGTACCTATAAAGTTCTATGTTGTATTTGAAGAGGAACCCTAAAGAATGACTTCTTGTTATTAAATTCTTTATCAATATATTTAAATTTACTTTTCAAAAACAAAGATGGTGAAATTTATCAATATATTTAAATTTACCTTTGTTTTACTAAAAATGAAATAAATACACATTAAGATATTTTATTAATGGGAAAATTTACATCAAAGTCATAGATTTACTTTTGTAATGATTATGGACCTAAAGTACAAATCATTCTTTAATATTTTACAAAAAATTTAAGTTAATCTGTATTATTCTTTCTGATAACACTCTGTATATTAATATTTATAAAATAGTAATATTTTCTATCCTAAAATTTAACTTAGTTACATATAACTAGAATATTAATTCATTTGATGTAGTATGAACATTTGAAAAGTAAACCAAAAAGATGCATTAGCGATTTTTTATAAGTTAAAAGTAAGTAAAGATAATTTTATAATAGTTTTAATTATTGAAATATTGAAAAAAATTATTTCAATAATTTTTAATAGAGTACAAATTAATTATTCTCAAAATCCTAAATCCCTCATATACTAGTATTTTCAGAAGTAAATGGTATGAAACCACTGTGTAACATATAATTGATCTGTATTTTTCTTTATGATAACATTTTGTATATTAATATTTATAAAATAGTACTATTTTGTATCATAAAATTTAACTTAGTTACATATAACTAGACTATTAATTAATTTGATGTAGTATGAATGTTTGTAAAGTAAACCAAAAAGATGCATTAGCAATTTTTTATAAGTTAAAAGTAAGCAAAGATAATTTTTAATTTTATAATAGTTTTAGTTATTAAAATATTCAAAAAATTATTTTAATAATTTTAATCGAGTACAAATCATTTATTCTCAAAGTCCTAAATCCCTTATATACTAGTACTTTTGGAAGTAAACGGTATGAAACCACTATGTACCATATAAAGTTGTAACACCAATCAGTACAGATTAAAATTATCAATACCGATTATTCACTAGTAGATTTCATAAATTGTGAAAAATTTTGGACTAAATTGTAGAACAAAAGAATTTCTAACCATAAATGGTGCCTCCTCTCCTTAACCATCAAAGTCTATAAGTCCAACATCTGATTATGTATTGCTCTACTCCTCTCTAAGACTACAACAATTTTTGATTTGATAACTTTTACGCATTAGCCTATTAGTTTCATATTGTTTAAATTTGTTATATGAATTTTGAATTGTGTTAAACTCAAATAATGTCAATTGCTTAGGTTGTGCACTTGTGGTTGTGATTTATGAGTGTTTTATGTTTCAATTTATATTTTAGAGTATAGACAATTACTCAATTAGATTTATTTTTTGACATAAATCAAATTATAGATTGTGTAGTGGAAATTGTTGTTTTAGTAATCAAATTGTAAATTTTGTTTTGGCAATTGTTGCTTTGGCCTTCATAATTGCTTCAATTTTATTTAATTTACAAATTGTGTTATATAATTATCTTTAATAATTACTTAGTAATTGTGCCTTAATTTGGTTTAAAGGAATATATATAAATTTTAAATTATAGTTTAGAATTTGGATTCAAAATGACTTTATAATTACGACAATAAAAATAAGCTTTAAATTATAGTTTGGATTTGTAGTGATTTTATGATTATGGAATATTGGTTGAAATATATGATTAATTTATCATTATAAAATAATTTTTTGATTGAGATTTTGAGATAATTTTATCATTTTGTAATTCATAATAGTTGATACTTGATTCTTTGAGATTATTTTGCAAAAATTATAATATATGATGTGCTTCTGTAATTCATATAAATTTTAATTATGAGAGTATAATGATGTTTTTAAGTTTTACAATAAAGTCATTTTTGTAATGTGCAATTATTTACTGGCAAAGATATTTAAGATATAAGAAATTATATATGCTATTAATGTACTTGTAGGTAAATTTTTTATGATATGTATGGTAGGTATACTAACATTTTTTAGTTTTTGATAAAATGTGCTTAATTCTCATATTTCCTTAAGGATTCATTTATATAAGTTCATGAAATTCACTTGCATTTCTATATCTTATGATTGTTGAGAATTTGTTGCTGCTTTATTTCTTCTTGTTATTTTACATAACTTGTTTTGCATTTTTTATGTCACTAGTATTTGGTTGGTAGTAAGTATTCTATAACAATTGACTTTGAATATCAGATGCATGTATTTCATAGATTTCAAGTCATATGTATGCTTTTATAATCTAAAATGTGAATATGTGTTTGTTTTAATTTGAATAATACATATTTTGTAATAATATATGACAACTTTATTTTGATAAAAAATTATTAATTTAATCTTGACATATGTCTTCATTTATTTTACAAATAAATGGAGGGAAGTTCAAGTGCTCCTAATAATTTAGCCGCTTTAGGAAGATTCAATAATCTAGCTTGGACTTATGCTAGATTGGTTCCTGGGATGAAGAACCATACTATTTGTTTATATTATAATAAGCATTTGAAAAGTGGGAGAATCACTAGTTTAAAGAAGCGTTTAGCTAAGATCAAAACTAATGTAAAGCCTTCTAAAAGTGAGACATGATGTGAAATAAAAAATGAAGACTTTGCTTAAAAAGTATTAGCATGAGAAAGATAGAAGGCAAGTACTAAACTACAAAATTCATGCTGGAAGTTCCTTTTGCGATGGCTAGGATGATAGTGGGAATGTTGAAGGTTATATTTTAACCCAACAAGAAGATAATGTTGCACCTAAAGTGAGGAAAGAAAGAAGACATTTTTCCAAATTTTTACACCACAAACAACTCTTGAAGCTTAGCCTTCAATCTGTAACCTTAAGCTACTCATAATATGAACACGATAATGGCTAAATGGTGGTATGATTAAAATATATCATTTAATACCTACTTGTCTTGTTATTACTGGCCTATAATGGATGCTATTGCATCTTACGATTCAGGATATAAAGATCCTTCAATTGAAAACAAGAAAGGTATACTTTTGAGAGGATTTATTTATGAAATAAACAGTTATTTGGATGAAAAAATGAATTGGGATATTTATAGGTGTTCAATCATATGTAATGGTTGGACAAATATATGCTAAGAGCATGTTATCAATGTTTTGGATTATTTTACAAAAGGGACAACATTTTTAAAGTCTATTGATGTATCTAGCCTTGTTAGAAATATTAATACTCTATTTTAGATTTTTTATGAATTTGGGTTAGAAAGTATTATCCATTTCATTATTGATAATAATTTTTATTTATAAAGAAGCAAAAAGAAGATTGAAAAGTTGGTATACTTCTTTTTAGTGGATTCCTTATGTTGCATATTACATTGACCTGATGTTAGAAGATATATGAGTTACTAGTTATTTTCCTATCGTTGATGACATTATATAAAAAGCAAAAAAGTGACCAATTTCATCTATAATTGTGCATAAGTCTTGAATATAATGAGAAAGGATTTCACTAATGGTAGGAATTTATCTCATCCTACTATTACAAGATTTGGAACTAATTTCTTATCACTCTAGTAATGAATAAAGAATTAAGACAGATTTTTATGAGTGATAAGTTGATTGCATCTTAGCATACTAGGTCCAATGTTGAATTGGAGGTTGCTATAGTTATACTTAAAGATAATAAATTTTAATCCCAATGTCATTTTTCATATGAGTTTATGAGCTTTTGGTGAGGGTACTTCATCTAGTTGATAGTGATAAGAAGGAAACAATAAGTTACTTTTATGACATCTTAGAGAGTGAAGGAAGCAATCAAGGCAATATGAAAATAGAACTTATTTATACACACCTTATCTTTGCATCCATCAATGAGAGATGAGAAAAGCAACTTTACTCTTTATTTTTTGTAGTTGGGGAAGTTTTGAATTTTATTGTTTATTTTAGTCCAAGTTTTTCAAAGAAGGTTGAATTTAATAGAAGAATGTTATTAACCATTACAATAATTATTACCCATGAGATGAAGCAAGATCTATTAAGCTTAAAAAGGAGATTTATAAGGATGATTATAGTGATTTTGGTATGCCCTTTCACTTTTGTTACAAGTTGTAAATTAATCATTACTTTATTTTGTTTATCATGTTACTTTTGTGTCTCATAGTTTCTTAGTAAGACCAATTCATAAATGATATTTTAGATTTGAAAAGATTTCCAATTTGAATTTTGGGTCAATACGTGAGTGCAGTTTGAATTTTGGAGCACATTATAATTCATTCATTCTAAGTAAAGGAATAGATTAAAACACAAAAGATTGAACAACTTAGTTTCTGTTCGATACAATTTAAAGTTTTGAGAAAGGTATGTTATTATAATTATTAAGTTGAATATAATTTATTGTAATTTATTAATAATTTTATGTTATTTTTTTATTGGGATCTTAATAGAACAAGTATTTCTATAGATCGAATTTACCTTGAAAATGTCGATCTTCTGGTGGATTAGGTTTCTAAGGATCTGAGTTTGAAATATGAGAGTAACTTGGAAGATAATCTTAGATGAGCAAGTATTGACATGTCAATTGGTGCAATGAAATTTGGATAATGGTCATGATAAGGATCCTCTTAATGATGATGTTGTTTTATTAAATGAGAATTAGGGTTAATGTGATTTGAGTGGATATTAGATTGAATGAAATTTTGAGTTTTTCATTTTTTCTCTTATTTTAATTTCACTTGTATTTGATGCATATGTTAAATTTTGTATATGTAATATAAATATAAGTGTTTGTTATCATAATAGTATTTATAATGTCGTTCTAAATGATTTTCTTTACATCAAAATAAAAGGCCTCAAAGTCTTAATTTTTCTTATTAATTTGTAGATTTAAAGGGAGTCTTAACTGATACTAACTAAAACAAATACTAATTTAAATGATTACGAGTAATGTTTCTTACTATAGTTCTTATTTAGACCCACTAAATGTTGACCTGACTAATGAAAAATGAACGTATAAGAAAACATATCATTAATATTTGAAACATTAAATCCTTTGCATAAAAATATCAAATTTATGAATATTCCTCATATATGAGAGCCTAGATAAGAGAATTGTATATCTAGCTAAAGTGGGTTTTTATATCAAATGTCATGTACAAAATGAGTGATAAGATAAACCTAGAAATAAATTTTAGAAAAATAAAAAATCAAGAAATAAATTTTTAATAAATTTGAGTCTTTAACATCAATAAAACTACATCTCATAACAACATATGTTATAAGCTTTAAGAAGTAGACAGAAAAAAGAGAACTATAAGATTGTCCTAACTTATTAACTTAAGATATAAATGAACAACAAAAAAGTCTGGCCTATTAATTTCAATCCTTTGCTCATCATATATAGATATCTATCATTTTCTTCTAGAATTTAAAGATGAATTGATGAAAATTATAAGATACAAAAACAAGTTTTATACAAAAGTTCATAGATGTCTTAACAATGAGGAGAATAATTGTGAATAGAACATTATTGTATCAAATTGGGCACCAACCATAATGTGGATAAGGGCCCAAGTTCTGTACTCATTCTTACTAAATCTTAAGCTATCGTTTAAGAATCTTCTTCAACCTTTAATATTTTAGAAGAAGGGAATCTTTTAGATTTTCACCTATTATAATTGAAGCACTATTCCC
Organism: Erythroxylum shatona; assembly: GCA_027568895.1. Classification (NCBI taxonomy): domain Eukaryota; kingdom Viridiplantae; phylum Streptophyta; class Magnoliopsida; order Malpighiales; family Erythroxylaceae; genus Erythroxylum; species Erythroxylum shatona. The sequence goes on from JAOSBK010000003.1 coordinate 18,310,249, forward strand.
ATTAGTGATCCCACTGAATCTTTAGACTTTTTGTTTTCTTGAGCTTTTTTCTCTTTTTGAAGTTTTTTCTAGTCTAATATTATCTAATAGAAAGCTATCACAGTGTTATAATTTTTATATACCCAGTTTATCATAAGTTATTATTTAATCCAAAAGATCATCGCTATAGTTACTTGATCTTTGGATCTTTCTTTACCTTGGAATAATCTTGTATCCCTTTCCCTCTATATTGAGCTTGCAAAGGCTATTTGATAGACATTGTTATTCCCCTAATTTATACTCTTATCTCTGCTTATCCATTTAAGGATATCTATATGATTAAGCTTGGAAACATTAAGTTGACAAAGTGTTTGGACTGTATTCTAAATAATTGTTGAGAATTAACAATGAAAAAGAGGTAGTGTAATGTTTTTGGTTAAGTTTTGTAAAGCTTGTAGGCTTGAAAATCATTAATAAATCTCAATCTATCCATTGTTTGACTACTAGCCATAAGAAAAGAAGACTTTTGGAAGTGTTTTCTTAAATTAGATTCTGTTATACTAAAATATTTTCTATGTTTGGGGTAAAAAGATTTCCTTACAAGAGTTGTTAGTGAAATAGCCTAAGGAATGCTTCAACTAAAGGAAGGATTCTTCCTCTAAAGTTTAGATAATAATTTTGGATTTTGTCCGTAATTAAGGAGACATTTATAAGACTACAAACCATTTGTTATTATTGATGATAACATTGACCTTAGAACTTTCAGGGAAAAGATGCAATAATCTAGGTATCAAATTCGTCCTATTTAAAGGGTGCAACTTACTTTAATTATCAAACCATAAGGAAGAAAATCCATCCCCTACTATGGATTTGTGTTTTTATAGAGAAATTTCCTCAGCTTTAATAATTATATCATAAACTATGATGCAATTATTGGGTTTGATCTCCCAAAACCTTCCTCCTTTTAAGAAGTAAGTATGAATCCACTTAATCCTAAGAACCTCTTTTTTTGTTAAGATCCTCCATACTCTTTTATCCATTAGGACTTTATTAATTAGTTTTATTGGGAGAATATTAAGATCCCCTTAATCCTTTGGCAAACAAACTTTAGTTAGTCCATTTGAATGTGGCAATAGATTTGTTACTAAAAACTCCTGACCATAAGAATGTTCTGGCATCTTTCTATAGTTTTAATTATACCTATTCAATTAAAGATATGAGAATATCAATAGATATGTAAAAAGTTAAGAAATGATTTAAAGAGTTATGAATCCCTACAGATAAGAGAGATCTATTAAACTTGTTGCATATTTTTTATTATTTTTTAATAGTAAGGTGTAGTCCCTTTAAGAGAGTATATTAGTGGAGATATATATACCTATATAAGTGAAAGGGATATCCTTAAGTTAAAACCCTGTAATAGTGGACAACCACTAACAAAGTGACTAGTACTACTAGGCATAATTAGATGTATTTTGTCTCTTTCAATAGAGAGAATACTGAGCCCCTTAAAAGCATGAAGAACTAACAACAATTTGCTAATTAATTGATCATTTACCCTCAAGAGGAGAAGTGAATCATCAATAAAGAAAAGGCTAAAAAGTCTAAGGTTCTTATATTTGTTGTGAAACTTGAAATTGAAAACTTGTTCAATATTATAATCTATGAATCTAGTTAGGGTTTTCAAGTATAGAATTAACACATATGGAGATATTGGATCACCTTATCTCATCCCTTTTCCTCATCTTATTATATTGGTCAGTTCTCTATTAACCAAGATCTAATAAAAAGTGACAGAGAACCATTAATTAATCTATGTTATGAAAGCTTTATAGAGCCTAAATACCTCCAGGATATGTAATATGAAATCCAATTTTATTTAATCAAAGGCCTTATGAAAATATAGTTCAATAGCAAAATTGTTGAGGACTTTTCCTATTATAGTTCTCAAATAATTCTTAAGCTAATAAGATACTATCGCTAATCATCCCACACTAAGAGGAGATCATATTGCAGTTTTTAAATAATCCTAGAAGCAACTAATTTATTAATGATGTCATACAACAGGTTGCAATAAGAGATTGACGTGAAGTCTTTGAGGGAGTAAGGACTTGGAATTTAAGGATGAGGCTAATAAAAGTTTGTTGATCTCTCTTAGCACTATCCTGTTATAAAAAAAACTTTAATATTACATTAGTTACTACTCTTCTAATGAGGTGTCATGTTTTTTGAAATAAGAGAGTATATAAACTATAAGAACTTGGTGATTTACCATGATTAAGCTTAAATATAACTTCGTACATATCATCATTATTGAAAGGTTTACTCAGTTCCTTTACTTCCTTTCCTAATATTTGGTGTGTTATAAAGGATTTTTAATATCTGCATAAAAGAACATTCATTAACATGAGAAATAAGTGTGTTTAGGAAGTATTTATAAGCTTCTTGCTTGATTTTATTCTGAGTTTGGGATATTTTTCTATTTTAATTATGCAAAGAGGAGATCATATTAATGTTTCTTTTGGTAATGATGGTATCATGGATTTTTTTTTGTTTTTCTCCTTTCTTAAACCATTGGGTTCTTGATTTTGTTTCCTTAATAGGGAGTTATACACCTCCAATGCTCTTGTATATTTTTAAAAAAACTACTTTCTCTTCCATTTGCTTAGTAAACTCTCTTAGATGAAAATAAAGCTCCTCTTGAATAAGTTCATTCTTAATTCTAGCATCTGTAATGGCCATAAGAGTATTACTAAATCTTCTTTATTTTAGCTTTTTAAACCCTTTTTTCACCATATGAGCCCTTTTTTCACCATATGAATTTTTCTCGTATACATAAATGATTTATAACATGAAATACTAAAGATAAACTATTGGTTACTATTTCATCGAATCCTTTATTGACCAAACCATTATCTATTTTCTTTTTAATGTTTCAATTATCACTTTTCTTATTACTCCAAATGAAAAAAATTTCTTCATTCTTTATATCAATAACATCGATGTGGTTTACACAATCTCTAAAATCTTTGTTGAAATTCCTCAAAATAATCTTACCTTCAGTCTTAGAGAATTGAACTGTACTATTAAATTCTTCTAGAATAATCCATAAAGAGTCAATAAAGGAGTGGTTAAGCTTAATTTTTCCCATAAATGGTTTCTTTAGAAAGCATGATTGGATCCACAAACAAATGATATAAATAATTTAGTTATATCTTGAATCAATGATACTAAGATGTGCATTATTCAATTAGTAACCAATATGTTTGATACTTTAATTGTATTTAAATAATAGGAAATAACTATACAACAATTCTAATGAAATTAATGGTTAGTAATAATACGTTAATGCTTCTCCAAAAATAGTAGCTTATTTTTCACTATTCACCTTAAGTATAATCTCCAAAAGGCCTATTAACATAAACTTTAATTTAAAAAGAAAATTCCTAAGTACTTATTGCTTTTTGGGGCAATTGATACCCCTAATATTCCAAGTTAGGATAGAAATTAGGAAAGGTTATGACTTTAGAGCCGTGATCATATTCTTTCTTCTAGATCTTCTAATATTGTCAACTTTGATTTCATCTATCATAAGTTTCTAGCCTTCTTATTCTTATTAAGTAAAACCTAATAAAGATATTCATATGAAGATCTAACAGGTCCTCTAAAGTGTTTAATGGAATTTGATCCATCTTACTAGTTTTACATGTATCCTTTTAAGGAATATCATTGACAAGTAAACCATAAGCTCTAAGGAGCGATTCATAATAGGAGCATACTCCTCAATTAAATCCTTACTAAAATGATTCACATTATTCAATCATTTAGATTTCACTTTTGCTTCATAATTAGAGGAAGGATCTTGCTTACTGAGGCAATTCCTTTTTTATTATTTCAATTTTAGATATCTTGGGAGGGTCTAAATCTATGAGCTTAAAATAATCACGTATTTGAAGCACCTTGCTTGTAAGGTTCCACTGTTTATTGAATTAAGGAAGGTATTTATTAATAAGATACCTTTATAGAGTCCCTAAATAGTGTGTCATTTTCTCTAGGCCTCATTAGGGATATCACTTTAGTAAGTCTTGCTTTATATGTATAACAATATAAAATCTAATATAACATCTTTTTTTTATGTTGTATTCTTATCCATATAAATTGATCTTCCTATATAGCTTGCAAGATTGCTTAAACCTTGATAGACTAGCATTCCAATAGAAAATTACAAATATTGATCCAAATGGGGGCTTACCTTTACTTTACAATCTCCAAATATGGACTTAATTTCCATAGTTGGAGAAAAATAAAATATTGTTGATATGCCAAGGACCAACAATATGATTTTATGATCATTAGTTTTAGAGTGGAAATAAGAAAAATGAGTAGTTGTTGTCATTTAGGAGCATCTCCTTTAGACCTACTTCCTTCTAATGGTATATGGCCTAAGATTTTATTAATAGAAATGTAGCGCATTTTCCTATGAAGAAACCTACTAAAGTAGAAGATCATCTGCTTACACCCTATTTTAGCATAGCTAAAATAGGAGCAACTATAGATTATCCCTTATGATTGTCAGAAGGACAGTAATAGAGATTCATTTGAGAAGGTTCTCTTACAACTTTTCTTAAGTGAGTTTTTGGTTAAGTTCTAAGGTTGACATATTTGGTATACTGGGATAAAAGGAAGAAGTTGTAACCTAAAGGATTAAAGGAAAAACCTTAAACATTGTAAGTGAAGAGTTAGAAGGTCTTAGGGGAATTTGAGGAGAGTTTTGAGGAGCAAGAGGGTCTAAACTAAGTGACAACAATTGAGGTAAAAAAGGATGGAGAAGTGATATAGGGATGTAAGAGGAGTAAGGGTATTGGAAAGTGCACGATTAGAGGAGCTAGGAGGGTAGAAAGGAAGAACAAGAGCAAAATAAGGAAAGTTACCATAACTAAGCATATTAGAATGATTGAAACCTATCAAGTACAAAGACATAATGCTTAAAGTGGGAAAAAACAAGTAAGGTTACTTAATATAATTTAAAAAGTAGATCTAAAAATGGTAAAGTGAAACTGGTGAGAAAAAAATAGTAGGATTGCTCAACCAAATTTGTGTAAGAGGACTAAAATTTGAAAGGAAACAAGGAACCCACTAATCATTTGGAGAAGAGTTAAGAAGGAAGACCAGGGCTAAAATAAGAAGTACAAAAGAGCATATAACAACCCACAAAGGAGAACAAGGACAAGATTAAGAAGTAGGAACTATGAAGGAGAATAGTTCAAAAAAAGCTTAAAAGAAGAGAATATGAGGAAAGAAAAAGGAAGATGGAAGATAATCATGCAAAACTTATTAGGAAGAGCTTAGAAAGGATGAGAGAAGGGAGAGTTTCTCTTTCATAATCTTGTCATATAACATTGTTAAAAATGTTTGTCAAAAAAGTATATAAGACAATATTTAAGTACAACTTTTGTTGTGACCATCTTTTGTTGGAAGTACATCCGGAAATCAAGCATTAATAAATTTCGATCTTTATATCCTTCTTCCATAGGTGACATCCTAAATTTAGTTAAAAAAATTATTTATTACTCAATGATAAATTAATATGTATAGTTAGTTTTACTAAAATTATAATGTAATAAGTTACAAGTGTATAAAAATAACATGACTAAGAAGCTAGCTATTAAGTGTGACATTATGTTAGTTGAAATAAACATTAAGAATAGTGATTATTATATCACCAATGTTGTCATTGACGCTTATGTTGAAATTGAGATTGATAAAGGTGATTAGATATGCTTCGTGAAGCACATTAATATTAACAACATGACATTTAGATGTAGAAATAGTTAGCCTATTTTACTAATAGATAGGTAAGAAATTGAATTATAGTATATCATGTCTTTGGTTTATTAGTTAATATTGCTTTATAAATTTGATATTATTGAAACATGCATGCATCTTTTTGTGATAAATGAGAATGTGCTCGATAAGGTGCAATATTCAAATCTTTGAGTGATTTTAAAGGGCGATTAATTTCCATACAAATTCATTGCTTTAGTTTTTTTTCGTGCTACAAATCTATGATTGTCTAATATAAAGCCAATCCATAAATAAAGAAATTTTGACTTCTTTTATCTACTTTGTTTTTGAAATACTTTCATATTAGAGAGTTATATTAGCAATTTCAAAAAAGTTATTTGATTCCATATCACATTTTAGTTTCTAGTTTAACTGTTTAATTCCTTTTTTCTTGTTGCATTTTCTTAATTTTTATTTTTGTAAAAATATTTTATTTATAATGAATTTCATATTCTATATTAAATATGTTTTACATACTTTATTGATAAATCTTTTTTAAAGTTACTATTTCCATCTTCTTATTTACTATTCACTTCTATTTTTGAGTAGTTAATAAATTAACAAGGTATATAAGTTCAGCCTTTTTTATGGCATTTACCAATCAAATAAAAACTTATTTCCTTATGAATTTAGCTTATGTTTAAAACAATGTGAATTTATACTTTCTTTGCTAACAATGTTTTTTTCCTAGTTCGAACTTATCCCATTAATTTATATGTATGTTCAATTTAATTAATATATGCATAAGATCTGGTCAAAAAGCTTTCTACAATTTTATAAAAACACATTAACATCTGAATTTGAAGATCTAGTTTCATAATTTAATTGAAGTGAAGATTTTAACTTAAGAACAAAATCACAAATGATTGGTCTCTTAATTATTAAAGAATAGTTTCCATCTAGGCAAAAATATAAAATTTTTATTAACTTTTTCACTAAAATACAAGTTGAACCTACCGTTTAGAGCATTTAAAATGAACCTAACATTTTTAGAATGTTCAAATTAATCCTTAAATGAATGACAAATTACTTAGAGTTAAAACCTTATTTATTATGTTCCATCTCTGTACTAAGATTAAACAATTTAATATTTTTATTAGACATAAAAGTCCTACCATGCCACATATATTCCATATGGCACGATAGGGCTCATATATCAATTTTAACTTTTAAGTTAATTTATGATAACTCTTACTTCTACTTAATTCTTAATTAAACCTAAAACTCCACCACCTCTAATAACTTTTGAATCACTTGCCCAGCATCATGACTAATAACATTTATATCCATTTTCATTTATCGACATATTCATCATATTTAAGCACATATTTGAGTCTTTTTTTTAGGTTTCTTAACCAAGTCATTTTTTAAAATTCAAGGAGCTTGAATTGAAGAGCCTCATACAACTTAAAACTATCTAAGAAAAAAAGATTAAAAAACACAACTTTATTAGTTTTGGTTTCGAGGGTTCTAGTGACCATAGTTATAAAGTGTAAAGGAGTTACCCTTCTAGCCACATTAATAAAATTTCATCTATAATTTGAATCCCTTTCCCATATTTATTAAGCTATCTTTTATTTTGTTAGAGATCTAAAGAAGCAGTGCTAACTCAAAGAATGCCAACTTGAGCTAAACATACATTTAAATCTTCTCACAGCTCTCTCTCATCTCTATTTTTGAGTTGGTACCCTCATTCTTTTATAATTCTTCTCTTATTTTTATTCTTTTTTTTTGTATACCTCCTCTTCTTGCTCCTTCCACTTATTTAAACCTTCTTTCAAAATGTCAAGTTGATACCTGATGATATCATCATTTCTTGTGTTTGGCAATGCTTAGGCGCTTTGGATATTTTCTTTGTTGATGGGATGTAGCTTAAGTAATTGACATTATCAATAGGGCAAAAAGGGTCTAGATTTTTTTGGTATTGATTGTTCCAAAAACTTGTCAATGATACCCCACTTTTATTACACAATAACGCGAATCATCATAGATGTTATTCTTAAGCACCATCATGGATATTATTAGTCTTTATTATATCCAAACATCCAAAATGTTTCCCATCTTTATTATTATTCTTCAATACACCCAAAAATTCATTTGTTTTTCTTATATAAATAACTTGTCCATCTTGTTTACAACTCACACTTTATTATTTTTTCTCTCTCCCATAGTCACGATTCTACACCTTTTTTTCCTATATAAAGCAAATACCTTCCATATAAAAAAAACTTTTATACATTTATCTTCTTGTCTTTTCTATTCTACCTTTGTTTACTTTTATTAATTTTTGAAGACAGTTCCTACTCCACTCTTTAGAGTGCACCGAAGCTAGTAGAGAACACATTAACCCTAGGGTTAAAACCCGTTGTCCTGCTGCACCATAGAGTAGGAATTTCTAACTTAGAGAAGTTATTTTCATAATGCCTTGCATTTTAGATAAGTCATTCCAATTTAATTATTATTGTTATTTTCACTAACAATCTAAGTCAAAAAATTATTGTTGCATTGCTACTGTTTGTTAAAAATTAATGTGATTTTATTGCTACGTATTTATTTTGGTAGAAGTCAAAATACAATGTTGTTTCTTCGTATTATTTAATGTGAGACATTTCTACTTTTTGATTTAATATGTTGTTTGCAAATGAGACCAACGTAGGTTTTGCACTTACTATTCCCCATATAGGTTTAGCCCCTTTCACCATAGCCCCGAAAATTATACCTGACCTAACTAGATTAAAGCCTCTAGATGGAAGAGATTTTAAATGATGGTATGAAAAAATTCTATTTTACTTTCAACAATATGAAATCGATCATTTACTGCTTCAAGAGATTTCTAGTGATAATACTGACCCTAAGACTACTAAAGATAACCATACTGTTAGGGGAGTGTTGCTCAACCATATGATCAACCATTTGTTTGATATCTACTGTAAGTACAAAACTGCTAAGGAAATTTTAAAAGTGAAATATGAGACAAATAATGCCAGTACTAAAAAGTATGTAGTTACTAGGTGGTTAAAATTTACTGTTGTTGATGATAAGCTTATTATAGAACAACTACATGAGAAATCTAGTTGCTGAAATCCTTACCGAAGGCATGAACATGTGTGAGTTGTTTCAAGATAATACCCTTACTGAGAAACTACCTACCTCATAGAATAAGTATAAAAACCAGCTGAGGCATAAGAAGAAAGATATGAAGCATCAGGAGTTGATAGGACATATAAAGATTAAGGATGTCAACCATGCACAAGATAAGACCAAAACACTCACCGTTATCCTTACTATTAAGGCTCATATGGTAGAACATAGAAATGATAATAACTTCATAAAGAATAGTGGACAAAACAAGTCTTTCAACAATAAGTAGGGTCAAATTAAGCACAAAAGGATTGATTGTGATTATTGGTGTTACCACAAGCCAGGCCATCTTACTGCCAATTGTCAAGCTAGAATTAACTATGAGAAGAAAGGCCAAGGATAGAAACTGTGATAGTTCGAGAAAGGAAACCAAATAGCGTACTAATAGGGTAACTAGAAGAGGTTTTATAAGCCTTAAGTTGATATGGTTAAAGATAGTGATGACGAGGAAATCATTACTTCTATGGTGTCCAAAGTAACCTCGTTGGAAATTTGGTCAAGTGGATCGTTAGCATAGGACCTACACGCCACATCTGCACCAACAAGGACCTATTCAAAGAGTTGAATGATGCTACTAATGGTGAATTTGTATACATAGGCAACTCTAGCAGAGTTCCTGTCCAAGTAGCTAGCAAAGTCACTCTCAAACTAACTTATGGAAAAGTGTTGGCATTAGAAAATGTTTTGTTTATTCCTGATGTACGTAGAAACTTGATTTCTGGTGCATTGCTTAACAAAGTTTGTGTTAAACTGACCTTTGATTTTGATAAGCTAGTTCTAACTAAGAATGTGAACTTTGTTGGAAAAGGGTTTTGTAATGGGGGCTTATTTGTACTTGACATTGAAATGAAGGCACCTACTTCTTCTGCTTATGTTGTTGAGTCTTTACACCTATGACACTCTAGACTTGGGCCTATGAATATGTGTTCAATCAAGAGGATGAAAAGCTTAAACTTGTTACCTAACTAGATAACTAATGAAATGGAAAAATGTCAAATTTGTGTTAAGGTTAAACACTCTAAGAAGCCTTTTAAATTAGTGACCGAGAGAAAGTCACAATCATTGGACTTAGTGCGCACATAATTAGGTGGTTTTAAGAATTTTATGAGTAAAGGAGGGATGAGATGTTATATTACCTCTGTGGATGACTGTTCTAGATTTACTAAGATTTACTTATTGAAAATAAAAGTGATATAGAGGAAATGTTTATGAAATACAAAACTGAGGTTGAAAACCAATTAGAAAAGAGAGTTAAAAGATTAAAGTCTGATCGAGGTGGTGAATATAGTATTGATTTCCTTGTTGATCGAGGTGGTGAGTGTAGTATTGATTTCCTTGCTAATTATTGTGAAAAAGTTGGGATTATTCATTAGCTTTTAGCCCCTTATACACTAAACAAAGTGGAATAGCCAAGAGGAAAAACTGAACACATAAGGATATAATGAATGCAATGCGTATTTCCTCCTGTTTACCTAATTTTATATGGGGGAGAAGTTATTCTTTCATCTTGCTGTATTCGAAATAGAGTCCCTCATAAGAAACTAGATTAAACCCTTTATGAAATTTGGAAAGGTTATCCACCTAACTTGTATTTTTAAAAGTGAGGGGGTATCTTGCTAAGGTTGCTCTACTTAAATATAAAAGGAAGAAAATTAGGCCTAAGACCATTGATTCAATTTTTATGAGATATGCCTCTAATACTGCTACTTATAGATTTATGGTTAAGGAAGAGGGGTCTAGAATTTATGGATCAATTATGGAGTTAAGCGATGCAGTGTTCTTCGAGGATATATTTCCTATGAAAGTGAGTGTGTAAGTCCCTAGAGAATTTGTCCATAGTTCTTCGACCAATGATGACATAGAGGAAGAGGAAATTGTTGAACTAAGGAGAATCAAAAGAGTTAAAGTACCCACTAGTTTTGGTTTTGACTTTATTACTTTCTTTATGGTGACAAAACCTAAGGAGATAGATGATGCTTTTATGGTGACTTATATTGTAACATCCCATGTTTAGGGTTAGATCTTAGAATTATGAACTGAGCATACTATTAGAAATTAGAAGTACACTGCATGCTCATGCATCATTGTATATTCACACAAATGTGAATATTTATTTTTGAATTTTAAAATAATTTTTCATGAATTCATTGACATTTTAGGGTATAATTGACTAAATAATGTGATTTAAAATGTGAATTGTGATTTATTGGTGGTAAAAATTTATTTGGACATTGTTAGTATTATTTCTGAATTTTTGGTGAATTTCAAGAATTTATGAAATTTGGAATATTTTTGGACTAAGAAAAATATTAAAATATGGACCAATTAGAGTGTGACACATGGACTGACAAAATTGATGACAAATGACTTGCATGCATGGTGACACGTGGACTAATGATTCGGTGAAAAATGTTTTACATGCGAGAGAACACAAACTTAAGTGTTATAGATGATAGATTGTTTCCTATAGCGCTCTCTTTGGTTGTTCTTCACCGAGAGTAATATTGTTATCAAATTTTCTTCTGTTTTATCAAACACTGAACATCAAGTTGTTAATTTTGTATCATTGTTTAACTCACACTGTTGAAAGCTTTGTTGAATCAAGTAAGTAATTCTTGATGATTATTTATCATTCATAAATGAATGCATGCATGGGTGGTTCGAGAAATGTAGTTTCGGTGAATAAACTTGATGAATGAGTTAGATGGAAGATCCATAAATAGAGAATGTGTTAAGTGAGATTTAGTGAAATTTGAAAATGTGCATAAATTTTAAAAATGCAGTGGTGAGAGAAAGCTTGTGTAGGTTTCACTTTTAATGATCAATACCTTATGAGCTTGTAGTTGATGGTTTTGAGATTGTATTGGAGCAAAAAGACAATATATGAATTAGGAATGAATTAAGATGAAGAAGAGAGGGAGAGAAATTCTGCAGAAATGTAGAAAATGGAGTACATGGGTGTGACTTAAGGTTGCACACCCATGACACTATTGTAGCAAGGAGCTCACGATCATGACTCTGCTGATTTTTGTGAAACTTGCGATTGTGCACCTGAAGCTATTTTCCATATTGAACAGTCTTGCTTCTTTTAATCATAACTTCTTCTCTAGACCTCTAAATAATTTGATTTTTAAACCAATAGATTCCCATAACATTGTTCTACCTCTCATAAAAATTGTTATCTTTTTTAATTGATTTGAAAAAGATTGATCAAATGAAAGTCTAAGAATCAGTTGGAATAGAATGAACTAGAGTAATTTACTAAACATACTTTGGTATTTTGATTCTATTATGATCTGTAGAGCTCCAAATGAGGTGATTCTTAATTCAAATGAAACTAAATACATAGAGATACAATTTTCCTGAAGAAGTAGAATTGTAATTCTGGTTTGAAGATTTCCAAATTTTGTTTTGAAGTTGAAGTTAGAGTTATATTATAGTTTAAGAATAGACTAAAGTATTTGGAGTATAACTATCAGTATATTGAACCAAATTCAATAATCTTGGTGTTATTAGAGACCTAAGACATAGAGGAACAATTGTTTAAAAGGAAGTGTTGCTTAAATCCTTCATTTTCTAGATCTTATTGATCATATACTGTTGACAAGAATGGAATGTTTTCAGAAACAGTTGAAATGGAGAATGAGTGATTGAATTTCGATAAAATTGGAGTACAATTGATATGTACATCATTGTAATACAAAAATATACTCGAGAATTTGTCATTGAACATGCATATGATATGAAACATTGATAAATGTGTTGATTCTATTACATAAGTGTAGCACCCCCTTACCGTAGAGTATCCACCGAGACACCCGTAGGTCATCTCGGCACATATCCTACGATAAGAGAGC
>JAOSBK010000003.1:18328356-18347868 GCA_027568895.1 Erythroxylum shatona
AAGATGCGCTTAACGGGATCTTGAGCAATGGAGTTCATTGATCAAGATCCTGGACTTAAAGAGTCCTTTAAGGTTCTAAGGCTTAAGAGCGCTTAATGGGGTCTTGAGAAATGGAGTTCATTAATCAAGACCCTGGACTTAAAGAGAGTCCTTTAAGGTTTACCATTCAAACTTAGTGATTTCTAATCCCATCAAATTAGTTTTGAACGGTGATAGCCAAAGCTCATTTTCAAGGGGATTTTATCACTTGTTTTAATCTTTTCATTTTCTTTTCCAAAAACCAAAAAATACTTTTCACAATGCATTTTAGTGTAGTTAATGTTTTCAAAAAAACAAAACCCCCCTTTCCTTACTAACTTCGCTTGTACTTTATGACATATAGGCTAGCTTAGGTCCATTTCATTAGGTTCTGATTAAGTGAGACGACCCGAGGTTGCAACCTATACTGCAATCATGGAATTTGATTATATTTTATTCGGTTTCCAAGGGATTGATCTTTGGATCAATACGAAGACCACCGATCACTAGGCAATAGACATAAGGGAGCAACTGTGAGTAACCTAAGATGGCCCTACTTTATTTATTATATTTTGTTTATCACTGAATTGTATTGATATATTACTAAACTGTATTGACTGATTGTGTACTGAATTCCAAACAATATATGTCTAAGGCGTTTGATGCATGAAAACAATATTGGAAGTGCTAATGGTATATGAATGAGTCTGCCTCATTGAATATTCTAATTCTTAACGAAAGTTGAATGCAGAATTGAGGTCCGATGATATGAGATTCTGATTATGCATCAGATGTGACTGTTATATATGGAATATTATGTATTTAATGCATTTCATAAAATGCATGCCCAGGTAAGGGCATTGTGACCGAAGTAGCCTGTATGAAAGCTCTTGCACGTAGAGATTTGCTCCGTGATTTATGTTTCTACATGTAGAGATTTGCTGCGTGATTTATGTTCTAATTGAGCCTAATAGGTTAGAATCTGTATATGTATGTGAAAGACGCTCGGTCACAACAACAATAATGAATCTGGTGTCTCATATGTATTTGTATTTGTAAATATCTATTCTAAATTCGCAATAATAACATGATATGCCATGATAAGGTGAGTATTAAATTATTCATGATCTGAATGAATTTATGTGAGATAATCTGATTTATTGTGTTTTGTTATATGAGTGAACCATCAAGGACGATTACTCAACTGAGTTTGCAAAACTCATAAAAATTGCAATGTGGCTTTTCAGGTTTAATAAAGGTCTCCAAAAAGACTCCTAGTAAAAGTTTCAGGTCAGGATCAGTTTGCGCCTGCATAAGTATTTCTTTATGTTGTATTGAAAAGTGTAGTCATAAGTGTTGTACAATGTGTATGAAAATGGTTTTTGAAATGTAATAAATATAAGTATTTTGTTCTGCAATAGGCCTAAGTGATTACTGAAACTCTGATGAGTTCAATAATGATTGTAGCTTTTGTGACTAAAATTGTTTATAAATAAATTGAGCTAAAATTGGTTAATGATTTTCCACACATCCACGGGTTGTTTTAAAACAAAAGTAATGAGTTTGATTTATCAACTGTGCTAACATGCCACCCTTGAGGATTACATACTTGAATATCACCAAGATTGTTAGGTATGTGTCTTGCGAGACTGGGGTGCTACATATATTATTAAGGAAGATCCTAAAACTTGTGAGGAAGCAATGAGAATTTTGGATGCTACGTTTTGGAAGGAAGCCATAGATAGTAAATTAGAGTCAATCATGTCTAATAAAACTTAGGTTTTACTTAATCTACCTTGAGGGTGTCATCCTTTGGAGTGTAAGTGAATGTTCAAAAAGAAATCGAGACCTGATGGAACTATTAAGAGGTCCAAGACAAGAATTATGATTAAAGGCTTTAAACAAAAAGAAGGATTGGATCTTTTTGACACTTACTATCCTGTTAAAAAAAATTAGATCTATAAGAATGTTGTTTGCTATTACCTCAGCATTAAGTTCATATGCACTAAATGGATGTTAAGACAAATTTCTTGAATGGTAATCCAGATGGGGAAATTTATATGGTTCAGCCGAAGGGGTTTAGAGTTCCTAGTCAAAAACATAAGATGTATAAGTTGTTTAACTCTTTGTATGGATTTAAACAAGCTCCCAAACAATGGCATGAGAAATTTGAAAATGAGATTTTGAAACATGGTTTACCTCTTGTGATGCTGATTATTACATTTACTTGAAATCTAATATCAATGGTTGTGTAATCATAAATATTTATATGGATGATATGCTTATTTTAGTACTAGTTTATCTGTTATTAATACTACCAAGAGTTTGATAAAGTCTTCTTTTGATATTAAAAAGATCTTGGACCTGCGGACTTTATTTTAGGAATCAAAGTTTAGACTTACTTTAGTTTTAAGTTGAATCAAACTCATTATGTTGAGAATTTTGAAGAAGTTTGGTTACTATGATGTTGATCCAATCAAGACTCTCTATCATGCTAGTGTTACTTTAAAGACAAATTTTGGTGACAGTGTAAACTAAGCTGAGTATGCTAAAATTCTTGGTAGTGTGATATTCTTGATAAACTATTCTTGTCCTGATATTGCATACTACGTGAGTAGACTTAGTAGGTATACTCATAATTCTAGTTAAGAGCATTAGAATGCATTGATTCGTTTGTTGAGGTATTTGAAATGTACTATGCATTATGGATTATCTTTTGATGGTGATCCTCTTGTATTGCAAGGGTATTCTGATGCTAACTGGGTTACAGAGAGTGATGATATACAATATACTAGTGGTTATATTTTTACCTTAGTAGGAGCTATTGTGTCTTGGAAATCATTCAATTAAACGTGTATTGCGAGATTAACAATGGAATCTAAGTTTATGGCTCTGGAATTGGCAAGATGAGAAGCTGAGTAGCTAAGGAATCTCTTCGCAGATATCCCACTTTGGGAAAAACCAACTCGTTCTATGTTCCTTCATTGTGATTCGCAGGTTTCTATTTATGTTGTCAAGAACAAGGCATATAATGGCAAAAGTAGACATATCAAATTGAGACATAAAATTTTTAGTACTTTAATTAGACATGGTGTAATTTCTCTAGACTATGTCAACTCAGAGAGAAATTTAACGGATCGATTTACAAAAGCTTTGAGTAGAAAACTAGTTTTAAAGCATGCTAAAGGGATGGGGTTGAGCCTAATTATGTAATAACCTCATGATGGACGCCTAACTTGGGAAACCAAGTTCAATATGTCAAAAGAAGTTATGTGGTGACTAGTTACTTGTAAATTATTTATGGAATAATACTGAGTTATTCAATTATTGAATAGCATCCCTTAGCTTGATTTTACTATGTCTATTGAGGTTAGATTGTTTAACTCTTAATGAGTTCCATAGCTTAAGTTTGCGTGGTGTGAGTTGTACACACTTGATGGACTCACTTACGTGATTGTGGGGGGGTAGCCACCCTACTATGAGATTATTTGAGCTATCTCTCTAGACAGATCATGAGATCAGGGCATTTGGGGCTGATTATTTCTCTAGCAGGTCCTATCTTTGAAATTTCTTGGACACCATGTTCAAGATTTATTTAATCTAGTTGTTCACCTATTTTTATCCTAAACTGTTACATTTTATTTCTCAAGTTTTGAATCAAATGGGGGATTGTTGGTATTGATTCTTCCAAAAACTTGTCAGTGATACCCTACTTTTATTACACAATAACGCATATCATCGTAGCTGTTATTCTTAAACAAGCATTATGGATATTATTAGTCTTTATTATGTCCAAACGTCCAAAATGTTTCCCATCTTTATTATTATTGTTTAATACACCCAACGGTTATTTGTTTTTCCTATATAAATAGCTTGTCCATCTTGTTTACGACTCACTCTTTATTCTTTTTGCTCTCTCCCACAGTCACGATTTACTCCTTTTTTCCTATATAAAGCACACATCTTCCACATAAAAACACCTTTTATACACATATTTTCTTGTCTTTTCTATTCTGCCTTTGTCTGTTTTTATTAATTTTTAGAGTTAGTTCCTACTCCACCCTTTAGAGTGCATCGAAGCTGGTGGAGGAGGAGTTAAACCTGGCGTGGAAACCCGTTGTCCTGCTACACTGTAGAGGGGGAATTTCCAACTTAAGGTAGTGATTTTCACGACACCTTACTTTTTAGATAAGTCATTCCAATTTAATTATTATTGTTATTTTTACTAACAGATTTTGGTGTCATCCTCATCTCTTATCCATCTTGATTTTGCAAAAGTAGAGATAGGCTAAGCACTTATTGAACTTTCGAATTATAGAAGAATTTTAAGATGATGGTTATTAAAAGATTTCATGAGAATTAGGAGAATTAGGAAATTTAAGGTTCACACAACTAGATTAGGGTTTAGTGATTTATTAATTAGAAAATTTGACAAATTAATATTAAATTAAGTTAATTAGATTAATTAGGAACTTATCTTTTAATGAAAATTATATGTATCAGTTTTATACTTTTTGCCTTTCTTTCTAATTAATCCTGCTAAGTATAGGCTACTTATGTGCCTTACGGATATAATATTTGGAGAACTTGTTTCCTCAAGAGCTAATAAATGAGATTTCGGTTTCTCTTTCAATTTTATTTAAGCATGAAATAATGGCGAGATGCAACATAAAATTATAATGCCATGCAGTTTGCTATTTGTTGGTCCAAATAATTAGGACTATATATAATCTGTAATTGTGAGGCGATATCCTCAAACAATGAATAATGACAAGAATTAAGGTCAATGGCCAAACAGCTTTTGTGCATACATGAGTTGACAAATCATAGATTATTATCAAACTTGACAATGACCGTTGATTATAGTATTTATTTGTTTTTCTTAAGAAGATACATGTTTAGTCGGTTTCAGACTACGTATGTGACAAGCAGACTCACAATTTTTATTGGTACGAAGCCGATAATAATGTTTATTGAAGGACTGCCAGAGGAGCACTGGTATCATGGTTGAGCATACACGACAGAGAAAGATGATATTACTGGATTAAGTAGGCGGAAAGACAATAGTTCATTAGTACAGTGAACAAAATTGTTTAGATTACACTCCACTTGTCCTAATTACAGCAAGGCACTGTCATAATTAAGTCAAGATAAGAGTCCTAATCATGATGATGTGTTCTAAGCTTTTGTTTAATGAAGAGGATTAGATGATTAAGTTGAACTTAATGTACAGATCACAAGTGAACATAATACCAAAGAAACACGTCGTGCTAGTTTAGGGAGTTCGTTGATTGGTGAGGTTTAATAAAATTAGCAACCATCTAGGTTTCTGGTTGCTTTGAGAAGAAATCTCATACGTCACTAGAAAATGGATTGTCAGTTATTGTTTTGTTCTATCTCTATTACAAGCCTTTTGAGCTTCGATGGAGAACACGGGCGCATGATGCCATCGTTTTAAATTTTATATTTTTTTTAACAGGAAACGTAAAATAACAAGATAATGTAAGCAAATAAAAGTTTTGCAGATATCTTTTTAGATACCTTGGCGGTATTTGGTAGTAGGAAATGAAGTGGGAGATAAGATTACATGAGAAAAACTAAAGAACGGTGATTAATTATATGGGTGGAAGTGAGTATATTTGATATAAAGGGGACTCCATTACGCACAAATTTTTATACAAAGTCATTGTATGGTATCAAATGAGGACTATCTTAAATGATGGAAGGAGATGGAGTGTTAATTATGGTGTTTTGGTTCTTTCTATTCATAGGTAAGGTGATATTCATATTACATCACATGTTGCACAACCGGACCAAGGTAATGGATTTGTTCATTTTTGATAACCTAATTAGAATTGTAATTTATGCTCTACGTTTGCATGTTGGGCCACTCTTACAGTCTAAATCCATTAAGTAAGTGGCTCTCACAAGTCTTCAGTTAGGACAAACCTTATGGATGAAAAACAATCAAAAAGGACTCAAATGTTTATACCCAAATTTAAATTAAACTTTAACGTTTTAACTCGTTTTAAAAGAATCTTAAAATTTTCCAACATTCAAAGTCAATCTCGACTAATCATTTCCATCAATCCTCCATTATATAAAATACAAACGACATATTTTATTAATTTTACATGGATCCCAAGCCACATGTTTATCCTACATGACAAAGAACCTTAAGAAATCAAAAAATGCAAGTATAAATTTTCTCCACAGAAGATAATATTTATCCCCCACATGTTTATGCCAAATGTTATCATCTTTGAAAGTATTGTCTGCTGGGAAGTTCAAATAAATATGTCTAGAAGGTGAAGTTGCCTTCTCTATCATTGTCAACGCCCAAAGGTCATTCCTTTGAGGATGAAATAAACCAACATTGTAGTTGAGCATCCTTTATTCTCGGCTTCTTTCATATTGATGCAAATAAAATCTATCCATTTCCCTTGGTAAACTAGTCCTGAAGCCACCATCATTCACTTCAGCATTATCACCAGAAACCATCATGTACGAACTTACAACTGTTCATGCTCTTATAATATCCCTTTGCAAAATACATACATATCTATAACCATTCTCAAAACTCTCATCTTCAACACCCCAAAATGAATCATTATCCAAAAATCTTCTTATATGCAGATGAGCTACTCATTTCTTCTTCTATGCAAATGTTCATCCTTATTTCCAGTTGAACGTGTACCTAATTGATCCCTTTGGTCTACAAATTCCTCATTTCTTAAAGAGGACTTATCAAGAAACGAAAGATATTCACCAAACTGATACTCATCTAATATATCAATGATGTCTAGATTGTCACATTCAATGATATTATTACCAACATTATTAGAAAACGGTGGTAACAAAATAAAGCAAGAATGTACATTATCATATGATAGAAAAACACTCGACTTTGTGCTAATAGAGTTACTACTACTGTAGTTTGATAATATATCAGGAATCGTTCTGGACAGTAATGAATGGATTAAATAAATTATTTATTAAGTTTATCGATTTTCAATACGAAAAATGAATGCAATAGCTAAATGATGTGTGCTATACCGGTCACTATTATTGTACCTTTATCATTAGAGCTAATCAGTCGGTCATTACAAAAATAAGATCTATCTATGGAAATAGATTATAGATCAAATCAATGTAAAGTAAATATAAGAACAAAGAAGCTCTCTCTTTGTAAGAGTTAAGTAAGGTTTCCATGTAAGACTCAAGTATGGTCTTAAACTCTCTGCTTATTTTCGATCCTCTTCCATCTCTTTTTCTTCTTCTTCTTCCCCATTTTCTTTGCATAACGAGGTTCTCTAGCCACCTGCTTTTCCTTCTCTCTTCAAAAATCTCAGGGGTATTTCAGTCCTAACCTTGCTACCACTCCCTCCCGCAAACTTCCTTTTTCTGTTTTTAAAACTTCCCTTTCTCTATTAAAGTTTTATTTCCATTCATAGGTTTGGCCTATATACAATGCTAACACCACTTATCTAAGACAAAGGATATTTCCCACCCTTGCGACCAATTCCTTGAATGATGCTAAAATTCATGATCAAATTGTGGAATCGCTGGAGAATTCACCTACGCATAACATATTGTAATATCTCTCAGCCTGAGTCTCCGGTCAAAAAGAATTCCCTAAATGGCGCTGAGATTCATGATCGAATTTTGGACTTGCTGGAGAATTCACCAATGCATGCTCTAACGTAATTGAATCCTTAATGCAATATCACTCAGACTGGATCTTTGTGAATCAAGATCATAATGACAATCTAAATAACCCCCTGTAACTCCTACAACTAACCCACTCTCTATTGTTGCTAATAGGAAAGATACAAGCCTAACGACTAACACCACTCCCATACCAAGCTACCAAACTACCAAAGAAATAGAAAATAATGTTGAAGCATCCACTAAATCCAATGAACAATTCTAAACAATAGGGAGGAGAAGATCTTACAGGAGCAAAGGAAAAGCTCCAAAAGTAAACTTTTTTAATATATCTTTTTTAGTTTGGAATGTCAGGGGTATAAATTGCCCTATAAAGCTAGTTGTTTTAAGGGATTTTGTTAAAAGGGAAAAACATCTTTTGGTAGGATTACTTAAAATAAAAAATAAAGTAAGAAAATGTTCGTAAATTAAGTATTCTAGGGACTCAATGGAAAATGCTTACCAATCATTCTGATCACACCTATGGAAGAACTATAATTTGCTATAAGGCTAATGACATCTAAGTGGATGTGTTGGGCTCAAATGACCAAGCTATGCACCTTAGCATCTACTTTTTACAAGAGAAGGTTGATATTATAATTTTCCTTATATATGCCAACAACTTTGGGTTTCGTATGAAAATTTTATAGAATGAACTCATAAGTCTCAATAGGAATATTAACAAATATTGATTGATATATGGAGACTTCAACTCGACACTTTAAAGATCAGAAGCTCAGCGTAATTGTAACTTAAGGAACTATTTTGAAGACTTCAAAGATTGTGTGGATTATTTAAGGGGCGGGGAAGGGATCTGAATCAAATTGACCACACCTTCCCTTGGTCCAATAAACAAAGCTCCAATTGGTGCATCAAGAAAAAGTTAGATAGATCTCTTATTAATGTCAACTGGTTACCTTAATTTCCTAAAAAACATTGCCAAGTTTAAGGAGCCTCTTTTATCCAATCATACACCAATTATGGTGGAGGAATTATTTAAGAAAGTTGCTAGATAGTTCTGCTTTAAATCAACAACTATTTGGCCAATGAAACTAGTTTTAGGGTTCCTGCAGAAGAGGTACTGATTTTCATATTGTGGGAACCAAGAACTACATATGTGTTTAAAATTTGAAGAAAATTAAAAATGAACATAAGGTGCGTAACTCCTCAAAGGGATCTAGTAATGGTATTACTCTAAATACTACCATGAATGAACTTGTTAATATCTAAAGGCTTATTAATCTATGTCTACATGATCCTTATCTACATTCAAAAGAAAGGCAAGTACTTTCCAAGTATTTGCAAGTTATTAGTAATCATTCAACTTTACTCTAGCAAAGAGTAGGAGTTAATTAGCTCAAAAAGGGTGACAAGTGTACAAAATTCTTTTCCAATACCATCCTTGCAAGGAGAAATCACAATAAAATATGTTCTATCACCAACAATGATGGTTTAGTGTTACATAACCACAATTATATCCAACATAAGGTAGTGAGGCACTTTAACTCTCTACTAGGCACTCCCAATATAGCTTTTGGTTCTTACTATGAGCTTTATGGTTTCATATCAAAGAGAATTTCCCCTGAAGATTTTTCTTTATTAACCAAATATGTAGATGATAAAAAGATTGAAGAGGTTGTCTTTTGTATGGATGAAATGAAAGCACCAGGGCCTACAAATTTAAATGGATTTTTTTTCCACAAGTCTTGGAATATCACTTGCCAAATTGTCAAAATGAAGTGTTTGAATTCTTCTATAACGTTGCCATCCTCAAAGAAATCTATAAAACTTTCTTATGCATGATACCAAAAGGATCTGACCCCCTTGATTTAGTGATTTTAGACCTATTGCTTGAACTAATTTCCTCTACAAAACCATCTCCAAGACCCTTGCTACAAGACTAAAAAAAATTATAACTCCACTTATTAGTAATAACCAAGATATATACATTTGTAACAGACAAATTGTTAACAATGTGTTAATTCTGCAAGAGCTTCTAAAAGGTTACTCAAGATCTAATTCCACTCCTAATTGCACTATTGAAGTTGACTTTGATAAGGCTTTTGATAGTTTTAGTTGGGAATTTTGATGGATGATGTTGAAAGCATATGGATTTCCTAATGTTTTCATTGGTTGGCTAAAAGAATGCATCTTTGTTGCCAACTTCTCTATGTTGGTAAATGGTAGCCCCATAAGCTATTTCAAGGTTGGTAAAGGCCTTAGGCAGGTGGATCCTCTCTCCACCTACCTCTCCATCCTTTGCATGAAAACTTTGAACTCAATTATCAAGCATGAAATGGAAACCAATTCAAAATTCCATTCTAGGTGCAAGAAAATTGGATTAATTAAATTTTCTTTTGCAGATGACCTCCTTCTATTTTGTAAGCTAAATTGGAGTCCATTCAAACCTTTACTAAGGCTCTAGACATTTTTAAAAGACACTCTGGACTACAAATTAAGTTCAACAAAAGCAATTTCCTAATTTTTAAAGGTTCTTTTTCTTGGGAATCTCACATTACATTAATCACTAATATGCATATGAAATCTCCTCCACCATTTTATGTACGATTGCCTATTTCCACCAAAAGACATAGATATTTTGATTGTCTACCACTTATTGAAAAAAAATCCAAAAGAAGATTAACTCCTGGGGTGAATAAGTTTCTATCCTATGCTGAGAAGTTACGATTTACTTTTGTACTAACTGTAAAACTTTAAACAATTAACTTGAATATTTTGAAAGTTTAGTAATCCAATATGAAGAAGAAAAAAATATTATAAGGAACGATATAATTATTTACAATTTTTATCACTAATAATCATGGATTAAA
Organism: Erythroxylum shatona; assembly: GCA_027568895.1. Classification (NCBI taxonomy): domain Eukaryota; kingdom Viridiplantae; phylum Streptophyta; class Magnoliopsida; order Malpighiales; family Erythroxylaceae; genus Erythroxylum; species Erythroxylum shatona. The sequence goes on from JAOSBK010000003.1 coordinate 18,338,913, forward strand.
ACCTATTAAAGAATTTCTAGAAATAGCTACCAATCTTTATAATGAATATAATCAAGAATTACAACAGTTAAAAAATTAATTAATTAGACATACTCAAATTACTCATCATTAATATGATTGACATCACTAATATATCTGAACAAATAACCAATAATACCGAAAACATATTAGATGTTGATACCTTAGAATTAATCGAATCAACTACATCCTTTTTTCTTTTGGCTTTATTTCTCAATTATTACTTCTTTGGATGAGTTGTCATCTGTTGCTTTGTCCATTTGTGAGGTAAAAGGGCACTGTGTGCAATGATGTTATGGATGATGTTTGAGCTACTGATAGATAGCTTGTTTTCATTGATTGGCTAAAGTAGTAAATAAATTTGAGAAGGTTATTTCTGCTTGTTTCAATATTTAGAGTGCTTCTGGTGAAATGGAGGTTTTGTAAGTGGATGTCATGATGATTTGAGGTCCTCAATAATTGATCTTGATCAAGAATTCTGGATTGATATTTAAATATTGTTGATAAACTCCTTCAATACAGTTAAGATTAAATTGATTGATGATATCCTAATTCAATTCATACTTGGGTGGTGTATCAATTGGTGGGTACATTCCATTGCTAATGTCGAGCTGGACATAAGCAATTCTGGATAATAGTACTTCTGTATCCTTCAGATTGTCTACTTGTTTAAAAATTGGAGAAGTACTAAATACTTTGATGAATATTTCACGATCTTTTGCAAACCATTCTTTATAATTTTCTATAGCTAGAACAAATCTAGCAGGAAATGTTATGTACATTTATAAGATAGATAGTATCGATAAGTCCAATATGGAAGAAAAGGTAAGTAGTTGGAGGATCTGAATCAGGAAAAATGATTGCTTTTGGGCGGTAGAGTCCGCAATTTTGTGAATAATATTGAAAAAAAATTTAGGCTTTAGTCCATTCATTAAGTTCTTGGAAACAATCATAAAAAGCTTCAGAGGTAATTTTCTTCATTTCCTCTTTTATGGCTCGGGTAGGAATTGTATTGATTTTATCAAGGTTGATGGGTTTTCCTAAGGATTTCATGGTAGAATTGGATGGATGCTTTTCAAGTGCTTACTTGTATTGTGGTCAAAGAGATGGTTCTTTGAATTCAGCTAGGACTTTTTCTACTTCAATTTGGGTTGGATAACTTCGATGAATAATTGCAGGTTTATTATTAAAACGAAGGGTAGCTTTATGCCATTCATCATAAATTCCGGCCATAGGTCCATTAAAGATAACATAAACTTTTTCTTCCTTATGATCTTGTTTCTTTTGAGGTACTTCAAAGGATGTGCTTAGGAGAGGATGAAATGAGTTTTGTGTTGAGGGATGATAGGTTAGATAATAGGAGTGGAGTCAATAGAAGATTGTTAATTTTCTAATAGAGTAATGGTAGATCTTAATTGATTAATTTCTTTTGTACAGTACTTACTTGCTACTGCAGAGTTACTAATTCAGTTTCCTTTTTGCCAAGGGAGTCCTTAAGGCTTGCTATAGCTGCTTCCATTCTCGTGTTAAGATATATGCAAGAGTATTATTAATGGAATTTATGTAATTAATTTGAAATGTACATTGATTCAATTAAAGTTTTCATCTAATCAATCGACCTTGATTATGACTGCCTTTAATATTGTACTTTGTAAATCCATATAGATACTGTGAATCTGTTTGTATTTGGAATTCAACAGGCAATAAATCAACTCTTCATTTTCTTAGAGTCTTAACACATGCAAGTGTTTCTTTCTCATGAATAGGATAATTGCTTTCAATGGGAGTAAAAGTCCCATTGATGTATTTACATAACAAATAATTCTTTGAGTTGGGTGGTTGTGCCAAAAGACAGCCAACCTATGTATCCATGCTTGAATCAATTTGCACAATCAATTTATCTTTTTTATGATAATTGTATAATGCTGGTAATTTTGTACAAAGGGATTTTAATAGTTGAACTGCTTTTATATCTTCCTCTATCCAATACCACTGATGTTTCATGCTAAATTTGATTTGTAATTGTTTTCAAACTTGTGCTAAATTTTTCAAAAAGCCCTATTTTGCTATATAATTTAATAATCTTAAAAGCATTTGAACTTCAATTGCATTTTTTAATTTGTCAAGAAATTGGTATAATTTTTCAAGGATATTAGGTTGTAATTTTAAAAACCATTGGAAAATTCTATTCCTAGATATGTAATATCTTTTTGAGCCAATTTTATCTTCTTTTTACTTAATATTAATCCCTTGTTTTTGTATTTTAATAATACTTATTTAACTTTTTGTAGATGGTCATCTTTAGTTTTATTTGAAAAGATAATTATATCATCTATGTATGCTAAAGAAAATTCTTCTAATCCTTCTAAATTATTATCCATAAATCTTTGGTAAATTCTAGGGGCTTGTTTGAGTCCAAATGGTAATACATTCCACTGGTAATATTTTTGTGGTAGACATGTAAAAATGTAATAGTTAGTGGTTTGGTATTTTCACGTAACCTTAATTGCCAATATCCAAATTTGGCACCTAAAGTTATAAACCAAATATGTCCTTTTAGTTTATTAAAGATGTAATTTTTTCTAGGTAATTTATAAGCATCTCCTATTGTTGCATTATTTAATTCTTTATAATTAATTACCATTCGTCATTTTCCTCTTTTTTGTTCAGAATGATTGTTGACATAAAAAGAAATAGCTGAACGTTTACTAGTACTTGGGGAAATTAATTGTTTTTTAATAATTCAGAACATTTTGTAATAAATTCTTAAACATCTTGTTGAGTATATGGTATATTATTTTTGATATTGACTTCCTTTAAATGATCTTTTAACTTGATTTCTATTAATTGATTACTAGTATTTTTTAACAAATCTGATTGATTTTCACTACATACATTATTAATTAATGTCTCAATTTCATTTTGTAAGGTGAGATTATTTTGAAGAAAAAATTGTAATTGATCAAGTTTCTCAGTTATATGTTTTAGAGTTTGGTAATAACTTGTATGATAAATAGGGATTTTTAAAATGATAAATTTTTTATTTAATGAATTGATTATTATAGTTTTTAATGTTATATAATGTAAATATTGACAAAATGGGTTATATAATTTCATAAAATTGTTTCTTAACATAAAAGATAAACCTGATTCTTGTTGGTATATTGATGGTACTGTAAATGTATAATTTTCTATAATAATGTTATTATAATAACTTACATACCAAATGTATTTTATACTACCATCAACTATTCTAATTTGTAAATGATTGTTTAATTTTTTTCCAATTATTTAATAATGCTTTAGTACCTATACAGATGGTAGCTCCTGTATCTATATATGCATTAATTTTTTTATTATGAATAATCACTTAAATAAAGGTTGTATTCGGATTCATTTGTTGATTCTGAGCTTTGAAGTTCATATTGATATAATGAAAAAATTATTATGCCTGTTTCATAATCAGATTCTATATGTTCTAATTTATATTGTAAGGCTGAATTTAAAATATTGATTTTTTCTTTGAATTTATTTTCATTTCATTTTGGACATTGATTTACATAATGACCTTCTTCTTTACATAACCAACTTCTACATGTTTTTTATTTTGTGGACAATAATTCTTTTTAGGTTTGTATTTTCGATAAGTTTGTTTTCTAAAAAAAATTTATAAGGTCTAAATAGGGACTTATATTTATTTTTTTGATATCGTTTCCATTTATAGTTTTTGAATTTTGGGTGGTTAAAATGAGTTTTCTGGTGTTTTTTATAAGTAAAATCACATCCATATTGTTAAGGTACTTTTGAATATTTAGAACAACATAGTTGAGTTTCTTTATGTCTTAATTTTCTATGTAATTTTTCTTCTAAACATTTTTTAAATAATACTTCTTTAGTAATTATAAACAACTAAATTATCATTTTGTTTAATTAAAAAGATTTCTTCTATAGTTCTATTTATTGGATAAGGTAATATTTGAATAAATATTTGGATATACATTTCCTGTTCTTGATGAGTTAATTTTTAATAATATTTTTTAAATTCACAAATACATTTTTCAAGATAACAAATATTAAATATACTTATGTTATTTAAATGCCAAAGTTCATTTTTTCTTTCTTGTTTATAGGATGTTGTATCCTTTTCGATGATCATTATCAAATAAAAAATTTAATACAATACTAGTAGTTCTGTAGGTAATAAAATTCCATAAAATACTTATATTTTAAGCCTTTGAAAGGTTTTTCTAGTTGTATAACTAATGCTAATTTATTTGACCATTCAAGTAATAATTTTCAAGTGAAATTACACATTCAAAATTCAAAATTCCATCTAGTCCTAGAGTTACATGTTTCAGTGTGTATTCAGTAGGATATTTTCTTATTTTGTTATCCTTTCGATAATAGCCAAACTAATTTAATTCATCTATTTCAATTGGTTTTGATTCCCAATTATCAGTTGTTTGTTGATTTCTTTTTCTCTTTTCTCCACTTTGACTAGTTTCAAGTTGTTCTTCATTTTTATATTGTTGATCTACATAGATTTCTTGATCAGATTCATATCTATAAATAATTTCATCTTAATCAGTGATTGGTTTTATAAATTCATTTTTTAACGAGTTATTTTCTAAAGTTAATTTGTTATTGAGATGTGTAATTTCTTCTAATTGATTTTTATATCTTTTTCTATATCTTCCATGGTTTGATTAATGTAATGGTCGTAGAAGGCTTTGATACCATGTTGCTCTTTGCTTCTTTTTCTCTTCTAGTTTCCAACTCTGTAATTATATTTATTAATTCTAATGTTATATCAAGTCTTTTATTTATGCTATCTGATCCTTGTAGAAGTTGTTCATGCTTTTGGTCAATTAAATTATAATTTTGAATTATAGCTAAAATATCTGTAATTACTTTTTTAACTAATTTTTTAGATTTATTTGTTTATCTATTAGGTTAGATAATTTTTTAGTAATACTCATAAAGTATTTTTAATATGTTCAGTTAGCGATGTAATTTGATGTTTTATAGTTGTTAATTCATTATTTATAGACTTAATATCTTCTTTATGAATAACGATTTTAGGGTCAGTAATTCGATTAGATTCTTCTATTGTTCCAAGTTCTGTAAACCTAATAGGTCTTTCTAATCTTAATGATTAGGAATTTAAAGGATGTTTTCTGTAAAAGGACAATTTTTGGATAATGATAATCTAGGGGTAAAAGTATTTAATTTTATAGGATATTTAATATTTGGAATTTCTCTTAATGCAGTTCTTAAATTGATTCCTACTTTTTCTACGCTGTTAAACAATTGATCAATAAAATTCAATACTATGATGTAAATTTGTTAAAGGATAACTAATTTGATATGTAATGGAAAAAGGATATTGTCCAATATTCATTAATTGTTCTCGATAAAATTTATATGCAATAGAAATTGTTTCGTCTAGATTATGTGATGTTAGAGGTATTCCTAATTTTAATCTTGTATTAAATTTTATTTTTTCATAAGATAAATTTCCATTCGTTATTCCAATTAGTTGGTCGTTTAAATCTGTCATTTGCTTATCTACTATTGCCATTCTTATAGGTAAATCTATACCTTCTTGAAATGTAGATTTTAATAATATTTGTATTGTAGATAAATGTACATAACTGATTTTATGTCTTTTATCTTCAAGAATTTTTTGTAATGTTTATAAATTTGTTCCTGTTAAATTTATTCGAATATGTCCATTACATTGGTCTATGCTTATAGGTGTTTCATGTACTATTTTTTTCGTAATAAATAATATGTTTTCAATTTATAAAATTTTTAATAAGGAAGTATTTATGTCTTGGCCAGCTTTAAGATTCAATTGAGTTTTTGCAATTTGTTTTTTCTTTTCGTTCAATAATAACATATTTACATGAAAAATTCCAGTTGATTCGGTTAATTCTAAGGTATCAACATCTAATATATTTTCGTATTATTGGTTATTTGTTTAGATATATTAGTGATGTCAGTTATATTAATGATGAGTAATTTGAGTATGGCTAATTAATTGATTTTTTAATTGTTGTAATTCTTGATTATATTTGATATAAAGACTGGTAGCTATTTCTAGACGTTCTTTAATAGGTTATAATCCATGATTATTAGTGATAAAAAAATTGTAAATGATTATATCATTCCTTATAGTGTTCTTTTTCTTCTTGGCATTGGATTACTAAACTTTCAAAATATTCAAGTTGATTGTTTAAAGTTTTACAAAAAGAATTATGCATTTTTATGGAGTTGATAGTGTTCTTTGAATCACTCATATAGTTGTTTAATTTCAGTTTTTTCTTGTTAATATAATTCAATATGATTATTAATCATATTTTGAAATGTTTGAAGAGTAGCAGGACTAGCATTAATTGATTGAAAAAACATGTATAACGAAGTAAATTCTTTAATACATTGTTGACTTTTTTTTTGTATGTATAATACATTTATGAATATTTTGATAGGTATAACAAATAGGCATAGTTATTAATGGTTGGTTTTATTCTTGAGCTAAGCATGTGTAAAGCGACAGAGTTGTTTTATGAGTATTTCTGAGATAAGCATATTTAACTAAACAACAACGAAGAAGAATAGGTGTAAATCTATAAATAAAACATCGTGAAGAAATATCAATATAGATGCGGGTTCTAAATAAGTGATATAGATAGATAAAAATGAAAAAATAAACGCTCAAAGTTTACATTACCTTTCAGTCTCACATTCCTATCTCTGCCTACAGTTTGGCTCTTAAGAGGAAACGAGAAAACAAGTATGTTTAGTTTATTTTTTATATTTTCATCACTTATTATCTATGTTTATTTATTAGTTATTCACGTGTTTAAATTTGTTCCCAACACTCTTCATATTTAATAGAGCTCCCATATCTTTCTTTCTAAGAATTTCATCAAATCAATTAAAAGATTGTTCAAAAAGTTCTTATTGAATCACTCGAATGGTACAAGCAGTGTTGCCAAAGTCAAGTGGATAGATTGATGTTTCCCTAAAGAGGAAGAAGGCTTAAGAATCTCATCAATCAAAACCTCAAACTATCCTTTAATCCTTAAAAGACTATGACGGATACTTAAGGATAGAAAATTCATATAGATCAGGTGATTACATTCATATTTTCTCAAGGGTAAATGCATATGGGAAATAAACAAAAGCTCAACAACCCCTCACTTCCTAGACAAGTTACTCTATTTGAGGGACACAATCTAAGCTTATATTTCTTGTAAAATTGGCAATGAAAGACAAATTTATTTGTGATTTAACAATTGGTTTGGACAAGGTCAGTTATTACGCTACTAAGGGATATCGAAGAACTCTCTAATCGTTCCTCTTCCTACTAAACTCAGCTCACTAATCAATGGTAACACCTAGCAATTCCCTGATTGTCTAGTACATTTGTAACCTCACTACCCTTTAATCCATCTTCCCCTAATATATTCTATTGGAAGGACCAACCAGTCCACAAATTATCTAATATGCTCATTAAAGATATGCTTAGAAAAAGGAACACGATGGTTGATTGACACAAAGTAATATGGAGCAAGGCTCTACTACGCAAATTCCCTTTTCTTCTTTGGCTAGTATTAAAGAACAAACTTTAATACTACTGATAGAGTTAGATATATGGAAGTTAACAAATCCTGCCTTCTATACTTAGTTCAAAAAGAATCAAGGTATCACTTATTCTTCATATGTCCTTCTGCAAATAGAATTTGGAAAAATGTGAAAAAGAAATGCCTCTAGTTTGTTGCTGAAAGCACTCTCATTAGCACTATACACTAGTTTTCAAGCCAAGAATCACTTCCTTGGTTTGTTAAGCAGATATACACGATAGCCTTAGGACTTTGTGTGCATATTATCCGGAAAGAAAGGAATTCTAAGAGATCTATAACCAAGATCACCTCAATAGAATCTCCCACTGCAACAGCCATCAATGAGATCAAAGAACTTTTCCTGCTGAAGAACAATGCACAAAACTATTACTCCAACCTATTATCTTCTTTAAACATTTAAGTAAAGTGGTCATATGCTAAACACCTAATTGTTGGTATCATGTGTATTGAGTTCTGTAACTTCTCAAAGGTACCCCTAGTTATAATTTTTAGATGTAATACTTTCCTTATTTAATGATATTTCATTTCTTTTTAACAAATATAATAAATATCCTATAATTATAATAATAATAACTAAAATTCAATATAGCGAATATATCAAATAGATTCATAATAGTTCATTGATGAAGGAGAAAGCAGATTTACCTGGCAAGTCGATAGGAAATGTTATTTATATAGTAGTGGATTAAAGCATGCAACGAGTAGAAGTCATGCTGCACAAAGAAAATATTTTATTGCTAAGGGTTTATTGAATTAAAAAAAGAGCAGGCAAAATTTGTCAAGAACAACAAATCTTTTTATGAAAAAAACATATTTATTTTGAAAGTCAAATTAACTAGTGGATTATTAGATTATGTTTCACGCATATACCTTTAAGAAATTTCAAATTTATAATAAATTGAATAAATGAATTACTTTTAAATAATTAATTAGTTTTTTAATTAAATTTGTATTAATAATAGAAAAAGCTATATATCTACATTACAATGAGTTTAAGGCTTATAGCTTTAACTAAATGTATAAAATGTAACACCCAACTCCTGCATGACCCGAACCCGACATCGATGGTGATATCCGAGTTCGTGTCCTGTGAGGGTGGCGTGCTACATCACTCAGTCAAAATTCAGTATAAATTTTTTTTTGAAACACAAACATACACAATGCGGAAAACAATGAACATACAATCATTAATAAGTACATTGGCCACGGGGACCCTTTTCATAAATACAATTTATTTCAGTCTGTTAACTTTACAAATTGACCTAATCATTCATACAAAAATTCAGAAA
>JAOSBK010000003.1:18406366-18416469 GCA_027568895.1 Erythroxylum shatona
AACAACTAATTTTACCAAACATCAAATGATAAATAGTTAATGCAATCCGCTGGTCAAATCAGCTGACAGAATCAATTATCAACTAACAGCTAATGCAATCAGTTAATTGTCAAACATGGCCTATATGTTGTTGCTCATTTGACATGTGTTTTGCATATATAATGGTTAGATGGGAAGGTACTGCAAATGACTCTTGAGTTCTTTTAGAAATAGTGACAAATCTAGTGAATCAATTTCCCATGCTTCCACAAAGTGTTATATTATTTTAAATAAATGTAGTAATTATGATTTATTTTTAATACCTTTTTGTTAATATTATGTTCTTTCTATGTTATGTAAGTACTATTTAATTGACTTGTGCTATATTAATATGCCTGGATTTTTTTCACCATATTGAGGTGAAAGATATCATTCGCGAGATTATAAATTTTCTAATTTATAGAATTTTATTATATACAATTAATGTGTAATTTTTAATTGCATTTAATTTAATTATACTTAAATTTTTACCATAAGATAATTAATTAATTTATAAATATAATGTATGATATAAAATTATTAACATATGGGTATAATCACAAAAGTAGAAACAAGATGATAAAAGTAAAAATATTTTTATTTTTGTTTTTAATTACAAATCTCAACCAAATAGGTTTTTGTTTTCGATTTTTATATTATAAATTTCAAACAAACTGATTTTTATTTTTTTAAAAATAAAAACTAAAAATTACAATAAAAAGAAGTAAAACTAAACGTCCATTTTGAACTTCTGTTTTAACTTCTTGTTTCATGTTTTACAGAAACCACTATAAACAGAAAAATATAACAGAAACAAACGGCCCTACATTTTTCATTTCTTTTTTTCCCCAAATCAATAGTCTACTTTACACAAATGATTGAGGGTCAGTACCATCTCTAGGCAACCTAAAAGAAAATACCTGCAGACTGTGGTATTGACCACTATAGCTTCTGATCTGTTCTTGTCTTAGAATTTGTACAACCTGCAATTTTGTCTTTATGCATCCATGTCACTCCTAAACCAGCTCTTCAACAGAGGCGTTTTCGGTTCTAAATGGTTCGTGCCGCAGATTTTCTTTCGAAGTTTTCTGTCTCAATTTTGACTTATTGTTGATTCTAACGTGTGCTCAAATTGCGTTGTTGGTTTTCTTGATTCAATTGTGCCTGGTTTACTTTATACACCTGTGGGTCAAATCCTGTGCTTTTTGTACTTCTGAGATTTTAAACCTAATAAGTGAAAATTCTGATCCTTATGATCCGTCTCTGGATTTCGGTTGATTGATTTATGTAACTGCAGTATTTAGTTCGTTTGGCTTGATTTTAGATCATAGATGTAGTGATTTGTAGCGAGTGGGATTTTCTCTCCGTATCTGCTTTTGGTTGTGATAGTTCCAGTCAAATGAAATTCTCTTGTGTCCTCAGAGCTTCTTTTGTTTTGTTTCTCGTCAATATTTTTGGGCACTTGAATGTATTTTGTTGATTGGCTTTGTAGCAAAACGTCCTTGACTTTAGCAATTTCACGCATCAAATTGCTGCAAAATAAGAGAGGTTTGCATCTCAAACACATGCGCACGGAGATTGCACAGTTTTTGCAGGCTGGCCAAGAAGCAATAGCTCGAATTCGGGTATCCTTTGTGTTTTGACTGCTTGTGAATTGCTTTCAGGATTTTCCTTCTTTTATAATTGAGAAAATAACTCTTTTATCTGCTGCATTGCTTTCTTTTTTGTTAGGTTGAACATGTAATACGTGAGCAAAACATATGGGCTGCTTATGAGATATTGGAGCTTTTTTGTGAGTTTGTTCTTGCACGTATTTCCATTCTTGAAAGTCAGAAGTAAGTTCATTGACTACCGGTTGTTTATGTTTGAGAATTTTCATATTACTTTCAATTATTGACCAATCTGTGAAAGATATTTATTTTGTGGGTATGTGATTTGATTTTTCTTTCTTTATATCATTTTGTGATCATAAACCTATTTGTTGAACCATTTTGAATGCGTTTATATAGACATCAGTAACATGTGATCATTAGTAGTTCCCTAGTACTTTCCATGATCCATTGTTTCATAAGTAGTTCGTCTAACCTTGAGGCTGCTTCGGGGTTTAATGTGCAATGATTGGAATAAAGAATTGGCTTCATGTTACTTAGATGTTCCATGAGATGCTGCAGCAAAGCTACAACTGAATTTTACTGTTCCTATTTATGCCTCTGCTTCTTTAGAAGAATCACGTCTAATTAAATTTTCACAAAAATTGTATCTTTTTTTGGGAGTAGGAGGATACCCATGGTTCCACCCATGCCATTACTAGTTATATATTTTGCACTCTCTAACTCTTCATGCTTGTGTTTGGACCACTCTTTGTAAATTTAACAAGACTCACTATCTATATCTTAGGTAAAATTTCCTATAGTAATGCCTTTATTTCGCAATTGTTTTGCCTTTCGTCTTTGATCTAATAACCTCTTGACTTGTTTGAACCCAATGTTAACTTACGGCTTGAGTTGAATGATTGTTGTTTGTGGTGATATTAACATTCTATTGTTCGTTGATTGGGAAGGGAAACTTTTACATACTAAAATATTCATTGATGAGCCTCTTTGGAGTAACATGAAGTAACTAGTCATACATATTTGAGCACAAGGAATTATGATGTACATGTTCTCAGTTGTCTACCCTAAGAAATATATTTGATTTGTTAAGGTTTATAGGTATTGCCTAATGAATCTTTAGTAAATATGATTCCTTGACCTTTGGAAGAAATCAGGTTGATGTAATTCTGAAGAAAGAAGACAAATTGATTCATCCTTAATTTTTTTGTGAATAGTACAAGGATTATATAGGACAATACAACCATAATTACCTCCTTAAATTAAAAAGAATCTACATATTCTCCAAGTAATAAAATCTCAACTAATTAATAGAATATTGTTACATGTCTTATGGGAGAACCAATCTCAAAAGCTAGCTTAAAGGGTGGGAGAGCCTATAAGCCTATAAACCCCACATCAACCTCTCTTATTACCGATGTGCGACAATTAGACCAAAACATTCCACATTCCACATTCCACATTGCCTCGCAGTCTAGGCACCGGCGGGCTAGCTGTGCACTAGACCTTTTTCTTGCCCCAGAGGAACACTGCTATACTGGTGTCACCACCTACACATCCACAGGCTGGCTGTGTGCTAGACCTTTTCTAGCCCCGACTGAACACTACAATACTGGCATCACCACCCATGGGCATGGCACGAGAACTTGAAGGAGTGGTGTTAGCTTTGATAGCAATTGTTACAGGTATTATGGGCAAAAATTATACGATCAGAAATGTGATAGTTGGTAAATGTTTGGAGTAGTGGTTGATATTGGATTAATAAATTGGAAATAGAGAAAAGGAAGGTGTGTTGTATTGATGATGTAAGGAAAAAAAGGTAATAGGTGACACCAACAACATTCGAGAGGTTGCCTTCTCTCCCAAACCCACTCAATAACAATAGATTCCCAATGATCATCACACCTTTCCCCATCCCACTTTTAATAACAGACTCACTAACAATAGAAAATAGATAACTCAGTGGATAAGACAAAGCAGTGTAACAACCTGCCACACATGACCCACATATTCTACTAACATTCCCTAACCAAATAACCAACATTCCCTAACCTCATATGAGTCCATTAATTCGAGCCAGCCCTTTTGTAGCCATGATACTTCTTCCTTGTGTAGACAAACTTAATTGGAGGCCTATTAGCAGTGGCAAACCTATCATTACTTCCCCCCTCAACACCCATGTTGTTCCCAAGGTGGAAATTAGGAAACAATTCTTGTATCAACAACAAAGGTTCCCAAGTAGCTTCAAAAGGAGGAAGATCCATCCATAACACCAACACTTCTAATCCCTCAAGTTTCTCACCCGTATTCAAAATATCTTGCAATTCAACCAACCATTCTATATCAGCAGTCAGAATTGGAGGGAGAGGCTGCGCTTGTGAAGTATTTCCCAATGCCTTTTTAAGTTGTGAGAAAATAGTGTGTATTGTTGCTGAATCCGAAAGTGCAAGTTTATAGACAACCTTCCCAATACGTTGTACTACCTAATAGGGCCCAAATTATCTCGGAGAAAGTTTTTCATTTGGACACAATGGCTAAGGATTGTTGTAGATAAGGACGTAGAGTCAAGTACACCATCTCACCAACTAAAAACTCAACATCTCTGTGGTGCTTATTAGCTGCTGTCGTCATCTTATTTTGAGCAACTACCAATTGGTCCTTCAGCTCTTTCAACATGAAGTCTCTTGCAAGCAACATTTCATCCAATGTAGAATTAGTAGTATTGGAATAGGGATACCTGATCAGTGAGAGAGGATCTCTATCATATACCACCTTGAAGGGTGTGGTTTCGATGGAAGTATGGAAAGAGGTGTTGTAACAATAATTTGCCCAGGACAACCATCTAGACCATTGCTTAGGCTGCTGACTTGCAAAACAGCATAGGTACGACTCGAGAAACCTCTTTACCAGTTCACATTGACCATCAGTTTTTGGATGATAAGCCGTACTCTGAATTAATTGAGTGTGCTGCAACCTGAAAAGCTCAGTCTAGAAATTACTCAAGAAAATCCTCTCTCTATCAGTCACAATATTTCGTGGAAATCCATGTAATTTCACCACTTGTTTCATAAATTCATCCGCAACCACTTTGGCAATAAATGGATGCTTGAGAAGGATGAAATGAGCATACTTATTGAGTCGGTCCACCACCACCAAGATCGAATCAAATCCATAGGATTTTGGCAAACCTTCCACAAAATCCATGGTTATGTCCTCCCAGATGGTTTGAGGAATTGGAAGGGGTTGAAGAAGACCAACGGGGGAGAGGATCTAATATTTATGTTGCTGGCAAATAGGACATTCAACCACAAAACGCTTTATATCAGCTCGCATACCCTCCCAAAATATTTCGGAAGAAATTCTTTTGTAGGTGCGAAGATATCCGCCATGTCCTCCTCCAATAGGACTATTATGGACTTCCAAGAACTTGGGAATGAAAGAGCACATGTTAGGAATGGCCAATCGATCCTTGTAATATAGCAGCCCCTGACACAAAACCCATCACTATTTCCCATTAGGATCTTGTTGCAAGAGGTGTTTAATAGATTGCAAGTGGCCATGTTGTTGAGTCTTTACATGCAACTTGGCCTAATCAACCCAGGAAGGTACTGAAATGGCCTGCATTTCGACAAACAAGTAAAATCGTGATAAAGAGTCTGCGGCTGCATTTTCTAGGCTTGGCTTAAACAACACTTCAAAATCAAATCCCATCAACTTGGTCAGCCAATGTTGATACTCACTAGCTACAACCCTTTGCTCAAGCAAACACTGAAGAGATTTTTTATCAGTTCTAACAATGAAATGATGGCCTAATAAATAGTGGCACCATTTTTGGATTGCCACAGCGATCGCCATAAGTTTGCACTCATACAATGATTTGAAACGTGACCTTTCAACTAAAGCATGTGTTACCAAGCCATTACAAGTTTACACACGTTATGGTCATGGATCCAAGGCTATACAGTCTAAACAACTACTAATAGAGCTGCTGAATTAATCACATTATTTTGAGAATTTTTGTTTCAGTTATTTTCCCATGTTTCCTGTTTTGTAGGAGGGTGATCCTCCGTTTCCCTATTTTCATGCTTAGTTGAGGAGAGTGTTTCTCCACTTAGAATTAGTGCCTTTGATGTAGGAAGCAGTTGTTTACACTTCCTGTATTTAAACAATAATCATCAATGCATTGGGGACTTGGAAAATCAATTAAAAGTTCTTTGAGCACTTCAAAGCTCAAGAGGTTCCCTGCTCCCTCTATTGAGCTGGTTCTGTTAATGACCTGAGGAAACAAGAAGAAAACCTCTAACTCAAACACTCAAACACCTTCCCCTTCAACACCCACATCACAGAGACCCATAACTCGTTCCATCTCACAGGGCCATAACAGCATGGTTGAAGAAAGCTATAGGTCATCCTTTTTGGTTGAAAATAGCACCTGACCCCAATTTCCCATAATCACAAACAAATCGCTGATAATACCCTGTTGGCTTGAGGAATCCCCTAAATTCGTTTTGGTTTTTTGGAATTGGCCACTCATCCATAAGTTTGAGTTTTTCAGGGTCTGCGGACACTTCCTTCTTGGAAATCACGTGCCCTAAATATGCCAACTCCATCGCCCAAAGCAGCACCTTTTCAAGTTTGCAAATAATTGATGCTTGTCAAAGTTGAGATAAATTAACATGTAAATGCTCAATATGGTCACTCATAGAAGCACTGTAAATTAGAATATCATCGAAGAAAACAAGCATATACCGCTGAAGTAAACCCTTGAAAATACTGTTCATCAATGCCTGAAATGTCACTGATGCGTTCATTAACCCGGACGACATTACAAGGAACTTGAAGTGACCATCATGCATACGAAACGCTGTTTTATGCACATCCTCCGGTTGGACCCAGATTTGGTGGTATTTGGGCTTCAAATCAAGTTTAGTAAAAATTCTCATTCAACTCATCAAACAATTCG
Organism: Erythroxylum shatona; assembly: GCA_027568895.1. Classification (NCBI taxonomy): domain Eukaryota; kingdom Viridiplantae; phylum Streptophyta; class Magnoliopsida; order Malpighiales; family Erythroxylaceae; genus Erythroxylum; species Erythroxylum shatona. The sequence goes on from JAOSBK010000003.1 coordinate 18,412,958, forward strand.
TCAATATTTGGGATTGGAAATCTACTCGGAACTATTGCTCGATTCAAGGCCTATAATCCACACAAAATCGCCAACTCCCATCCTTCTTTCAAACCATCAATATCGGGCTCAAAAATGGGCTTACACTTGGCCTAATTACTCCTTCCTCCAGCATCTCAGTCACTAACTTCTCAATTTTGTTTTTTTGAATATGTGGATATCGATAAGGCCACAAATTGACTACTTCTGAACCCTCCTTAAGCACTATCGCTTGTTTATGACCTCTGAATGGGGGTCATTAAGGCCATTAACAAATACGACAGACATGATGTTGTTGTCAACCCTTCCAATCGATGCCGCTAAATATTCGAACTGGGCTCTGTATTCAGCCACTGTTCCGTGTTGTTTGACGGCGAAGAAACGATGGAGTAAGGAACCAACTTGTAATCCAGCGAATCTATGCAACATCTAGGTTTTCAACTCCTCCCAACTCTCAAAAACTATATCCCGCTCTTCAAACCTTAGCCAAGCTTGTGCCCCACCTTTAAAACAAACACCCACTACCTCAAGCTTCTCTGCCTCTAATAAATGGTTAATGGAAAAATACCTTTCAACTCTAAAAATCTAGGAATCAACGCCCTCCTATCAAACACTAGCAATTCCAACTTCCTTTCTCCCAAATTTGTTCAACAATGGCTATCACCTCCTCTAGTGTCGTCTCTTTATCGACATTAATGGGTTCCACCACATTTCGATGGGCATTATTGGTTTCCACACAGTTCAGGTTTTCGGGGGACGAGTTTTGTAGCAGGGTTTTAAGTGAATGTTGATTCTCTTTCATTTGTTGAATCAACAAGGTTACTGTAGCTGATAGCCCAACCACCTCTTTTTTAAGTTAGGAATTTCTTTGACACTTTCTTCAAGTTTTTCGATTCGGGAATCCATTATGATTTTGGGCATGAACTGCTCCGGGATCGAAACAGCTTTGATACCAATTATAGGTATTATGGGAGAACTAACCCCAAAAGCAAGCTTAAAGGGTAGGAGAGTCCGTAAACCAATAAACCCCATATCAGCCTCTCTTATTAGCAATGTGGGACTATTAGACCATCACAAATATCAACTAATTATCTATAGAAAATCAGCTAATTATCTCTATATTATGGAAATAATAAGCTAATTATCTGTAAAGAATCGGCTAATTATCTCTAGCTGATTATTTCCATAATATCAACACTCCCACTCAAGTTGGTACATGGATATGGATTATGCCCAACTTGCTTACAAAGAAGTCAAAATTCTATTTTAGTAATCCTTTGGTGAAGACATTGACAGCTTGTTGTATTGTAGGTACAAATGGTATGTAAATGAGTCCACTTTCAAGTTTTTCTTTTATAAAATGTTTGTTAATCTCCACTTGCTTCATTTGATTATGTTGAACTGGATTGTTGGCAATACTGATAGCTGCTTTGTTATCACAAAACAACTTCATTGGATGCTCCATTGGTTTCTTAACATCTTCCATTACTCTTTTAATCCAAATTATTTCACAAATTCCTTTAGCCTCCTCCGCACTACTTCTGGTTACCACACTTTGCTTTTTCCTCTTCCAAGTTACTGGATTTCCCACAAATATATGCAATACCCAAAAGTTGATCTTTTGTCAGTAAGAGACCCTTTCCAGTCTGCATCAATGTGGACTTCAACTTTCCTTTGATCACTTTTCTTGAAGAATAATCCTTTCCCTGGAGTTCTTTTTAAGTATCTTAAGATTCTATGCACTACTTTCAAGAATGCACAAACTGACTTATCACATTGACAATAAAGGAAATATCTAGTTTGGTGTGAGATAAATAGATTAGCTTTCCTACTAGTCGTTTATATCAACTTGTATCTATTGAAACTCCTTCTTTAACCTTACCTAGATTTGAGTTGAATTCCATAACAGTATCTGATGGTTCACATCCATTCATCCCAATTTCTTCTAGAAGGGCTAGGATATACTTCGGTTGGGGGACTACTATGCCCTTCTTAGATTTAGCATTTCCATCCCCTAAGAAGTATCTAAGATACCCCATGTCTTTGATTTCAAACTCCTTTGAGAGATTCTTTTTAAGAATTTCAATTTCCTCAAAATCATTGCCAGTGAGGATAATGTCGTTTACGAGCACAATTAGAATCGCATGCCTTCCTTCTCTAGAAGTTTTTATTAGACTGCCTCTGAAAGAAATCTTGAGACTTCATATAAAGATTTTTTTTAGTTTGCATATCCTTTTTTCGAAGCTTTCACTAAATCCTGGGGGAGGCTCCATATATTTCTCTTCTTCTAAATCTCCATTTAGGAAGACATTTTTCACATCCAACTAATGCAGAGTCCAATCTAGATTAACTGCAAGCAACACTCACAATATTTAACTTAGCAATAGGTGAAAAATTTTCTGAACAATCTACGCCATGGGTTTGTGTAAAGCCAGAGGCGAGTCTTTTATCTTTCAAGTGATCCATTAGAATTGTAATTTAAGGTGATTACCCATTTACATCCAACCAATGTTTTTCCTCTTAGAAGATCAACTTCCTCTCACATTCTATTTCCCCCCCAAAACTCTCTTCTCCTTCTGGACTGCATCCCTCAACTTAGGAATATTTAGAGCATATTGTATATTCTTAGGAATGGAAGCATTGGATAACTTAGAAGTAAATGCTTGAAATGATGGAGATAGACTTTGATCTGATAAGTGGTTAGTTATACAAAGGATATTTGTTACAAATTCTAGAATACCTTACTTCATTCATAGCGCCAAGGATCAGCATAAGCACTTGGGTAAAAGGTCATGTAGGGGAACAGGAAAAATTCATTTTCAATTGTTTCAAGGAGCCTTGTCTTCTCCATACGGATAACTATATGGTGAGATAACTTATTGTGCTTATTTATTAATACTAAAAGTGTTGTAGGACAAATAGAAGAATTAACTAGTAGCTAAAACTCACAAATTTAGAAATCTAGTTGATATTAAGCTGCTGGAATGTCAGATTTCAAGGTTGAATTTAGGCTGAGAATGTAGAATTTTCAGATTTTGTATGGCTGACAATTTAAGGTTTGATGCTGGAAATTTAGATTTAGGATTTCGGGTTTAATATGTCTGGAATATAGGTTTGAGATGGCTAAAATATAAGGCTTAAGAGGACTGGAATTTGTGTTAGGGTTGCTGGAATTTCGTGAAGAACACAAAGAATAGATAGTAGGAAACTAGGAATCACTCATGGGTCTAAGAATCACTCTTAGGAGAAAACATCACACTTTCTAGTTGAAAATTCAAAGTTGTAGAAAAATTTCAGATTGTTTCTTATAAGTACTACTAGGATAGCATAACATAATACCACTACTTCATATCTAATAAGGAATCCTAATGCTATAATGTTATATCTCTGAGAGTAGGATCGAGTTATCAGGCGATGGAGCGGGAAATCAAATTCAACTCTCTTCCCTTTGTTGCGATTCTTTTGTCGACCTATTTTGAATAGAATTTCAGACT
>JAOSBK010000003.1:18416569-18436496 GCA_027568895.1 Erythroxylum shatona
AGTCTAATTTAACAAATACACTCTCCAAATAAGTTTTCAATTTAACAATCTCACAATTCTCAATAATATCTCATCACTATTCAATTATATCTGAAATATCAATGAATGCATGTATAATTATTTTCATGTGAAAAAATACAATGTTCACGTGTATGTGTATATAATATAATGCATGAATATGAATGCATTTCTAATCTCTCAATAGTCTCTCTCATATTTTTTATTTTAGCCTGAATGTAAGTAATGGGATTTTACAACTATTCGATAACTAGGTTTAATTAACAACCGTGTCTCAATTAAACACAACCTAAGGGAAAACTGGAATTAACAGCATACTATTAGTCTTAGATCAATAGTTTGAAGAGAGGTGTGAAGACGTTAGGATGATGGGATACGTTTAATCGTGTTTAGGCCAAGATTGAACTTAGAACCAGACCTTGTTTATATTTGACACTTTAATCATTTTTGATTACTTGCATTAATTTATTCTTGATATTTTACTTTTACTTTATTTTCTAAATTGCTTAAAATCCCAAAATACGCCTTGTTATTTTCCCTGTATCAATTAATTTCATTATAGAAATTAACGAAACATTCCTTGTGGATTAGATCCTGACTCACCACAACTACAAATTTTAGTGTGTGAAGTCAGGTAAATTTTATAGTGCACTTGACATACGCTATCAATAGTTACTAGTAGCAAGGATTTATCCTATGCCTTCTTAAGTTTGTATTTTGAATGAGACTTAAATTAAACTCCATGTCATTGTAATTTTGTCAAGCTCAGATTGAGTTAATATATTTTTATTTCATCTTTCAAACATATTTACATTTGCAATATTGTATGTGAGTTTTAAGCTGGGGAAAATTCTACCAGACACTATTTCTCTTATGACATTAGGCAAAGAAGAGACATTATTTGAAGGCTTTATTCAGGTTTCCTACCAATGTAAACCTACATTAAAGCATTAAGGGAAATTACAAAGAGCAATAATGAGAAGATTTGTTAGATGCAACTTCTCCAAACTACAACAATGTTCAACCAATCCTATCTATTTATGAAAATGACTTATATCCAAATCCTTTGGTAAGTATAAATGATATTGAGGCTTCCCCTATTGAAAAAAATGGCCCTAAGGTAAACATAGATAAGCTATATCAAGTAGAAACTAGAAGGGAGGAATCACTTAGCTTAGAGGTCGTGTAAGGTTTGATACACCTAGTCTAAATATGAGGGGCTTACCATATAATAAGACTATTGTAGTTGAAGCAAGATCTCTAAATATCTAAGAAGCTCCCTGATTATCCTCAGTAGTAATTGATATCAATAAGTAGTTAATTGGGGAATTTAAGGTTAATGATGGATGAAAGTCAAGAAGAAGGAATAAACCTCAGAGATATAAACTCAAGCCCCTTAAATATCCATAGTTTTACTAAATGTGAGGGGCATCAATTGCCCTAGAAAACAATAGTTTTTAAAGGACTTTATTTTGAAGAATAATCCTTGTTAAATAAAGAGAACTTTATGAAATTGTTTTTTGTGTGTAATTAATGGTCTTCCTTTTGTCAAACTACCAAAATAATCATTATGGTTGTAACTATAAAGTAGTTACAACCATAGTGATTATTCTTTAGACTAGTGATTAACTCATACATCATGATGTACATTTCATTTAAGATAACATAAGCATTATTGTTTCCTATGTTTATAGTTCTAATTTTGATTTTTAGAGGAACTTGCTTTGGGATATGCTCCAAAGAACACATTCCATAAATTATGGTAAGGGATTTTAAAATTTCTCTTTTTATGTCAAAAGAAGATGGTATATAATCATACAAATGATCTTCATTTGTTAAATAAGGAGAAAAAAGCACTATATACATACTCTAATGCCATATAAATTCATAATTCTCTTATCCAGAGTGCAAAACATCATATTTTCATAATTTAATATTGTTAAGAAGGAATTCTAATAATATATGCTTCCTAATAAATCATAATGGTAGCTTGGTGACTTCTTGAATTAATTTAAAAGATGATGTTTTAATCTTCAAGAATTTAATAGGGAAACCTGCCTCAAGTAACTCCTCTATGTAAATTCTTAGATCCTTTATCAGTAACCAATTTTTGGTGAATTAAAGATGTTATGATATCCTTTTAATGCTTAGGGCATTGAAATTATTGTTTTTGAGTTAAGCCTTGATAAGTCTTTAATCCCAGATGGATTTAATAGATGTTTCTTTCAAAAAACTTAGTGACTTATGTAATTTTTTAATTCTTCATAGAAGGTAGCTAATCAAGGAGATCAATAAGATATTTTTATGCCTAGTCCCTAAAGTTCCTAACCTAAGCTCTTTAATAAGAATGTGCTAATTTCTTGTTGCAAATTTTTTGTATGAAATCATTTCTAAATTATTAGCATCAATATTGAAAAGAGTTCTAAAATCAATAATCTATGATACTTAAGGTGCATTTATAGAAGAAAGATTCATAGGTAACAATGTACTACTCATAAGTTATTTAATGGATATTTAAAAAAGGATTCTTCTAAACCTTTCCTTAAATGTTGATTTCCATAGGCATATGACTCAGTTAGCTGGAATTTATCCTCCAGTTGATGGCAGTGCTTAGTTTTCCCTAAGAAATTTAAGAATTAAGTTAGAGTATTTATATCAAACACCTCTTTTAGTATTTTAATTAATGGTGAACCAAATTAATTGTTTATGGGATGAAGGGGTTTTAGGCAAGAAGACACCATCTCTCTGTATATGTTCATCTTATCTATGGAAGCTTTATAAGGCTAGTTAAACACAAATCCTTGCTTCAAATATCACAAATGATGCAAAATGCTAGGTTTGTTTAGTCTTTCATTTTTTGATAATTTAATCCTTTTTTAAGAACTTGTGATAGATCAGTAAGCATTTTAATAGCCTCCATTCATACTTTTAGAGTGATTTTTGGTTTGAAAAATCAATATAAATAAAAGTTACATTGTCATTTCTTCTAATGCTCATCACCTTATTGATTGACCTTTAACCATGTTTGGACTTCAAGTCAAGCAACTTCCTTTGCTATGCATTTCCACAAGGAAGCTTCAATTAAATTGTCTCTCTAATAAATTGAGAAGATATAAAAAAGACTGAGTAATTGGTGTAATAAAGCATTATTACTTACAGGGAGATTACAATTGAATAAATCAGTGTTAAACTTACTCCATATATACTAATCTTATTTTCCCCTCAAAGGGTAAAATAAATCAGTAAAATTGAGGGTTGTTGTCGCAAGTATATTGTCATGGAGAGTTAACAAGAAGTATGTAAGATTTTGAAAGAATAGGGACTACAGATCGACCTAATCAATATTAGTAACAAAGTTTTTTTAAGGAAGAGACTAGATATTGCTAAAGAATAAGAACTCATTTTGAGTTAGGTGGATACACACTCTTTTTTTAAAAGGAAAAAGTTTATAAGAAATTAAGAACAAACCTTACTTCTTATGTTTTCTAAATCAATTATTGAAATTATATAGGATCTTAAAGGGCAACTTTAAGTTCAAGGTTGGTAATGGTGAATTAACTTCTTTATAATTCAATTCGTAGAGAAAGGCTAGACCTTATGTAACACTCAGAATATTCCATCATTCTTAAATAAATTTCTAAGTAGTGCTAAAATAGGAGTACATATTATCTCAAAATAATGGCCAAACCATCTTGATGAGCTCAAACATATCTTGCCAGGTTACAATCCTAAACAAAAGAGGAAGGATGTTTACTTCTATCTTAGGCAATCATCTAATAAATTTAATAGCTCCTATAGAGAGATTCCTAGAGGTAGAGTACAAAATCAAGAATGATGCAAAGTGGTATGGAGAAAAAAAACTCATTGCCTAAGTTATACTTCTTCTTGTGGTTGGTTACTAGGAACAAGGTAGCTACTTTTGATAAACTAAACTCTTTCATCCTCATCAATAACTATTTTTTATACAATGATAACTTTAAGACATTGATGCATATGTTCTTCAATTGCAAATTCCCATTAGATATTTGAAAATGTTTGCCTTATTTATATCACCTTAATAAATATGGTCTCAACAACTCAAAGTTCTTGACATGGAAGCAGTCAAATAAGAACTTATCCAAAAGAAATAAGATCATGTTTGAGATAAGGTTTGGTTCATATATGTATTGTATTAGAGGGAAAGGTATGAGATATGTTTTCAAGGAGTAGAGAGTCTCACATTTATTATTCGAAGAGAACTTAATATATAGATTATGGATAAACATTTAAAAATAAATAGGCTAGAAGTTATAATGATATAGCTACAAATATGTGGAGACTAAATGTGGATCACATTTAAAGGAGGGCAAGGGTGATAGACCCTTTCGTTTAGAGGAAACAATAGAACATCACATGATTGATACATAAAAAGTGGGTGGGAGTTAGTTAAAACTGGAGATAGTCATTGGCTTTTTTTTTTTTAGGAAAGTGAGATAGTCATTAACTTTTATATCATTAAGGAGATGATTTAGGTTTTAATCACTAGAGGTAGCATTTTTACTTATAGGAGAAGTTAACTACATGTTTTTTTATGCTTGCTATATGTTTAGGGGAATTACTATAGATTGATGCTCTTTGACTTAGCTTTCCATATCTTTAATAACTGTATAAACTTTCTCTTCATGTGTTAATGATATTCTTTACATATAAAAAAGAGTTCCAAAATTAAGAATTAAACATTATTAATTAATTCTCATAAATTTTAAAGTTAACAACTTAGAGGTATATCTTTTTAGATTTCTTTTTCGTATTAGTGTCAAATCTTTTAATTATTTTACGCACTAGTAATATAAGACTCCCATATAGTTTAATTCTTTTTTAAGAAAACTTCCTAAACTACAAAACTATCTTAAAAACTACTTTTACTTTTGAATTCTTTTATAAAAATCTCCTTTGAAACTTCCATAAAAAATGTTAACATTGAGGCACACTTTTGTTGTAGAAGCATACATAGATCAATAAGAAGTTGTCGATATGATTGGTTCATCTTAATATGACTCAAATTACTTTATCTATGATCCCTTTAAATGAAATACAAACTATTTTGTCTTTTATACACCAATTTTTACTCAATACCAATAGTCATTTTCTCTTATATATGACTTTTCACTCAATAATTGTAGTCATTTTCTTTTGTAAATGAGATGAACCATTCACAATAATTTTTCATTAATTCACATGTTCTTCTGCTAGTGACGTGCATCTCATCATTATCTCTTTTAATGAAAATCTCATGGAATAAGGTTTTATGGAAAATTCAAAACTAAAAAGACGTTTTTGATAATTTTAAAGTCTAAATATTATTTTAAGAAAAGCGTTAAACTATAAGGGAACTTAGTATCCTTATCTGAAATTTATTTAGATTTTATAATTATTTAAAATACTCAAATTGTAAAACAAATTTTTATTAAGAAAAAAGAATAAAATATTCTAAAGTACCCAACCTTTTGGATTTTTTTCAATTTAGGGCTCAACCTTTTAAACTTTTCAATTAAATGACCAACATTTTATTATAATCTTAACAACTCAGTTTGAATTCTTAACAACTAGTATTTGCTAATTTGGCTATCATAATCTTTTTTGCTATGATATGTAGGTATCCACTTGGAAAATTAATTGCAAACTAACCATCCATATAAACTAAAACACCCAACACAACACATTGAAATGGTTGTTTTGGTCCATGTGGATGATAAGTTGGTGATAGATGTATATTTGGCTACATTTATACAGCTATATTTGATATATTTTTCTTAATATTTTGTACTTTTCTTTTATATTTGATACTTAATTCACTCCAAATGCATTCATAGGTGATAATTACCTTCATGGACCAAATTGAGAGAAATTCAGGTGAAATCGTGGTACAATTGAAGATTTGAAGCAATTAGGAGATACATGGCTATATATATGGCTCTACACATATCTCAAAACGTGTAAAATCATGATTTTAAGAATTTTTAGAGATACATGAATTGATACACGACCATGTATGTCCCAAAAACCCTAGAATTTGCTATATAAAGACGTAAATAGAGGCACACAAGAGGAGTAGACATCAGGAGGCATTCCAAAATTCTCAAAGGTGACTTAAGGGGCAATTTTGGTTCAAAGAAGTGGAAAAAATGAAAAAAGAATCCTCAAAATATCCATCAGAATACAATATGAAACCTTTACCTTGCAAGAATATTCGATAAAAGACAAACATGGAGATTTAGAATTGTGAACTTGTTTTTTCATATTTGTTTTTCTTTATGTTTATGTTTGATTTCATTTCCAATCATGTGTTACTTACTTCCTTTGGTTTCTAACTTAGATGAACCCTAGTTCTATACAATAACATGTACCCTAGTTTTGTGCAATAACATGTTTTAATTTTTTATTCAATGTAATTGGTTCGATTAATCTATTGTGATTTGATTACTTGTGTAATATATGTTCTAGTAGATCTAGAATATTAGATCTTTATATGATTTCATATATAAAGAATGAGAAATCTTCTATATGAATAGATCAACCATAATTGAAAGGAGTTGACTGCAATCCTAGAGATAGGATGACATAAATCCTCCATATTAGGGTCAAACCTAATATGAGATTCGTAAATCAACAAAGCAATCCTATAAACGTTAACCTTAGTAGTTTTGTTAAAACTCTTAGGATTGGTTGTTATTAGACTGGAGAGAGCTATTAACATACCATAGGAATCTCCATTATCTAATAAATGCATAAAAAAAGATCAACTAGTTAAGGGTTTTTTGGGGGATTTGAGACCTTAACACTAAGTTTTGATATCTATAGTTTTCTAAATAATTTCTTAATTCTCTATTCAATCTTGCTACCTATTTCTTTATTTGTTAATTTTTTCTTTAAGCTAAAAATCACAATCAACTTCGTTCACTAGATAATAGGATAACAATAACTACTAGTAATCACTGTTCTTATAGGATCAACCCATACTTACTGGTACTAGCTACAAGTATATCATGCACTTTTAATTATTTCATAATTGACTAACTCGGAAAAATTCAATCAATTGGCAATTCATTTTTCATGTAGATGCCTACATGTCACAGACAACAAAGATTATATTCTTCAAATTAGTAAATATTTTTTTGAAGAAAAGGATTAATTTTATTGAACAAAAATGTCACATGTAAGTGTAGTATAATGGGAAAAACAATTACATTGAAAGAATAATGAATACACACTCAAAAGAAGAGGTCACATATTGTTATTTGCTTTAGTTCCTCTTAACTAGATGATTCCTTAAAAGGTTTTGAGTTCAGGGCTGATTTTATGCTTATGGTTATATATGTTGAGATGTAGTCTAATTTTATCCTATGTGATCTTAATGAATCTTATACTTTATAGTTTTTAATTGTGTGGATTTTATTTTATTTTTTGTTCCATACACCATTGACAAAGTAGGATAGTGCATTTTGTATGAACCATTTGTCCCCTTTTAAGATATTTGTAATATTTTGACTTTATTGCATGATATCAGAACATTTAGATGAAGGATTTGTCACTCCATATGAAGCTATAATATTTCTCCATACTTTGTTAAATTATGTGCATTGAAAAAGGAGGTGATTGTTCAATTATTGGCTTTTGTTGCATAAATTGCACCAGCTTGGAATGCACATATATTTTCCAAGCCTATCAAGAGTAAGGAATCTGAGGTTAAAAGCAATCCACAGTGTGTGAGCTGTTTTAGGACAATGATCTTTACACCAGATTGTTTTGTGCCATCCAACATAAGGAGATGTTTCTTTTTAGAATGTTTTGCATGATTGATTTGTGTGCTTCTCGGATGATTCCAATCTTTATATGGCTTGATCCTCTTACTGATCTAATCTAAAGTTTTTGACAAAAGTGAGCATTATTGATGATGGAAAGTCACTTAAGGTGTGACTGAAGGTTAAGATTGCATCTGCTACATTAGCATTTAGGTTGATGATACACAAAATAGAATAGCTAGCTTACTTATTTGGGTAAAAGAACCAAAAAGAGTCCATGAATCTTGCTAGAAGCTAGTGTTCATTCTATCTCCTACTTGTATTTCACAAACATTCCTTACTATATTTCAGTGGTGACCAATGAATTTCATTATGATGAGGGGTTTTGAGTAATTCTGAAGTTCCACAAGCATTTATCTTTGAAATAGTATTCATGCTCCCACTTAACCTAAAAGGAAATTTTGTCATTTATCAATCTCCATATCTTTTTAATAAGAAAAGTTTAGTTTGATAGACTTCAACCCAATTAATTTTTCTCCTTTTGCTATTCTGGATCCAGTTCGTAGGTAATTCTTGAATATTCTATCAATGATCTTCATAATGTTTTTGGAAATACTAGATGTGAAGCCCAGTATACACTAATAAAAGCTAATACATATTTTATAAAGAGAGCTTTACTTGATAATGATATTTCTCTACTACTCCAAGTGTTTGACTCTACTCAAAATTTTCGCTATAAGTGGTTTCAAATAACTTTGTGATGGTATAGTTATAGAGATTAGGATTCCAATATAATAAGTTGGGAGTTGTTGTGGTGAGAAACTAGTGACAGTTATTAAGATGGAGCTTAAGTTACTAACACTTGTAAAAGTGTAGATAAAGTTTTTTTCATGGTTGATGATCAAGCATAACATCCTTTTGAACATTTTTAAAGCAATGATTAAAGTTAAAATCTAAGTTGGTATTAACTTTGGAGAAGAGAAATACATCATCTACGACGGTGAGGTTGAGGATATTCGATTTCTTGCATTTGGCATGGACTCTAAAATGCTGAATTATTTCTATATCTCTTTTTAAAATCTTGTTTAGGACTTCCAATACTAAAGAGAAAAGGTAAGGGGAGATTGGATAAACCTAGTTGATGCCTCTTATTATCAACAATCGATCAGAGGGTGCTCCACTAACTAACACATTAACTAAGGCAGTAGAAATGCACTAGTGAATCCAAGGTGATGAAGTTGTTTAGAAACTTTAAAGCTATCAAAATATTGATGATGAAAGTCCAATAAACTTTGTCATATGCCTTTTGCGAATCAACTTTGATTGCACAATTCTTTTGACCTCTTTTCCTAGTTTAGTGTTTCAGTAATTCTTGTGCAATAGTGATGTTATCTCTAATGCTTCTGCTAGGGATGTATGTTCCTTTTGTCTAATTAATATGGTTTGGAAAATTTTGCTCCAACCTTCATCAAGAACCTTTGCCATGATCTTACAGACCATTTCGTAACATGATACAGGCCTATAATCATTAAAAGTTATGAAGGTTATATTTATTTCCTTCAACATTTTAGTTTTGGTGAAGAATTCCACGATAGCATCAATAACTAGTTGGCTTGTAATCCACCAAGTTTTGTGGAAAAATTTGCATTAAGGACATCAGGACTTGGAGCCTTATGGGATTTAGGAATTTTACAAATGTTTTGATTTCAATATGGATACTGACTTTGCTAAACTGAGAATTTCATAAAGATGAAGCTTATCTTGCAAAATCTCCTATAAGAGTCTTATTTTGGAGTGACTATTGGAAAAGAAACTCCGTAATTTGGAAAAGTGACTCGAAAAAGCCTTGAGGTGTTTATTTTTGAAACAAGCATATTTCCTTTAAAGTTAAAGTCAATGGGTACAATATGGTTGACAACTTTCTTGGAAGTAGTGGATTATAGAAAATGCGGAGTTCTTGTCACCGTGATTCAACCAGATTACCATGGATCTTTGCTTCAATAGAGTGTACCCAAAAATAACTACTTAGGAGAAGTAGTGTAGAGCCAATTGTTTTTTAATTTGAAGATCCTCAAAGAGGGGATTTGCATAAAGTTTTGTTTGAGCAATGTTTAGAACATTCTTAGCAATATTTATTAAATGTGCATTGCGTATATTCTACTTGTAGATGAGCTTTACTACTCCTTAACACTGGCTAGGTTCTTGAGAAAAAGTGAATTTCTTTGTGCCTTGAGCTAGAATGCTCAACCTTTTGTCTACAACTTCAAATAAACATTCAACATGCTTTAGAAAGTCATTGAATATAAAGGGGATTTTGATAGGATTTGCATATGAGGATAAATGAACAAAAATAGGTGTCTGATCTGAGAAGCTTGTATTAAGGAAAAAAAATCTGACCGGCGAAATTGTTAAAGCCAATTTTTATTGCAAGAACTAATGTTTTGAAGTAGGTTGTAAATGTTATAAAAAGATATTAGTCACTTAATTGAAAATTTTAAAGCTTACATACTGAATTAAAAAGATTGCAAAAGGTTAGACATTTTAAAATTTGTTATCCCTAAAAAAATGATGTAGAAGACAAAAATAAAATTGATCACTAATCTCTTTGACTTGTATGTTATTTGTTTTTTATGGAAGATATATTTTAAAAAGATTTAAAACTTGATTAAAAAAATTTAAAAATTGGTATTAATATGAAAAATTAAAAAAAGTATTGATGAATTCTCAAATGTCATTATATTACTAGGGACATAAAGACAAAGTAATTCAGTGTTTAATTAATGTGTAGCGTACAAAATATCAAAACAATAAATCAGACCGTTAAAAAGAGAAAAAGTGTTAGTTTCCTTAGACAACAATCTGCCTTCAAAATCTCTTGCTGACAAGTTTTCAATCTAAGAAAGAATAATCAGCTTGTCCCCGTAAGTACAGAATGTGCTTTAATATATTTATGCATGGATGAATAGTCTTATTGAACAAGAGAGTCTTATGAATCCTCAAAGTTTGGGTCCAATAATCACTGCCATGCGCTCCTGTTGCATAAGGTGGAACTCAATTTGGGCCTTCCAATTGATACCAGTAGAATTTAAGTCCTTCTTGGGTTCCACGGTTCCAGCAAACAATAACAAATGTGTTTTCTCCGAACTGTAGCTAAAAGCAATTCAGATACCTGGCAGAGAAAGCTGCAGGTTTCTTAATTGTATGAATTATACATGTCATGTTGATATTGCAATGTCTATGCTGTTGAAGGTCGCGAGGGGTTTTACGATGCAGACGAAGAATCTTGATAGGTTAGGATGTTAAGCAACAATAACGTAATAACAAGTCTATAAAGCAATACGTAATAACAAGTCTATAAAGCAATCGCAGGTGGTGAACAAGAACAATTTTTTCCTCTTAAACTAACGTCTGTGCTGCTGGTTGATATGAGGAGTTTTTAGAGTACATGTCCCGTCTTGAAAAATTGGATTTCAATTCCTAATGCAGCAAGTCGACATGAACGTATAAGATGATCACTCGATCTGTAACCCAACAAGAAGGATATTGGAGACGCGAATCCAATCTGCTCCAAAGAATACCTATATAGAATGGCATCTAGCTAGGCAAATTTAATACGACGATCACGCTAATTGGATAGTTAATACAAGTTAGGCTCGTCACTTGAATATCTGAAGATAAACTGCTAGACTTCGGTCAACCAAAATGACTGCTTAAAACCTGATTCAAAGAGAGGTATTGACGTGAGACCAAGGGCACCACATGGATATCTTCCGACAAACTCTTCCAAAAGAATGTTTTCCTGTTCCCTCACTCACTATGTCGATCCTTGTCTTTTTTCTGCTCTTTTCTTTTTCCAAAACCTTTAAACTTGACTTAAATAAATCAATAAGAAGTAAACAAACAAGAGTAGAACCCTAGTGATAGTTTTCTGAAAGTAAATAAAATTTGATAGGTTTGAGATTATGCCGCTTTTTCTATGTAATTTGCGTCAGTTTTAAGATTTGAAAAGTGAATTAAACAGATATGTTGCGCTCCTAAATGGATTCCTTACTTGTTGAATGAATCGTCTGCCACGCAATTTAATTAATAAGATCGTATCATGGATTAAACAAATTTTGGTTGGTGAAGTTTCTACAAAACGTTTTTTTTTTTTACTTTTAATTTTGCATTATTGGTGTTTAAAATAAAGTTGTGCTCATATACATAAATGTGTGGTGGAATGGATCACCTACTAAGAGTCCAAGTAACTGCAAAGAAATATTTCTGATGTTTGCCCACGCATTGTCTTAAGCTACCTGCTTGGCCTAGCCATACAAATATGTTACAGCAATCATAACGGACACACAGAAGTCAAATGAAGGATCTATAGAGTGGGCCATGTGAACTGATATGTTATAAATTTGCCTCTTCCTTAACCAATGGGGATGTAGTCATTGAAAACCCGTCGATCTCCAAGGAAGAACCAATGGTATACGTGCTACGAGTATCAGACTTATTAATATGCGTCCAACATAGACATATTAGGCCACAAGCAGCATATTTTTAGAATATATTACATTCACTAATAAGAGTTTAATAGTTTTCTTTTCTTTTGGTATATAATTCATTCTGGTGTATGGAACAAGGGACTCATGTGCTTTCCAATATATCAAAATATATTTGTTATGATCTAGATTACCATTGTTTTCCAGAATATCAGTTTACTCACTCTTCTTTTAAATTATATTTAAGATTATACTAACTATTAATTAATTTAACTATGTTGTAATTAAAATGCTATGAATACTCACATCATAAATACATGTGTAATTGACTGTTGTAGTGTTTATTCTAGTGCGGGGGTAAAGCGAAAAGAAATATTAATGAAACAACTTTTATAGCTAAAGTCAAATAACTATTAGGTAGAGAGGTAATTACATCTGTAGTTTTCACAAATAAAATGATACATAATTTCTAGAACTCTTGCTTTGGCTTCAAGTTATGTTAAAATGACAACTGATCAGGAGCATTGTTCCACCAACTTAATTATATTTACAACGCCCAATATTAGCACCTTTTACCAATTTAAAATACATGATAAGTAGGATATAGGACAACAATAATGTTCATCTCAAAGTTTTAAATTTTTAAATGTTCCATAAGAAGATTATGTATCCACCAAGTTCTGTCCATTAGTTGCCCAAAAATAATAATGTTTCACATACTCGTATACTTGATGAAAAAAAAAAACATGTTGGAACTTCTGGCGTCAAGCCATCTCCACATTACTCAATTAAGCTAAGGTTATTACTTAATCCTAACTGTCGATGGTTAAAAGGAAGTATATATTCAAGGCCAGCTCTAATTTGCACAACTGTTTAAGTTTGTCAGATACAGACTGTATGTGTCATATATATATATATATATATATATCGGTTTCACGACTTCCTGCTTCCCATATCGAACAACATATTAGAGAGGGAAAAGATAATCCAGATTGATTGAAAAGGACGGTGGTTAGCAACTAGGAAGTTCCAAAGAATAGAACAATACTTTTGTGGCGTTGGGACTATGTCCCAACTTAGATCACAAAACCCTACTGGTTGGATACTGAGAGTAACACTTCGATGATCCACGGTAGGTCCAGGGTAAATGATGCTCAGGAAAGCCCTAAGCTACACATGGGGACCATGAACTTGTATATTTCCTGCCCTTCACACAACACAATCAGCAGAAGTGGCATATTTGTAGGGTAAGCCCCTGTCTTGATTGCTCCCAAGGTACAGATGTCTTCTAGCGTAGGTTTAATTAATGCTTCATGATATAAAGGACGTTGGTGGGTTTGGTTGCTCCAACTCCTTGCTCTTGATTACAATGCTAAAGACTAATACGAAAAACTTCAGGGCGCAGGTGAGTTGGTAAGTGGTTCTCAGTAAGGTCACGAATTCGAACCGTCCTCATGTATGCAGCCTTTTAAAACTTGGGACTAGAGCTTTACCTCCTGCAAGGGACCTACCCGGCTCGAACGGGGATTAGTCTGAGTGTGGATGGCTTAAAGGTGCCCTTCTATAATTGGAACCCTCCTAAAACACATCGTGGACAACAACAAAAAAAGACACTAAGAAAAAAAGTGCACAAAAGCCTCCATAAAACACTATAATATATATTTAGGTAGCACATTGAGAGCTTTCGTACCCTAAACTCTCAGCCAGTGATAAGTTATAAAGTCTCTTCCATGTGGAAGACTGCAGCTTTCTGATCAGAAATAGTAAGTGATCAATAGTATAATTGTCGTTTGCTTCAAAGTTAGAAAAAAAAAAAAAAACAAAAGCAGTAAATGTTGGGGCAAACCCTATTGATTGAATTCCATCCTTTTCTAAATGGTGTGGACTATTCACTCGTAACTGTTTTGATCTTTGCTACAAAGAAGCATAAATATGAATATGAAGTTTTCACCTTATCTACTAATTTATCAATATCTGGACATTGAAATGGGTTAAGAAATATTATGTCCTCTTCTACCATTACCAGAAAAAAAAACTTAATTTTTTTAAGGAACATGATATATGTAATTTGATTAATTTATATTGAAAGCCTTTTTTAACTTTAATTTAAACACATTTTTAATTAATAATTCTTCATAAATATGCAAATTGAGAGGCATAATATTATTTATTTATCTGTTTAACTCATATGAGAACATAATATATTCAAGATAACATACTAATGGCGGTCCGAGAGCAATACATGATGATATAGCTCCCTCGTTTGGAGCAAGGGCATAAAGCAACATCCCTCTCAATTCTTTTCCTCTCACTCAAACCTAACTAAATGACGCAACCACCTGCTTTGTCCTCTCCCTATACTGCCCTTAGTTGTTGTTGTTTGGATGTTTTATGTGTGTTTGTGCGTGTTTGAGTGAAAGAGAGAGAGAGAGATGAGTCCACTGGAGTTGACAGAAATGATGAACTTTCAAAGCCCTTTTCCTACACCTTTACTCACTAGCCTCTATGTTGCAGTCTCAAACTGAAGTTTTATAATTTTTTAAAGCTTTTGCATTACTTACAATCTGAAAGATCGTTTACTGCATAATTTTCTCTTTTCTGTCTTTCTCTGTCGGTACCATGTAGGTCTCCCCCCACAAAACTCTCCCTTCCTTTACTGTTTTGCTTATTATCTTCTCATTAGTCTCTAGGTGTTCTCACTTAACCTTTTAACCATTCTTTCTTCTATTTGTTTGTTGTCCAGGAGACCTGAGACTAACCCGTTAGACCTTAACAACTTGCCGGAGGATTACAGTAGTAGAGATGGTATACGACTAGCTTTCGAGGAAGGCTCTTCTTCTGGTATGCAAACTACGATTTTTGGTTTTTGTAACTTTGTATGTATCATTTGTCAATATTTCTAACATTTCAAGAAGATACAACAGAACTAAGAAAACGGAAGAGAAATATTAGCCTTTATCTGGATTTTTTAAGGTGGAATTTCCACATGTCAGTAAGTTGTGTATATTAATGGGCTGCAATTTCTTCTTTCCTTGCCTGACTTGTTCCCTTCCTTCCCTATTTATATTTTTGTACTTAACTAGCATGAAAACTTTTAAGCCTTAATTAAAGAGGGAAGCAGATATACTGCGATTACAGAGGTGCAATTGCAAAAAACATAGTAAATCACGGTAACACCTCATACCGCAAATTCGAAACCTCGGAGGAAAAAAATAAACAGATAGAAAAGGAGCTGAGAAAAGGAATTTTATCTGTATTCTTATTCATGATTTGAGTACCTAGGGTTCGGCTTTTGGGGCCGAGAAAGGTCTCACCGGAGTGGCTCTAATTGGTTACTTTTGCTCCAGGACTAAAGAAAAATAAAAGCGGCGCTAAGGACGGGAAAGATGACTGTGGTAAGGTCTATGAGTGTAGGTTTTGTTCCCTCAAGTTCTGTAAATCTCAAGCTCTTGGAGGGCACATGAACCGACATAGACAAGGCAAGTCATTAACTATGGTTTCTTTGTGTTTACATAAAAAAGGACAGTGAAGCTTCAAATTTTATTCAGTTTCTCATATGCATAGCATGGACAGAGGCTGAAACTAAACAAAGATATGTCGGTGCCATAAGTTAGCGACGTGGTCATGTCAATCTTCAGGCAGACCAACTTGGAGTCGGGGTTTTTATATCTGTTTTGCTGGGGTTGTGGACGCTTTCTTTTTTTACCATGATTTTGATTTTGGTTTACTTTGTTTGCTACTCAGAGAGAGAGACAGAAACATTGAATCAAGCTCGCCAACTGGTCTACAGAAAAGATAATAACCTAGCCCAAGGTGGTCATCTAGGGTACGTAACCATACATTCCCTTCCTAGCCAACTGCTTTTCTCTATTTTAATCATTTTCATCTTTATTTAGTGCATTTTAGATTCAGATCATAGCTAGTTTACCTAAATATAGCCGATTGCACCCAGTGCAATTCTTGTTTGATGTTGTTCACTTCTAGTCACTAATTGTATATCATATTCTTGTTGTTTAGCAGTTGCAATTCAACAACACCAGGACACTATCATCCAGGAGGTAACATTAATGGAGATCCATATAGATCAGTCTACCCATCAGCAAGATTGTTTTCTGGTTCTCCGACAACCCTTTTACCACCACCACACCAACAGAATCTCTACACATCTCCTTCTCGCATGCCTCCATATTCATCACAGTATACACAACCCTTCCACGATTACTACGTTGGTAATGTCTTTAACAACAGCTGCCAAAATAGTTACTCGTCTTCTCAACAAGTTATAAGCTGTAACAATATGAGCAGCACAGAATCTATGTATACTTGCATTGGTGCGCCGGTAGGGCATAATGCATTAGGGCCTAGTTCGAGCCGTGGGTCTGAGGTGAATGCTAGAGATGGGTCACTGAGCCATCAGGAAGAAGGATTTAATTGGGGAAGGAGCTATGCAGCATCAACAGGAGTTGGATTTCGGCAGCATCGTTTGGATCCTACTACATCGATCAATCGATTTCAAGATTGGTTCTAATTGAAGATTGTTTTGTTTTCTGTTTTGTTTCTTTCTAATTCTATCACTCACTTTTGTTTCTTTCTAATTCTATCACTCACTTTTGTTTCTTCCTTGTAATGTGTTTGGGTGTGCTGCATAGTGGTGAAATGAAAGTATTGATATGGTTTGACACGGCAACCACAGAGAGAGAGAGAGGAGAAGGAGAGGGACTTAACAAACTGACAGATGGGGTCATGCAAGGTAGGAGTGAAGTTTTTTGGTTTATGTACAGGGATAGGGGCAGCTTTTTGAGCTCGTCGACACTCTCAGCTAGTTTGGCTTCAAGTTGAGGGTGGGGGGCTAGGGGGATTGGAGGAGGGTTTGGTTTTGGGACTTTGGAACATTGGGTGTGTCTGCAATATAAGTGTACCATCCAACAACTGTTAAACATTGTAATCTATAACTTGTAAGGTAGGACAATGGAGAGTTCGATTTGAACTGGAAGCTCCCAACCCCTCCTTTTGGCCTTTAGAGTCCATTTTGCTGCTTTGCATTGTTACCTATTCTCTCATACTTTCTCTTTTCTATCTTTTACTTTTCCTTGAGTTTATATAACATAATATATTATAAACAGTACCTTCTAATTAATTGGATTTTATATCTTACTAGTTTTTCACTGTAGAATCTTTTATTTTATTTTAATTTCTTCTGTTTTAATAAGTTATGAAAATTATAAAAAATAGTTTTAATTTTTTGTCATAAACTAATTTTATTATTAATTAAATAAACTTTATTTAATTATTTAATATTAAGTACTATAAAAAATTATGACTAGTATTTCAAAATATTTAAAATTAAAATATTTTTAAAATTGGATATTTAATTCTAGACAACATTCATTCTTGAAGTACAGATATATTTTAATAAATAAATCTCAGTTTATAAATAAAATTTTACAAAATTTTTCTCTCCTCTTATTATTTATTCTAATAAACTAAAATAAAATTAATTACTTGATTAATTCGTAAATAATTTGTAACCAATTTATATTTTTTAAAATAATTATATTGATATTAATAATTTAAAAATTTTTTATTTAAACGATAGTGCTGCTTTTAAATTAGCGCCTTGATTAAGTACATACTATGGTCAAGAAAAAAAAAATGGTGGCCTATCAGTGCCGCATGATCTGCTTAATTAGGATTTATCAGTTTATCAGTGAGTCCAAGGATTTATCAGTTTAGGTACAGTGATGTGATTGATAGTCTTGGAAAATTGACTGAAAAGTGCCACATATTTCGCCTTGTTAGTTGTAAATTGAAGTATGGAAAAGAAAATCATGCCTTAAAGGCTAAAAGTCAAATGCCGTCGGGAGCCTTAAAAGCACAGATTTAGCCTAATTTAGTACACGAATATTAATTAAATTCAATGAGAGATGCACAAATTGCAAGTCTTTCTCAAAAAAAAAAAAAAAAAGCGGTAAGAGTAGGATTCGTACTTGACTTTGCCAGCATCAGCGAACCTAATTGACAGACCATGCAGCATCACAGAACCTACGGAATAGTTTGAGTGCTTAAGAGAGGAGATGAAACTTGAAAGTAAAAACTAACCCTATCTTAGCTAAAACCCTAACATGGAGTCGAATAGACCGCTACTGCCCACCACTTCAACTTGCTTGTAATTCAGATGTCAATATGTCTTAAAATATATTACGAAAATATTTTTAAAAATTCTTCATAGCACACGGAAAAGATAACATAAATTAATATTCTCTATATTTTCATTGTATACAGGGAAAATGAATCTCATTCCATTCTTTACTGCAAGCAGGTTTTATTATTCGTACAGATTTCTTCCAACTGAAAGTACAAGAATCTTTTATTTAATATAGCATGTCTTTTACATACAATTATATATCAAATCCTTTTTTCAACGACAAAATAATATCCATAGAAATAAAAATAATAACAAATTAAAGATACGTAAAATGACTAATTAAAATTTTCAGATGGCCTACAACAACAAGCATCAATGAGTCAGACTCTTTTTTTTTTTAATATGAAAAATGAATTATACCTATAAGACTGCCAACACAATTGATACAAAGTTTTACGAAAGGCTGAGCAAGACTTAGGAAGGGAAAGCAAAGCAAATCATTGAACATATTAATCTACCGTATACCATGTCAGTGCTTCATTTTTGCGACACATATATGGTTGAAGGGCCTATGGGTCGAGTTGTGGCCCAACTAATCGGATCTGGCTTGCCCGTGGTTGACTCATCCTTACGTGATTTTATAAAAAATTACAAAATAATGTTGTTTTTGTTGTTTCAGTCCGGCCACAGGCGTACCCATGCCGTGCTTGGCCCGATCTTTATCCGTGGCCCAATCAAGCCGAATCATTTTGCCTATGGCCCGACCAACCCTGCCTAAAATAAGGCCGAATTAAAATTGATCCCTATTAGTAAACTGGTATTCGAAGAACAAATGTGATACACTTTCCTAGGCGTCTTTACACATAACACACCAATTTGGTATAGCCAAGTGCATGTTAAGTCTATCAATGGTAGGAAGCTTATCTTTGATAGCCCTCCATGATATGATTGAAGCTTGAGATAACCTGTTCTTACACCATACGACTTTATACCAACGAACCTTGGTGAGGGAACCCGATAGAATTTCCTATAGGATAGGTTGGTGAATTTTCCTTTGGTGGATGGTCTCCAGATGTTCACATCCTCTTTTATCATGTACAAATTGTTGGACCCCGATCTTTGAGTGAAAATTTACATGAGTAAAATGAAATTTGAGAAGTGTTTTTGTATATGTATGGTGTCATAGATGATTTAAATTAAATGATATGGATAAGAAAAGAAATGATTTGATTTTGATATCTTTGGAGTTTTGAGTGGATTGGTATGGTTTCTGAAATTAAGTGGATGAGTTGATTGAAATTAAGTTGAAAATTAAGAATTAAAAAGAAAAAAATGTAAAAATTTGAAGAATTTAGAAAGTTTGACTTTGGGGATGAATAGTGATAAAATGTTTGACTTGAGAGTTGACTTTTTGTTTGAGGCAAAATTTGAGAAAATGATCTTCTGGAAACTTGTAGTTTATGTCAAGAGCTTTTCGTAGACATAAAGTTTGATATTTT
>JAOSBK010000003.1:18447100-18465126 GCA_027568895.1 Erythroxylum shatona
ACTTGTATGACTCTGTTATGATAACTCGACTTGTATCTTTGTGTAACTCGAGTTGTGTCAACATATTTTATCTTAAGCTCTTTGACACCTCGACTTGTGTAATGAGTAACTCGACTTGTTCATCCAACGGTCATATTCTAACAAATCTCTCATGATCTTCAATTTTAATGCCTTAATAATGTTGGATAATGTTTCCTTTTTGATTCCACAGTAATTTATAAGTCTTCCAATCTAAGAACACCTGCAATAAATTTCTTAACCAATTCTTATATATTTTATTATTATCAAAACATAAGAAGGATTATTTTTGTCAACCACCATTGGTCCAACACATGATAGTCTATCGAAAAAAGAATTAAGACATTATGAAGCCATTTTTGATTGAATTTTTATGCAATAAACTTGCCATAAGGAAGATACATGAAGTTCTCATGTCTCGAGTAATCAGTTCAGTGTCCGGTAACACACGATAGCCATTCTATTGAGATTTTTTCTTTTACAAAAATCTCAAATGAAGTTTTTAGAGAATGTCTTCAGCATGAGTATGTGATAATGAGATTGAGCATTTGACTTTTTTGCATTTTTTGATGTTACATTATCACATACTATATGGTTATAAAGAATGTGAGGATAACATAAAGATGTATCCCTTATGTTTGTGGATTTTTTGAGTGCTGATGAGAATGCAGCCATCAAAGTGGCCTTTCAAGTCAGTTTTTTGAATTATTCTACTTGCATATTGGGGGATGTCTTTGGTTTTATGTTTGGTTATTCTGGCTAAAAGTGTTGGCCTTACATAATATTTTGAGATATGAATAAAGGCATTAGATGGAGGAAAGTTATTGCTCAAGTGATCTATTCACCCAAAGGTGGTAAAATCATAAGAATTGATAGTTTGTACTCTGATCACTTTTATGTGGAGGTTTAGTTGCATATATTATGTATTTAACCCTCAGGTGTTTCATAATATGTATGATCGGATTTTCAATAAAGATACTATTTAATGACTTTAAGTATCGATATTGTCCTACATTTGTGTTAGTTTAAACATTATTATTTTGAAGTCACCTTTTCAGTCAACAAAAGTAGTGTCATCATTGAAACCCTGTCTGGTGTCAATACAAAGAAGTGGACAGAAGATGTATTGAATGCTATGGAGATAGCTGTGGTTGATATGACCATACGGATGGATAGGTCATCTCCACTTACATCTATGAGCTCGAAAACTCATAATGCAGTCTATGAAACCTGGGATTAGTGTAATAGATTATATCTGATGACCATTAAAAGATCCATTCCTAACCATCTGCTAAGTGGACTTCCAGACACAGGCATAGCGAAGGAGTTTCTTAATAATGTCTCTCAGAGGCACATAGTCTCACCTGATGTTGAGACAAGTGCCTTAATGATAAGGTATATGGGAGAAAAAGGGGAGTAATGGAGTACATATCGAGAATGATTCATCTTCACAGTAGATTGAAGATGTTGGGATTTCAATCCTTTGATAGCCCATTGCGTTGTTGAGAAGAAGAAACTCAAGTTTGCTGCTCTTACAGCCCTCGAAGCAGCTTAAGGGAAGACAAAGATGAAGGCCGCTAAGTTCGAATGTAGAAATTCTAAATCTTCTCCACATACTGATGTTAGTCAAACCAGTGCTAATAAAGATTCTAGGGACATAAAGAAACCAATAGTATGAGGTTTAAAAGGAAAGAATGAGACTATCAGGTTACTCTTTGGCTTGTCAATTATGAATCTAATTTGCAATAGTTGCATTAAGTACTTGGTGACTAAATAGTGGAGTATCTGATCAAGGTGCTTCCACGATGTAGTAGTTCATATCAAGGATAAAGCCGAATAAAAAGGAAGGAGAAACTGATGGTTCACAGCAATAAAGAAGTGGAAGTAATATCTATAGGAGATGTATATATTGAACTTTCTTGTAAGGTTCATTTTAAGTTTTACACGACATATTTTATATGTGATCCTTTGATCAAATTTGGACAAAGAGGGTTAATGTTTTGTATCTAATGCTTCTGTTGTACAGTTGTTTAACGCAAAAAATAATGGTACAACCTTCTTTTCATATGGTTTATATAGAATATGTCTTACACCAAATTAGATAAATGCTTCTTCGTATCTTACTAAACAAGTTATTAAATGAAGGACCCTGATAAATGAGAAGTCATACATAGTGTGGAATAAAAGTTTAAGCCACATTTCCAGAGCTAGGGTTGAGAGATTGATCAAGGAAAGCATTTCTCAAGCATAGATTGTGATGATCTAGGAACATGTGCTAACTATTGTAGTGGTAAGTTGACAAATAAGGATATTAAGATCAACTCATGCTTCTTGCTTGTTGAGTCTAATATATAAACCTTATACAGTTGCATTGTGCAATTCTAAATGTATTCTGATATTTTTTGATGATTATTCCCATCACAGTTATGTGTTCTTGCTTAAAGATTGAAGGTTGAGAAATGATTGGGAAAATTCATCAAGATAGTCAGATTTGACCGAACATGGTATTTCAGGACTTTAAAAGATCCGTTTTCCATATATTTGAAATCAATTGAAATAGTGACTTAATTCACTATGTCGAGTAGTTCTGAGCAAATAGTATATTACCGAAAGGCATAACAGCACCCTAAAGGATTTGAAGAAGTCAATGTAGAACAAGAATAATCTACCTAATTATCTAAAAGCTTAAAAACTCAGCCTTGCACACATTCATGTATGGGGCTACCCTACTGAGATAGTATAATCCTTATAAAGAAATACTGCATGCTCGTTCCGTTCATTGCTATTTAGTAAGATATCTTAACCGCTTTAAGGCTACAGATTTTACTGTAGAGAAGGAGGAGCCAGAATAGTGGAATCACAAATAGCTAAGTTTTTATAATACTATATCTATAATGATGGTGGGCCTATTAACCTTTCAGATGATAGTAGGGCAGATACTACATATCATATATCCGCTACTCATACAGTTAGATCTGGTGGATCTAGGTCTTTGTACTGTGCCCGTATAGGAATAAGAACCCATACTTGTAGACACAAAGGTTCCTGGGGGTACAAGATATAATACAGTTAAGTGAATCCACTAGAGTGAGATGACCTACTATTCCATTTAATTACATAGTTTATCAGGTGTACAAGACTATGATATTAGACATGTTACAGATCCAGTTACTTTAACAAAAGTTGTTTTTAGACCCAATGCGGATATGTGGTGGGATGCAATGAATGACGAGATGCAAGACATAGAGCATAGTAAGGTCTGGGAGCTAGTTGGTTTGCAACGGAACTGTAAACTTATTAGTTGTAAACAAAGTTTTTGAACCTAAAAGATTTCACGATAAAGTTCAGTGGTTTATACGCTTACTCAGTTGCCTAATAGTTGACTCAAAGTGAAAGGTTGACTTTAAGGTACCTTTTCTCTCGTATCCTCACAGGATACATTTTGAGTGATTAAGGCAATTGTAGCTCATAATAATATAGAGTTACATCAAATGGCTATCAAAATCGCTTTTCTGAGTAAAGACCTTTATGAAGAGGTCTATATGGTACAAACTGAAAGATTTAAGGATTCAGATGGAACTGACATGGTTTACGAGTTATGCAGATCAATATATGGTTTACATCAAACCTTCTGAAAGTGATACCTTATATTTGATGAGGTTGTCGCCTCTTTCGGCTTCATGGAAAATAAAATTAAAAAGATGCTCATATTATGATGTCAAGGGGAGCAAAGTTATCTTTCTATTAATACATGTGGATGATATATTGCTCACGTAAAATTACTTGACCATGCTGTATGAGGTTAAGCAACTTTTAGACAAGAACTTTGACATAATGGATCTTGGTGTAGCATCTTCTGTCTTAAGTATTCAAATTCACCAGGACAGATCTCAATACTCATCAGACCTCTCATAGAATGCAGTCTAGTGAATGCTGAGATACTAAAGGAATCAAGGATTATATGTTGACATATAAAAAAGTCAACATACTAAAGCTCATAGGGAATTCAGATTTAGATTTTAATTATGTGTCTGGATGATCGAAAGCTCTCTTAAGTTTGTAGATGGTACAATATCGTGGAAGTGTGTTAAGAAGTCAAGATTAACTTTCTCGTCTATGCATGTAGAGTACATGTTATGAGACTGCTTCACAGACAGATTAGCCCAAAAACTTGATTTCTGAGTTGTCTATGGTTGATTCAATGGCTAGACATATTTGGTTGTACTGTGGTAATCTTCTTGCCCTATTTTTAATAACAACAAAGAATATCACAGGGTCTTAGCATTTAAAGGTCAATTATTTGGTCATAAAAGTGTTGATACAAAAGGTGACATTAAAGTTTGAAGCATTTAAAGACCGAGAAACTATAAGTCGATCTTTTAACTAAAGGACTTCTCTCACTTGTGTTTGTGACACAAGTATGCATTATGGGTGTTTTGATGTCTTTAGACTCTATTAGTTAGGGGATTGTTAGGTTTACTCCATGTACATTTGTACATTTTAATGTATTATGACAGTATGGTGGTTCATCGATAAAGATAATCATCGTTTATCCTCAGTAATACTTATTGTCATACATTGTCATAATAGGTATAAAAGTCTTAAGACTTATGTCGATCTTAAGTATTTAAAGGTCATTGGGCATATATACAGATTGACCTTGTACTTATGTCATTTAGATGCATACAGTTCTAATACGGATATCCATGAATTTGACATGGCATAGGAGGATATAATCTTTTAATCCCATAAAATGTTCTCTAATGCAGTTTAGCATTCAATTGGAGAACATAAAGGTTTTCTCTAATGTAGTTCAACATTTAGTGGGAGGAAACAAGTTTTCTCTAATGCTGTTTAGCATTCCGTGAGAGAAAATATGATTTCTCTAATGCAGTTTAGCACATGTGGTTTAGTATAAAGTTGGAGGAAACGAGAACTATAAACGAAGATAATATAATTTAGATCATAAAGATATCATCCTAGTTTGCCACACTCCATTTTCTCATTCATATTAGTGAGGTCTTAGGTATAGTGATTGTATTGGATTTGTGTTACACATAACACATGCATTTGATACTTTTCAGTATCAAAAGCCTTGCAGGATAGAATGATGGATTTTTATTATCTTTGGATCAAATGTTTTGTTTTTAAACTTAGTTGACTAATTCAGTAGCATGACTTAACTGAATTTTTAAATTGTTTTAAAACTAGAATCAAAATTACAGTTAATGTTTGTCCAAAGAATGTTGGACAATTTTGTCCTTTCCTATAAAATTGGACAACTATTAATTGCATTTTTTGGGTTTTAAATAAATTATTGGTTAAGTTACGTAATTTGATCAAGATAAAGATAATAAAGTAGTCCAATAAATGATCTAAATCAATAGGTCAAGGTTCAGGTAGAAAATAAATCTCAATTAATATGGACCGGACCCATCGACCTTATGATGGAGAAGCCCAATATGGAAGCTATATAAAGATTAAGGTCTTCTATAATTGCTCATATCAATCGTAAGCATAAGAAATATTTGACATCTTAAGAGAGTTTACGTATTGAAAAAATTGTAGAAAGAACTAAACCTTGTGTCAGGAAACATTTTCCGTAAAGGCCCTCGGAGATTCGTGATCGTTTGAAGCTTGAAATCGACATCGGAATCAGAAATGGAACCGAAATCAGGTATTCTGCATTACTTTCATTTTTAATCCTTTCATATTTGATTCTGAGTACGTAATAAGGTCTACACTACGTATTACACGTATTTCTCGTAAGTTTCTTGGAAGCTCCTGGATCAGTCAAGTGCTTACGTAAGCTTGAACCTAAACACTGATCTTGGGTTCAACTTTAGTGATAGCAAAGTTGTATTGCATCTAAAGCCAACAACATATTGGTGCAATTAATTCTCTGTTTTTCTTTTTAGATCCTTTCAGATCACCTGTACCTAAATACCCTGTGCCCCATGTTCCCCCTACGTAATGGCTTGGATGTAAGGGAAACAGAAGGCACGAAATATTTGGGCACAGAGGAATAGGAACAGTGTAAGTTTTGTATTCATCCAATAAAACCTACGTAGCTAATAAAAGTGGAAATTTGCTTTCAAATGACAAAAATTAAACATAACACAGAAAGGTAAAAAGTTAAAGGCCAATGAGAGTGGATGGCGTGTACAGATCTAGTAAAAGTCGCACGCTCCTAGACGCTAACGGCTAGAATTGGGTTACCTGGCCGCATTTGAGAAATAAAGCAATTGAACGCGCAGTGAGGAGGGTACTTGTGCAGGCCAATTGAATCGTTAATCTGACCGTCAATTCAGAATAGTTTCTTTTATTTTATTTTCTTAGTTTTCAGTGTAGTCTTATTCAAGTGATGGAATGTGTTGTAAATAATTTGATTTTTTTGATTTCTAAAATTAAGATGACAAGAGGATGCCGGAAATAATCTTTAGTGCGTGTACTGCGACACTTGAATTAAATGTAACATGTAAAGATCAGAAGGCTGATAAAAGATTTGAGCCAACGGAATTATACAAGAGTAGAGTTTTCCAAAACAGTTGTTTTGTTTTTTCTTGTTTCATACCTAGATATTGAGAAAGTCGTGGTCACTTGTATTAATGTTAACTACTTTCAGATATATATCAGTTAATTAGATCATCCTGAATTTAATGTATAGGTTCTAATTCGATTAATGCAGTTCTTTTTGGAAGTAAATTCGATTAATGCAGTTGAAAGGCCATTTACTTTAAGGATATTTAGGTTAATTTGGTTTTATTTTTATTTTTATTTCTCTTTCTCTTTCTTTTCAAATAAAAATTACTAGTTTGTTAACGTAAATGTATCTATCCTTTTATTACTTATAGTAATTAAATATTAAATAAAATTTAGGGATAAAATATTTTATAAATTAATTAAGTAAATAATTTTATTTAAATTTCTTATATATTATTCATTAATAAATATTAAAAATTTTATAATACTTTATTAAAGTGAATAGTTAAATAAATAAAATTTTATTTATAAGCTAATTTTTCTTTTAATATATTTTAAATTATTATTTGATTTTATTTTTTAAAATTAAAATCTAAACTAACTATAAAAAATTAAATAATTAAATTAAATTATTTATAATTATTGTTAGTAACTAATATCAAGTAATCAAATAATATATTTAATTAATGATAAATCATATTACAATAAAAAATGATAACACAAAACAAATTTTCTTTTTAAATTTTCATAAGTTATGTATCTGGAAGAATTTAAAATGAAAAATAGACATTTTAAATTAAAAATTTAAAAATAAAAAATCATAGTAAAAATTAAAGGCCATTTGAATAGATTGGGCATAGATTGGGCAGCTTTGTCATTTACCGGTAGAGTACAATTGATCAATGTTGTATTAAATTCATTGCACATAGATTGGGCAGCTTATATTAGTCTTGTTACATCTCTAATTAAGACTGTAGAGAAACTGTTTAGGAATTTCTTATGAGTGGGCTCCCCCGACTCTCCTTACATGGCTAAAGTCTCTTGGAAAGTTCCATGTCAGCCTAAGGTAAGGGGGAGTCTTGGGATTTTATTCCATTGAAGCTTAGCAGCATAACACTTCGTATGAAGAGAATACGGAGATTATTAAGTCATTCTTGTGGATCCGGTGGATTTACTGTTATCACTTGAACCAACAGGATTTTTAGACATGTGAACCTATATATATGATGTCTATGTTGGTTTGTGCCCAATTAGTTTGGTTGTAGTTTAGCGACAAAATAATTTAAAAATATTCTTTTTCTTGTACATGTTTAGATGTATATGATAAAATTTATAGGATAATTATAAATTGCAAATGAAATTATAATGACATTATAATTATAAAATTCATATTATATTTATGTATTATCTCTAAATCGTTCTTAGTTATTATTATATTAAGACTGGATATTAATAGAACGTAAAAAGACTATCACAAATTATAGTTTTTTAATGCAATGTAAAATATATATTGCACAAAAATTGAGTATACAAAATTTCATTGGGGCATACCCCAAGCCATAGTGTGGTCCACTATTAGCCTCATCTAAATACTACAACACAAGTATATCTAATATTCAGCAGATTCCCAACATTCCCTGCCGTTCCTATATACCACAGATTCATCATTCCTTCATGGAACTACAGTATACTTGTTCCTAATAGCTCATAATCATAACCAGTGACTAGCCCACAGGTAAGTAACGGCAACCTCCACAGCACATATCTACATCCATCGGTTGGAGCTACTGCCCATTTCATTCCAAATACTTCCGAGACACATTTCTTCTAACTCATATTTGCTAAGATAATGCATCCCTAATTGTTCCAAAATTATGCAACACAATATAAGCCCCACCATCCCCTTTACAACCAGTGAGGCTAGTAAAAAACAATAAAATTCTCCCAAAATCCCCATAGCAAAAGCATCAAGCCGTCCGAATCTTGATTTCAAACCTACAATACAAGCATAGCTACCTGTAGGACTAACGAGAACATTACAAAGCATGAATGCCCTTATCCCATTACACCCAGAATCCTTTACGAGACATCCAGAACACATCAAAAGTCTAAGGAAGACAACAACTAATACAATGGTACATTCAAAGTTCACCCCCATGATCCCTATACACCCTATATGTGCAAATTTAGCTGTATCAAAATCAGCAGCTTACACAATCAAAGCAACCATCCTACACGCACATGGACCCCTTAGGGAGGCTAGTACAAGAAGGAATCTGAAAGGAGGCCAATGGCCACCTGCAAAGATCGGGTCCAGCATAACCACCTCCAGGCGCATATGGAGTTCCATCAACTTCTTCCCAATCTTCATATAGTTAGGTTGTCAATTTACAGATTGTAGGCTACAGGCCGAGAGCATAACCCCCTACATGATTCCCATCCCTTCTATACAACCAGTAACATAAAATAGAATACATACAGTTTTCCTCAACACAACATAACATATTTACGTAACTACAATGCCCTCATATATAGCCAATAACATAGAACAAGTAGAGATAGTATAACTCAATTCATCACAACACATTAGAATTTTACAACTAATGTGACCATGTATCCGACAGTCAAAATGTAATGCATTCTCTAGGATATAATCTGTACAGGATGCTATAAATTGTTGTTTGGATTCTTAGGATTACAGTCGAATGGGTAATGGTGGCAGACTCCAACTGGATCAAATTGTGAATCCTCCATATTGTGTAAATGGAGCACATGAGACCTAGTATAACAGCCTTACTTCTCAGCCTATCCCCAACAAACTCCTTTCGGATCCAACTAATAGCCCTGCCTAAAGTAGACATCGGATGATTCAACCCTAGCTACAACCTAACGGCATGCCATATATCTCTAGTATAGGCACATTTAAAAAATAAATGCTCAGCACTTTCGACTTTTACTTGACAGAGGACACAGGTCCTATCAATATCTAAGAACTGAAGGTTATCTTTGGTAGGCAATTGGTTTTAAAGGCTTAACCAGATGATAAAGGAAAATTTAGGAGGAATTTAATTTCTCCATATGAAGGACATCCATGATTTTCTAGAAGTCGAAGATCGCAAAATGTCATAATTTGTGATGATAACACACCATTCACACATAATCTCTGCATGCCCTGAACTACCTCCATAGGCCTACCCAACTTGTCAACCAGTTTATCACGGATCAGTTTTAACTTCTTCAATAAAGGGGAATCTCTTGGATGCAGGGACCATTCCCACACATAAAGGAAGTAGATAATCTCATAAACTAAAGTATAGAACTGCTTAAACAAATGTATGGTTGTTTGTTAGAGAACAAGCTCAATGAACTAACCCGATATGGGAAATCTATTTTGGAACATTACTTGTATATCTGTGGAAATTCTCATTTTGATGATTATATAAGTGATCATTTGTCTTGAGATCTCCAAAGTTATCTTGTATAGTGATTGTTATGTTTTGATATTTATGATCTATTCTAATCATAGATCGTTCAATTAGTATTCATTGGATATAACATGAATTATATAGAGATAGTTGTGTGATCAATATGTAATTCATCACCCTAAAGTAATTAAGGATAATGTTCCATTGTTCTCAATTAGTATTAATTTGGGAAATCGTTGGCTAAGGTAGAATGACATTTTCTAAATATTTTACAAATATCATTAATTGAATCAATAGCTGACAAAGAACTAATATGATTGGACCCAAAATAGAGTAGACATTAATTTCATGCTCTATATCTAATTGGAACATTATATGATAAAATGAATAAATTATACGGAAAAATCATGCACGGAAAGTTAGTTAAAACTACTTTGACATTCTTAAATATTTGGGTAGTTATAATGTGTTACTAGATATAAATTTTGATATATGATTATAAATTGTTTAACTGGGTAGTCAAGATTGATATCTAGCAACACGTCATGACTATCCAAATATTTAAGAATATCAAAGTAGTTTTGACTAACTTTTCGAGCATGATTTTTTCTGTATAATTTAATCATTTCATCATATAATGTTTTAATTAGACGTAGCTAATTCTAATTCATCATTATCATCATTAAGTCACGCAGTGAAGTGGGGTCTGGGGGGTCTGATAGTACGCAACCGTATTCCTATATTTTAGAGAGATTGTTTCCAGTAGATCTACATGCAGATGTGACAGGATAATAGTGATGCAGGCTAATTCTAATTCTAATTTATAATAATTGCCAACATATTTGAAAGCTTAAAAGATCTCACATAAATAATAGGCTGAAGAGAGTAAAGATATTTTAATTAAGTTGGACTTGATTGTAAAGTTTGATAAATTTTATGATTAAATATAAGATATTTAATGAATAAGGGTTAATATGAGATATTGGATGTTATTTGGACATAATTGGTATTTAATTACAATTATTTGTAATTCTAATTAAAGTTTAATTGACATTAGAAGTTAATTTCAATTAAATTATAAAAATGTTCAAAACTTATTATAAATATACTTAAACTTTAATGAAGCTAATACTTCTTGCTTAACCCTATGTATAAGAATTTTAGAAACCTCTAAACTTGTTGGTAGATATCGTTAGAGACCAGATACTTTTTATGGTTACAGTGGTTGAGATGGATCAATTTTGGAAATGATTCAAGAGATACGACAAGAATATGATCAAGTTTCGAAATGAGACATGGATCAAGATTCAGACTTTATTATGATCTATACATTAATCATTTTATAGAATTAAAGTGATCTTGACTTTCTAGAACTCAAAATACAAAAAAGTTGCTTAATTATTCTGCTGCAGTCGGAATCTAATCTCATCCCAATTTCCCAGGAGTCTCTCGGACAATGCTACATTTAATGAAGGAGACTAGTGAGAAGCTAGTTCAAGATTAAATTAAAGGATGGCTCGAATGCCCAATTTTGGATTGATAATTGGAGTGTCTTGGGCCCAATGGAGGACAATGACTTGTTCCATACCATTAGATGCCACAATGAAACAAGTGATCTTGGATAATGATTTCAGTCATGATCAGTAAACGAAGGATGGTATGTCAATGTAGTTACAAGGAAGATTTAAGTGCATAAAGCTCGGGTGATTGTATTCAATGGGCAAATAAACTCTACATGGACCTTTATAAACGGGTCATGTAAGGAATCACTAAGTAGTTAAGAACCCAAAAATCCTATAGTTGAAACGAGTTTGGTTCCCTCATCTTGTCCTAAAAACAAGCTTCATTCTATGGCTAGCTATTCTTTGCTGGCTATCTGTCAAGGACAGAATTACAGGACTCGCAATCTCTACTATCTGTATTCTATGCAACACTGTACCTACGACACATGATCATCTATTCATTAGTAGTGAGTATATAGACTACTTATGAAAGAGGCTACTTAACCTATTTCTTGTAACCTGTACAGCAACAAATTGGCAAGCGATCATAAATTGGATTTTAGAGAAGAGGTGGAATGAGAGCAAGGGCTTACTATTCAAGCTTCTATTTGCTAGACCGGTGCACGAAATAAGGAGCGAAAGAAAATTGCGTCAATTCAAGTATCAAAGTAGAAAATAATAGAGCCTTTTAGAGGAGCTCATTCACTCGAGGAAAATGCACAATGATTCTTAACCGATACAGACGATAGATTAGTTGATTTCATAGAAAAGTCTACTTAGCTTTACTATGAGAACGGAGTAAAGCGATTTTGATTTCAAGGCACTCTTGTACCCCTTGAATATTTTGTAAATCATGTACTCTTTTTGAGTTCTTAATACATTTAATTAAAAACAGAAATCACGAAGGCCGATTCTGTTTTTACGGGCCCGCAGGACCTCAGATGGCCTCATGCCCAAAAGCATACACGGTCACGGAACTTCCTTCCGGGGGAATCCTGCTTTTTCTACTTTTTCGTGTCTACAGATGCTGTTTCACCAAGTATAAATCTTTTGTGTGGGCGATTCAAATGACAAGAATCCATCGGCTACTCATCAGTGATTAACATGCGAAGATCTATGCAGCATCACACGATTTGTTTTCAACTTTTATAAGGTTCCAACTCACTTAAGCATATTATAGAGGAAAGGCTGGATACATGAAAAAGTGATACAAGAAGCACAACTCCAAAGATATATTTACATCGTAAATTACAACTTTCAGACTCAAATTTAAACTAGAATTTGTACAAATTTCCGTTGATAAGCCTCTCCAATGGAATTCAAGGACCCAAAAATACACTAAAGGAAAACTTTCATCTCGATGACCTCAACACTTCTTCACTTGCGACAATACAGATGCTGGTGCTACGAGTGGGTGACTCTTTTCTATTAATCAATCCAAGCCCACTTCAGAACCATCATAAACCATCAAATCCAACGACCTTTCCATTATTCTTAGTCAACAACTCAATTTTATTTACAGTGACATTCTTTTGATTAATCCTGAGAATCCTTTGGACATATCTACACTAGGTTTACTCTCACCAGAACTTCAAAATTCATCTCCAACTAGTTAAAAACGTGATTGTTTTTGGATTTTGGCTCCCTCCTCACTATACACTTGGTGCTGTTGGTTTCAAAATGGGGTTCTACGCCAGAGCAGGGATGCTGCAATTCCTGTCAAGGCAATCGAACCCCTCAATTCTCACAGATGGTTTGTTCCCAAAATTTGACCTGACACAGCTTCCTTTCCTTGTAGACGATGTTGGGGATGATGATAAACCCGATGAACACTGATTCTGTGTGACCGGCGAGAATGGGGAGAGTTTCTCATCCCCAAATCTAGCATCATGAATTAATGGGTTAGCTACTCTGCTGGGCGGCGATCCGCAAAAAAAAGGGGGTGGCGACGAGGCTACTTGTGTATTCAATTGCCCCCTACCACAACCACCCTGCACGTAATAAACCAACAAGAAGTCATCTACCATAAATCAAGCAAGTTTAATGAGATTAAAGTTTAAGAAAGAGTATGGCACCAACAAGCTTTTTCTAGTAAACAAACAAGGAACCACAAATTAATCCATGTTCCACAACCTTGATGTACGCAATGTTTCTTTAGCTGTTGACATATCACCTTTCATACAGGGACAACTTCCAGATTTAAAGGAAAACTTCCCACAAACGTTAACTGCTTTAAAAGCTTAATTAATTTCCCAGTCACTAAGCAATTACCAAAAACTGAATCCAAAAGCACCCAAGTGTTGAGTACAAAAATTAGAGAAATGACCCCAGAGGGAGAGAGCGTTTACCTCTTTTAGGATGACGTCCAAAAGATCATTTCCCGCTTTAAAATCGCAAAGCTCCGCCTGGTGACTGAAAATAAAAGTCATTTTAATCAGCCGAAATTAGAAGATATCCAATTTCCAGTAGGTATAAAAAATCGCAGAGATAATATAAAGAGGATTTAGAAGAGAACAAATAAATACCTAAGATGAAATCTGAAAAACCGAACAGGGTGGTTGTTATCAGCCGTGTGGAGGACACCGAAGCGCCGTGGTTTAGGACAAACAATCGGGTCCATCCGCTCCGACAAGGGAACAGAAACAGATCCATGCTTCTCTTCATGGATCGAGACTGGGAACACACAGTGTTGCATTTTTTTTCCTTAAAAGTTCTATATATCAACAAAATTCCTGCACAGCACCACCTGAAACGGTTAAGCTTCGTTGCTGAAATAACAGATCTAACCCGTACAGTGAACAGTTCGTAGGATAAACAATTTTTTGGTCTAACCATAGAAATAGAAGAGAAAGTAGAAGAAAAAGATTATATTAAGGAGAAGCCTCGTTTATTTCCCTTGTGTAGCCAGACAAAAACGAGATCTGTTCCATAATTTTCACAGATCTAATTACAATTACAACAAAAAAAGAACGAAACCTTAAATAGACATAGAAATAATTTATTCTTCTTAACAAAAACAGAAAATTTGAGAAGAAGGAAGGGAAGAAAATGAAAAAAAAAAAAAAAGGAAAAGGAAGTTACACAAAAAATAAAAAATGGAACAAGAAAAGCAGGAAAAAGAGGGCATACCTGAGGTGCAAAACTGTACAGAGTTGCTCTGAGTATTTGAGAAAATTTGTAAAAACAACCAAGTACTGTGAAAAAAAGAAGTGAAAAGGAGATAACCAGCCCTGAGATTTGAAGGTACAAGCGCAAATTGCGAAAGAAGGATAGAAGGGATGGGCCTCTTGCTATATAGACACACGCAAATAAAAAGCAAAAGAAATTACTAGTGAGAGATAGAAGACTAAAAAAGAAATAATTATATTAAAAAAGGTGTGTCTATGAGGGAGAGAGAGAGAGAAAAGAGCGAGGTCGTTTGGGGATTGGGCAACGGCACAGCTCATTCAAAGTCACACAGAGAGAGCATTGAAAGAAAACAAATTCCTGCTGCTGCACGATAATGCAACGTTCCCACTTCTTTCTTCTATTTTGTTTTAATAATTACTCTTCACGCAGCCGGTGCCTCCCGCGAAAAATATCATCGCTTTACCAATTCCCAACTCCTTTTACTTTAGAGAAAAAAAAATATCTAACCAAATGTGAACGTGTAACTTACCAAACCAAAGCTTCCGACGGACGTGATCGGCATTACATTGCATGATCCCGATCCTTCCGATCTTAATTAATATCGCCTGTATGGTTTGGCTACATACACTGCTTTCCATTTCCAATTCAACCATACTTGGTACTATTCTTTTATCGAAAGTCTCACGCCACAACAATTGTTTTTTCGGATTTAAGATTCAATTTCCAGAAATTGAACTTTCTGTCATAATATATTTATATTATAACGATTCATCAAATCCTGAAACGAAAGCTTTCATAAACTGATATTAAGAGTCATCTACCTTAACATAGAACTCCCAAAAGAATAATGCCTTGAAGGACAACGTTTTTAATTAGTAATCTAACAATTTGTTAATATCATTATTAATATTTAAACTTAAAATTGTATTATTTTTGTGGAATCAATTGAATTATTAATTTGTTGATGGTTATGCATACACGTGTTCGTGGCATCTTATGTAAATATCGTAAATAAAAACAATTTGTCGAGTCCACCCGACTCATAATGCTCTTAAAATTTGACACGACATTTTATTCGTTTACTTTAATTTAGACTAACATGTTCTTTTTCCTCAGATATTTTTTCATGTGGGAGACACGGGAATTGATCCACCATTCACGTAACAGAACGCATTTACTAAAATATAAGTTTAAAAAAGGAAATATAATGATTAAATCACATAATTGTGGGAGGGCGGATGGCAACAGGCTATGGTATTGGTACCCCTCGCTCCCTCTCTGGCTAGGAATAGGATCATTGCCATCCTTGCATTTATTCAGACTTGGACTAATTTTTTAAAAAAAGTAGAAAGTGTATTTTTAATTTTATATTGTAATTAAAATATAATTCAAATCATAATACTTTATAACGTTTAAAAAATAAATTCTAATGTTTACAAATAATTTAATTTTAACTTTATTAAATTTATTATTTATAAGAAGTCTTAATATTTTTTATTTAATAAAATAATCCAACTCAACTTTGTATAATAATTATATGTAAAAAGTCCTAACATTAAATAATCAAATCACCCCATACATAAGCTCGCAAAAGTGTACGGTCACTCCTCCTTGATCTTTTGCTTGGGATATAAAAACTGCCTCATTCACCATTGGATTTGAGTATAGTATTAACCCCACCTTCATACTAACGCTCTCGCCTTGGTTGATTACATCTTTAATCTCCAAATATCCATCTATGTCTCTTATGTAAAGCCAGTAACCTAATCTCATTGACTTAGATATGCCTTCTGGATCTTTGAAATAACCTAACATATAATTGCTTGTTTAGGTTCATTGTTCTATTGTTAAGAAATCACAGCAAAATCTAATCTTGTATATAATAGAATAATAACAAAACTTTTTCATTCAATTTCTTAAAAGTTAAGATCACTTTAAATTTTATAATTTGATTAACATATGAAAATAATATAAAATAAATGTAAATTGTACCTTTTTGTATTGTTTGATCCTTTTTTCTTGAATTTTTTTTGAAAAATAAATAATTGCATGAACTATAGGTAAAGCTAATTTAACTTTATAATGAGTTATAGGCTAATAGCCTTCATTCGGTATAACTAAAAATTCAATAAGTGGTAAAACATTACAATATAAGCAGTCCTAAACCAACATTATAAGCAAATTATAGTTTTTTTTGCTTTCAAGTCAGGTGAAAGAGCATTCTTTACATTCTTAGCAAAGATAGCTAATCTAATCCAGTTGACAATCTTGTCTGCTAATTGGTACTTCACTTCTTCCTAGTTTGTAAACATTTTGTCATTTCTTTCCTTCTAAAGTGTATAAATGATAGTAGTAAGGTTGCTTTAGGAAGTATTCCATTGGACATTCCATGTTTAAAGTGAGTGATTACCCAACTTAATGTTTGCTCCCATTCATACAAGTAGCCGTCTCCTACAATCAAATGTAAGATCTTGCCCCAAATTGCTTTAGAGAATTTGTAAAGAAAAAAGAGATGATCTTTGTTTTTCAGTGCCACCTTATATAGTACACAAGTAGAATCCATATCGCCATGCCATTGACTTTTGGTTTTAAGCATATTTCTAAGCAGTAGCCAAATGATTAAAGAGCCTTTGGGATTCAAAGTATTTCTCCATAAAAGATTATACTAAGGGGCTTCAAATGATCTGTTGGTAAGAAACTGGTGGCAGGATTTGTTTGACAATTTACCACTCGAGTTGAGAGTCCAAGTGATTACATCTTCATTCTCAATTCAGTTGAGGTATGTGTTCCACTAGAGAGTTAAAACCAGCCTCATTTCCACTCCATGATGTTGATGGAGTGAGGATCAGCTCCACATAGGAGCATAAGATCATCAACATACAAGAGGTGACTTAAGTAGGTTGCACAACATTTGAAATGATATTGAAGGCCCTATTACAAGAGATTAACTTGTTTAATAGACTTGAAAACCCTTCCATTACAAGGGTGAATAAATAAGGATAAAAGGGATCTCTTTGTCTAATCCCCTTTGTATTTTTGAAGGGTTTAATGGGTAGTCCATTCATTAGCACACTTAGAGTAGGAGTTTGTAGTTTGTATATGTCATTATCTAATTGACAACTTTGTAAGGCAGGTGCAATGCTGACCGCGCGTCGTTTCGCTAGTCAAAATTAAAATAACTAGACTACTACTGTAGCAGTGACGAGTCTAGGTCGATTCCACAGAGAGTGTGTGTAAAGTTTATGAAATGAAATTAATCGGTGTATAGGAAAAAGGGGGGTTTTGGATTTTTAAAGATGAAATTAAAATAAAACTAACTAATAAAAACAAATTAAAGAAAACATGCAATAAAATGAAAAATGTGGGGAATTAGGTAGGGACCCGGTTCTTCGGTTCAATCTCGGCCTACACCCTGACTAAGCATATTTTATTAATTTATTGTTCTTTAACCTCTCCTAGAAATTATTAA
>JAOSBK010000003.1:18487112-18497701 GCA_027568895.1 Erythroxylum shatona
ATGTATGTATGAATGACATGTTAAATCACAACCATGGCATCTCCTTTTTTTCTTTTTGTGTTCTTCTAATTAACTGCATATATATATATACCAACTACAGCGTGGCTTCTAAGTTTTTAATTTGTTGATTTTGTGTTTTATTTGTAACATTGTTGTTTGTTTTTGTAGTAATTCTACCATTTGATATTCTAATTGTATATACTGTTCCTTCATTTCTTTTATATCTTGAGTCAGACTCATAGTGTATGTTTTAAGTAGGTGGTTAAATCCGTAATTTGGGTTTTTAAGATCATCTAATTTGTTTGCAGTTTCTATTGCAGAGGAGTTTGCTATAATTGGATTTGTAATTCTTATATTTGGTTTGACTATTTCAGGTTCATAGAATCGAAGGGGTCTTTCTATTTTTAGAGAATGTGATCGAATTAAAGGAGTAGATGTGAATGAAGAGGATGGTATATCTGAAAAAGAATGTCTTTTAGTACTGATGGGATATTGTATAGTAGGTAAAGTTCTTAATTTGGTTCTAAAATTTGTTCTTACTTTTGCAACATTATTAAAGAGCTGGTCAATATAAATTTTATCAGTATTTTTGAATTTAATATTGTGGTGAGAGTTTGTTAAAGCATAACTAATTTGATAAGTAATTGAAAAAAGATATTGACCAGTGGTCATTAAATTTTCGTTATAAAATTTATATGCTATCGTTTTTAATGTTAATTGTATTGGTTTGTTAATTAAGTAATTTCAATAAAACTTTTATGTTTTAAATGTTCTAGAAGTTCAATATGTTCTTGTAACTGTTGA
Organism: Erythroxylum shatona; assembly: GCA_027568895.1. NCBI lineage: Eukaryota > Viridiplantae > Streptophyta > Magnoliopsida > Malpighiales > Erythroxylaceae > Erythroxylum > Erythroxylum shatona. The sequence goes on from JAOSBK010000003.1 coordinate 18,487,917, forward strand.
CATACACTACAATTCTTTTGTTGATTACAGAGAGAACAACTTTGTGAATGTGAAGTCATCTAAGTTCTTCTACATTTTCTTGGTCTATCTAATCCATATTTATCTAAAATCCATTGTTACTAATTCCTGTATAAGTAAAGGTCTTATATAAAAATAATCGCTAATTAATTGATAAAATAGTCTATTAGTTAATCCTTGTCTAAGAACTGATATAAGAAAAAACATATATTGATTAGGATAATAAGTAAAAAAAGGTAATCAAAATAAAACACATACGAGGTATAGCATAAATAATAGTGATGACAATGATTAAAAGCATAATGGGTAATTCATAAACAATAAATAATTCATGCAATAAATCAAAATATAAAGAAAGATGATGCATTCTTAACAAATTAGTTTTGAAATATCCTTTAAGTCTCTTTTTAGATTTTGGAGATTATTATATTGAATATGTTTAACAATAAATAAATTTTGAGTAATCTGAAATATAAGTTCTTGATCATTCTTTTGTTTAGCTATTTCTAATTTTGGTTCGAGTTTATTTCTCCAATATTTATGATTTTCTGTTGTTTCTCTACTATTTTTAATTTGAGATTTAAGTGTTTCTTTAAGATCAAAATAATGCATTATAACTGATATTATAACTGATATGCAATAAGATTACAAAGAGTAACTTAATCAATAAGTTTCTTAATACAATTTTCATAAAATCTTCTAGTGTCATATACTGCATTCTTCAATTCTATAGTCATTTTTAGTATTCGACTGGTTTCATACATGCCTCGGTAGACTCTTGCATCAAAACTATTTTGAGCTTGTTGATTATATGTAATATAGTGTTCAATCATTGCATCTAGTCATGCTTCTCTTTCATATGTCTCTTTAATAGCAGTTTTTAAATATCGTTTTCTTTCAAAATAACTGGAATTCATGGCTGAAACATAAACAGAAAAGAAAAGATTAGTCTAGTAAGGTGGTTAAATGTTTTTATTGTTAATTAGTGAAAAGAATGAAGAGAATTAAATAAGCTTCAATGAAGAGAATTAAATAAGCTTCAATTGGCGACTAAAATAAAACAGTCTTAAAGTCATACTTTTTTCGCTTCCTTTGATACTTTATTGCCAAAATCCAAGCTCTTTGCAATTTGGAAAGAAAGAGAGTAGACTAAAGAGAGAGTTTATTTCGTCGTGAGCTTTAAAGCTCTAAGAGTTACATTATATAGGAAACGAAGGAAAGAAAACGCCAAACTATATGGTTGACAAAAGCTAGACAAGAAATAAAGAAAAATGTGAAATAAAAAGTAAAGCTAATAATGTATAGAAAACGACAAACGAAAAGCAAATTCCTTTGCTTTACTGACCATCAAAGGTCTACATTGAGTCAATTTTAATCAAAAGTAGATTCTTTTGGCTTTATTCTTCAATAATAGCTTCAATAGAATCTGTCTCGTGATCTTCTGTTTGATTGGTGGATGGACAGTGTTTGCAATGATGTTTTTTATGACCTTGCATTTGGCTACAAATTGCGCACTTCCATGTGTTATTGAGCTCTGCAAAGATTCCTTCAATGTTATGGAATGGGCTCATAAATTGTTTGACTAATTGCAGCGCTTCTGACTGCATATATACTCCTTCCAAACAATTGAGATTAAATTGATTAATAAGTTCCCAATCAACTGGATGATCAGGAGGTGTATCAATATGAGGATAGGTTCCATTGCTGATTCCAATATTGGTGAATGCTATGCGAGATAGCATAATGTCTGCATCTTTGACTGTATCTTGTGTTTTAAAGATAAGGTAGCTGCTCCAAATCTTGATGTAAATTTCTCGATTTTTGGCAAATCTATCCTTGTAATTCTTCACTACTTGTGTAAATCCAAGAGGAAACTCAGACAAAATCTGAGTGTTGATTACATAGAGTGTGTCAATCAATCCACTTTGAAATAATAGATAAGTAGTCAATGGTTTTGCTTCAGGTAGAACAATAGCCTTGGGTCCAAATTTGCCTATATTTTGTGGGTAATAGTGGAAGATTTTATGGGCTTCAGTCCAAGCATTGATATTTTGGAAACAGTCAACAAACATTTCTGAAGTCAATTTCCTTGCTTCTATTTGAACAACTTTGGTTGGAATTGCATGAGTTAGATCTAAATTGATGAGTTTATTTAATATTTGCATTCTGGATGTAGAAGGAGCAGGTGCTTTTAATACCTGAGCATATTGGGGACGTAATTCTGGATTCTGTTGTTTATATTTAGCAAAAGATTTTTCAGCTTCCTTCTTGGTTGTAAAGCTTTTGTGTAAAATACCTGAATGTCCAGTGATATGTATAGCTACTTTATGCCATACATCATAAAGTCCTGCCATAGGACCATTGTAAATTACGTAAGTCTTTGGTTTAGTTTCATCAACTTGTTTTTGGGATGGAGCTGGTTGTGCTTGAGTTATTTGTTGAGGAGTGATAGGTGTAGGAGTAGTAACTGTGGTGGTTGGATTGGTTGTAGGATTGCTTTCAATCTGGGTAGTAGGTTCTTTGGTATTCTATTTCAAAACTTGAATAGTGGTCTTCAATTGATTTATATCTCTAGTAATAGCTCCAATAATTTGTTGCTGGTTGACTAAATCTACTTCTTTTTGAGCTAGTGCTTCCTCTAAATTGGTAATAACTGCTTCCATTCTCTTATTAATATATCTGCAAGAAAATTGTCAGAGGATTTGATATAACTAATTTCAAATTGATATTGATTAAGTTCAAGCTGCCAACATATTAGTCTTCCTTGATTATAATTGGCTTGAATATTTTACCTAAGAAAACCACATAAATATTTAGAATGTGTTTGAATAGTAAATGCTACAGGCAATCGATCTATATGCTACTTTCTCAATGTTTTGAGACAAGCCAACATTTCTTTTTCATGCATAAGATATTTATATTGTGTGGGATTGAAAGTCCCATTGATATATTTGCATAAATGATATTTCTTTTGATTGGGAGGTTCTTCCAAAAGGCATCCTGCCCATGTTTCTATACTGGCATCAATTTGTACCAAGAGTGTATCCATTGGAAGATAATTATATAACTTAGGCAAATGTGTACATAAAGCTTTGAGTTTCCTCACAGCTTTTGTATCTACATCATTCCAACTCCATTGAGTTTTAGCACTGTATTTTAATTGTAAAGCTTTTCTTTCTTTTGCTAAATCACGAAAGAAACCTTGATCTGAAATGTAATTTAAAATTCCTAAAAAATTGTTGTACTTGTGTTCTATTTATTAATTGATCAAGAAAATTTTGAATTTTAGTTAAAATGTTCGGTTGTAATTTTAAATAGCCATTGTGGAATTCAATTCCTAAATATTCTATAGTTTGCTGGGCAATTCTAGCCTTCTTCTTGCTTCAAATCAATCCTTTTTCACTACATCTTTGAAGAACTGTCTTGAACTTTCTTCAAATGATCTAGTTTATCTTGATTAGAATAAATGATAATATCATCAATATAGACAAAAGTAAATTCTTCTAATCCTTTAAGATTATTATCTATAAATCTTTGATAAATACTTGGTGCTTGTTTTAAGCCAAATGGTAATACATTCCATTGATAATACTTTTGTCATGGACAGTTAAAAGCAATTAAGGGTTTAGTGTTTTCATGTAATCGTAATTGCCAATATCCAGATTTTGCATCTAAGGTAGTAAACCAAGTGTGTCCTTTTAATTTATTAATAATATAATCTTTTCGGGGTAATTTATATGCATCGCCTATAGTTGCCTCATTCAATTTTTTATAGTTGATAACCGTTCTATGTTTTCCTCTTTTTTGTTCAGCAAAATTGTTTACATAGAATGCAGGTGCTGAATGTTTACTAGTACTTGGGGTAATTAATATTTTTATAAGTAAATCTGCACATTCGTTTATAAATTTTTGAACATCTATTTGAGAATAGGGTATATTATTTCGAATATTTACTTCTTGTGTTGAATTTTTAAGTTTAATTTCTACAAGCTGCTTATTATTATTATTTATGGGATCTAAAGGGTTTTCACTACATAAATTTTCTAACAACGTTTCGATTTTGAATTGGATAGTCATATTATTAAGAAGGTAAAATTGAAGAGAATCTAGTTGAGATGTAATTTCTTGTAGTTGTTGATAATAGGTACTGTGGTAAATTGGAATTTTAAGAATTATTGATTTTTTATTTAAAGATTTAATTATAGGTGTTCGTAAAGTAATGCAATGTAAATATTGACAAAAAGGATTATATAATTTGAGAAAAATATTTCCCAATATTAATGGTAAACCTGATTCTTGTTGATATATTGAAGGTACTAAAAATGTATAATTTTCTATTACAATATTATTATAATAACTTACATATCATATGGATTTAAAACTTTTGTCTGCTATTCTTATTTGTAAAGGTTTGATTAATTTTTTCCAAGTTGTCAATAATTGTTTAGAAGCTATACATATTGTAGCTCCTGTATCTATATATGCATTTACTTTTTTATTCTGAATGATCACTTAAATAAAAATTGTATTGAGATTCACTTGGGGATTCTGAAATTTTTTTATAAGACTCATACTGATATATGGAAGAGATTGTAGAATTTGTATTATAGTCTGATTCTATAGGTTCTAATTCTTCTATCAAGGCTGATTGTAATATATTTAGTTTTTCGGTATATTTGGGATTTTTTCTTTTTGGACATGCATTTGCATAATGTCCTTCCTCTTTGCATAGCCAACATCGGCAAGTTTTCTTTCATTGTGGATAATCTTGTTTCTTGGGTTTAAATTGTCTATATTTTCTTCTTCGAAAGTGTTTTTTTTATAAGGTTTAAAAGGTCTTTGTTTATAATAATGAGTAGGATATCTTTTCCATTTATAAGTTTTAGAAGGTTTGAATCGATGAGTCTTAACATATTTTAATTTGGGTTTAGAGTTACTATATTTTTCACAATCATATTGTTGTGGGACATCTGCATTTTTTGAACAACAAAGATGAAGTTTTTTATGTTTTAACGTTTTTCTAAGTTGAATATCTAAACATTGTTCTGCTAATAGTTCCTGTGTTGTATGTATAGCGCCTCCTAAATTGTATGCTATTTTTGATTCATTTCTTTTTTCTTGAAATCGTTCTTCGACTTTTTGATTCATAGGATAAGGTAATTTTTGTATAAAAATATGTGTATACATTTCTTGTTCAGGTCGTGTTAAATGATAATAATATTTTTTAAATTCACATATATAATGTCCTAAATAACATAGATCACATATTTGCATGTTATTGAGATGCCAAAGGGCTTTTATTCTATCTGCATTACCTATTTCTGATCTGTGAGAAACGAGATCCTTTCCTATAAATTCTTTAAAGATTTCGATGGCAACAACATGAAATGTTGTAATGTCATTAGTTGCTTCTAGATAATCAGATGTATTTTGTAAATATTCTTCATTATCTAATAAAAATCATTGTACTACGCCTGTTGTTTTTTATGTAATAAAATTCCATAATGAATTTTTATTTATTATATCTCCAAAAGGTTTATCAATTTGTAATAACAATTGCATTTTACTGACCCAGTCTAGAATTAATTCTTCTGGATTTGTTATGTAATCAATATTGAGTGTACTTTCTGATCCTATAGAGATATGTTTGGGTACATATTCGGATGGATATTTTCTTATTTTACTTCCCTTTTGATAATAACCATGCTTATTAATAAAATCATTTTCTATATATGGATAAGTTTTTTTACGTTTTTGTGATTGTTGTTCTATTGACTCGTTTTTGACTTCTTTTCCTATACTACTTTCAGGTTATTCTTCTTCAACAAAAAGATCCTCATCTGATTCATAAGCGTGAATAATTTCATCTTTTTCTGTTATTTGATTTATTTGTTCACTTGGTTGAAGAGTTAATTTTTACACTAACTGAGTAATTTCTATTAATTGATTGTTTATATTTCTTTCAACTGTTTCTAAAGATTCAATATTTATGGGAGCATAACATTCTGAATTTAGATTTTCCATGGTCTAGTTATTATTAGGGGAGTTTTTGGCTTAGGCGTTGATACCAACTTCAGCGTGGCTTCTAGGTTTTTAAGTTGTTGATTTTGTATTTTGTTTTCATTTATCAATTCAGTGATTAATTGTAACATTGTTTTTTGTTTTTGTAGTAATTCTACCATTTGATATTCTAATTGTGTATATTGTTATTTCATTTCTTTTATATCTTGAGTTAGACTCATAGTGTGTGTTTTAAATAGGTGGTTAAATCCGAAATTTGAGTTATATATATATATATATATATATTACTAATTAGTATTAATTATAATATTTTTAATACCAATCAAAAAAATTGTTCTTTAAAATATAATTAATTGATTAACTAATTAGCTAATTTTGATTTAACTGTTGATAATTATAATATAATAAATTTATTTATTTATTAAATAATAATTTTTTAAAAAATTATTATAGTTAGATTAATTAGTATTTAGTATTATTGACTAATTATCCCATATGTTTTATTTTTAATTAATTTTATATATAATTTACTAATTACATTATAATTAAAAGATTGACTTGAACTTCATTATATATATTTATATATTTATGTAACTATTCTTTTTTAACACCCGTGACTTTAAATTTCATTATATATATTTATATATTTATGTAACTATTATTTTTATTTTATATATATAACAAAGGAAGAGTGACAATGCACGAGGGTAAAATGAACGAGGGTGACTTTGGTTTTCTTATAATATAATATGTTATATAGATATATATAATAATTTTATTATTATTATTACTTTTGTTATTATATATATGTGTATAATATATATATATATATATAATAACAAATATATATATTACTAATTAGTATTAATTATAATATATTTAACACCAATCAAAATTAATAACTAATTAGCTAATTTTGATTTAACTATTGATAATTATAATATAATAAATTTATTTATTTATTAAATAATAATTTTTTAAAAAATTAATATGGTTAATAGATTAATTCATATTTAGTACTAAAAAATTAATGGGTTAATAGATTAATTCATAATTAGTACTATTGACTAATTAGCCCATATATTTTTTGTCATTTTTAATTTATATATAATTAATTTACTAATTACATTATAATTAATAGACGAACTTCATTATATATATTTATATATTTATGTAACTATTATTTTTATTTTATATACAAAGAACAATAGAGAAGTGAGGGGTATAATGTGTTGACATGAATTGACTAACAATGTGAATAACATAGGTGATATTAGGACAGGAGATAGTGCGGTATATAAGATTACTAACTAATTGGTGATAAAGAGTACCATCATTGAGGAGTCTTAAAGAAAGAAGATAAATTAATTTTTCATAATTTCTCTGTGAATAGTACAAGGACTATATAGGACAATACAACGCTAATCACCTCCTTAAATTATGAAGAATCTATTTATTTTCTAAGTAATAAAATCTCAACTAACTAATAGAATATCTACTAATTATCTATAGAAAATCAGCTAATTATCTCTACAGATATTTAGTTGATTATTTCTATAATATCAACATTCCCTCTCAAGTTGGTGCATAGATATTTGATCATTCCCAACTTGCTTACAAAGAACTCAAAATTCTAATGGTATGTTGATGAGTTTACTATCAAGTTTTTCTTTGATAAAATGTTTGTCAATCTTCACATGCTTCGTCCAATCATGTTGAACTGGATGGTTGGCGATATTGATAACTTGTTTGTTATTACAAAAAAGCTTTATTAGGTGCTCCACTGGTTTCTTAAGTTTTTCCATTACTCCTTTAAGCGGAATTATTTCACAAATTCCTTTAGCCATTGCCCAATATTTTGCCTCCACACTACTTTTGGTTACCACACTTTGTTTTTTACTCTTCCATGTTACCAGATTTCGCCATAAATATGTGCAATACCCAGAAGTTGATATTCTGTTAGTAAGAAACCCTATCTAGTATGCATAAGTGTAGACTTCAACTCTCCTTTGATCACTTTTCTTGAAAAATAATCTTCCCCTTGAGTTCCCTTTAGGTATATTAAAATTTTGTATACTACTTCCAAGTGTTCTTTATAGGGAGTATGCATAAACTGGCTTATCACACTAACAACAAAGGAAATATTTGGTATGGTGTGAGATAAATAGATTAGCTTTTCTACCAGTCGTTGATATGAACCTATATCTATTGGAACTCCTTCATTAACTTCACGTAGCTTTGGGTTGAATTCCATAGGAGTATCTAGTAGTTTACATCCACTCATCCTAGTTTCTTCTAGAATGTTTAGGATATATTTCCATTGGGCGACTACTATGCCCTTCTTAGATCTAGCAATTTTCATCACTATGAAGTATCTAAGATACCCCAGGTCTTTAATTTCAAACTCCTTTAAGAGATTCTTTTTAAGAATTTCAATTTCCTCAAAATCATCTCCAGTGAAGGATATTGTCGTCTGCATACACAATTAGAATCACAGTCCTTCCTTCTACAAAAAAATTTTATGAATACAATATGATCAGACTACCCCTGTAAGAAACCTTGAGACTTCACAAATCTTGCGAATCTTTCAAACCAAGCCCTCAATGATTGTTTCAGCCCATATAAAGATTTTTTTTTAATTTGCATGTCCTTTTTTCGAAGCTTTCACTAAATCCTAGGGGAGGCTTTATATACACTTCTTCTAAATCTCCATTTACGAAGGCATTTTTCACATCCAACTAATGTAAAGGCTAATGTAGATTAACTACGATAGAAAGCAACACTCTTGTAATATTTAACTTAGCAACAGATGAAAATTTTTTTGAATAATTCATACCATAGGTCTAAGTAAACCCCTTAGCAATGAAGGGAGCCTTATATTATTCAAGTGATCCATCAAAATTGTACTGTACAGTGAACACCCATTTACAATTGACTAGTGTTTTTCCCTCTCGGAAGATCAACTTCCTCTCACGTTCTTTTTTTCTCCAATGCTCTCATCTCTTCCAAGACTACATCCCTCCACTTAGGAATATTTAGACCCTCTTGTATATTCTTAAGAATGGAAACATTGGATATTTGGAAGTAAATACTTGAAATGATGGAGATAGACTTATATATGATATGAAGTTATACAAAGGATATTTGGTACAAATTCTAGAACCTTTCCTAAGAGCAATGGGTAAATCTAAGATTTCATCCAACTCTGGAATAGGTATTAGTTTAGGTGACACTGACTCAATAGAAATAGACTCAAATTGAGATTTACATGGTTGGTCTCCAACTTTTGGATTTGTTTTCAAGTTAGACTCTTGACCGTGCTATAAGTTTTTGTGCTTTTTTGCCATTCTAGACATTTTCTCAAATAGACTTTCCCTCCATCTTGTCTTGGACACATTTCATTCTTTTTTTGCGATTGAATTAATAAAGACATTAAAGCTTAATCCTTATTTTCATTATTTGAGACACCATTAGTGTTTGAATCAGGATTATAGAAAATATCGACGTCATTGTCATAAATATCAAAAGATGACAACTTCCAAAAAAATTTCTAGGCAAGACTAAGGGAAAAGCAGAGCCTGACTAGTATTGAGATTGTGTCTATGTTTTTGTTCAACTCTACCATTCTGCTGAGAAGTACCTAAACAAGATTTTTGAATAATAGTTACTTGCTAATCAATAAAACATGTGAAAGATTTGTCTTTATATTCTATAGTATTATTAATGTACAAGATTTTGATTTTACA
>JAOSBK010000003.1:18497801-18510314 GCA_027568895.1 Erythroxylum shatona
AAAAACTTAAAAAATAAATGAAAATAGATACTTCACTTTTATGATATAGAGAAACACTAAATGTCAAATTCACAATTTAATTAAGAAGCAAAAAAATGAATCCTTTAGCATTAAACTTAATTAAATATCTAACAATTGTGCTAAATAAATTGTTTAAAAAATATTTGATTTCTCTGTTTGACGTTCTCTGGTAAACTAGAAATAAAAAAAAGAAAAAAAAAGACATAGACCTCACTAAAGCTAGAATAGAGCCGATTAATACATAATAAAATTGAATTTTATTAAAACATGATATTGTGGTTGAACAAGATTGGAACAGAATTAAAATAAAAGCTACTTTGTCACAATCAATTAAGTGTTATTGTATAAAAATCAAGTTTGAATGTGATACAGAAGAGATATCACTTAACGCATAACAATTTACATGAAACAAATAAGGTCTATTTGTTACAAAAAAAAATATGTATTATGGTTTGGTAGTTGAACAAAAATTACATTAAAATATATAGAATATAACTATGTTCAGGAGCAGCGAAGAGAAGAGTATTTTTAGATGGGTGCTGTTCAGTTTTAGTATTTTGCGTTTTGGTCCTAAAGTTTACCAGCTTTTATTGCACTAACTCGTATAATGCTATAATTCGAAATAGACCAGAACCGCAGGAAAGGAGGACGACATTCGTATTGAGCTGGGTCTGTTTCACGGAATTTAACAAATTTGATAAAAAAAAAATAAAACATATAACGAAATGACAGAAATACCCTCAATAATCTTCTGAAACCTGACAAATTCACCCTCACAAACACAACTCTCTCTTGCGCTCTTCTTCCCTCTGGTTCGTCTCCGCTGTCACAAGTAAGTAATTTTTTTTGTACATTTTTCTCCCCTCCTTTGCCTTTCGTTTCGCTGTCCATGTTTGATTCCTTGATTGTGTTTGAGATTTCTGGGTCTCCTTCTCGCTCCCTCTACCACTAGTCTGGATATTTCATTCTGTCTGGTACACTGTGATCTCCTTCTTCGTCTTCGTGCTGGGTTGTTCTTTCACTTCATTAAATCCTGAAATTAATGAAGTTTTTGAAACTGAGTGCTTCCAAGGAAGAAAATAGGAAACCACAATATCTGCCTAGGATTTGATGTGCAGCTTTTGAGCAACTAGTCACGACGACTGGGATCTATCTTTATCAGTTTGGCAATTTATAAACGTATTGTAAACGATATGCACTCTTATTAATTTCTTTGTTATTTTTTTGATCTTTTCTGATTTGCTTACTAGTTTGTACGAATTCCTTCCCACATGGTAATAAGATACGATGGAAACCAGGACCTAAAAAACACAAGTGGCCACCGTAGCGCCGACTCTAATTTGATTTTTATGTAATCTGCTTAAATTTTAGGATTTGGTGAACAAATTTGAGTTCCTTCCTTCAGTTTACTCATTCCCCTTTCTGGGTTTTTACAGATCTTTGAGTTCTGCTGCATATTGTTCCTGCTTCCCCCTTCAGCCCCCTTTCAAAGGTTTCAACTTTGCCTCTCTTGTATGCTTCTTATACTTTGATGATTTGGTTGTAACGTGTGATGATTTGGTTTTAGTTGCTGTCCGCTCTGAATTTTTGTTGCTTACACTTTGTGTATATTCTAAGATTTTCTTGATTGAATGAAAGGGCTTGATAGGAATAGCGTTGCCTCTCTCAAAATCTGATTCTCTGCTCCTACGTATGAGTCATTTGTGACTCTTGCATTTTAATCCTATATAAAACGTAATGTTGTATCACAGCCCTGGCTTCAGATTTCGTAAAGGACAATCAGGATCATTTGCACCTACTTTCTACATTCTTAACACACACATTTGATTCATTAGTTGTACAGAACAGGTCATATTTCTAGTTTCTGCAGTTTCCTATAATTAAATACTTCCATGAATATATCTGAAATAGGTGAGCTGCTAATCAATAAAACATGTGAAAGATTTGTCTTTATATTCTATAGTATTATTAATGTACAAGATTTTGATTTTACAAGAAAACTGAGTCTAAATCTTAGTCATAAAGCGAGAGTAGATAAAAAATATTTTAGACATGTGATTTAAGATATAAATACATGTATATTTAACAAAGTCATCAACAAGGATCATGTATTTTTTTCCCAAAAAGTAAAGGATTTCATTACTAAAATATTATATACAAACTAAAGTACCCAAAAGATCTAGTATAATACAAATGGTTAGGTATAGAAAAATAATGTTCCTGGTTTCCAATCTCGTTCCATTCAGTTAGTCTAATACCCATCTCCTCTTCATAGTTGCTGTAAGGTTATCAGCAGCACCCTTAGCTTGCAATATTAGTCGGATTTGAAGAGGTATCTCCTGAAAAACCAGCGCTTCACTTCTGCTTTGTTGTCTAAAACCTTTCAGATGTGGTAAGCCATAAAAGCCAAACTAACCTTGAGGGCTTTGTAATCCGCATGACTTTCCATCTTAATTTTCACCAACCAATTGATCATTTCCTCCCATGTATCTGTTGGTCTATTGATATTCAATAGTGCCTGCAACCAACTCCATATCTTGCTTGTAAACTTGCATTTAATCCAAATGTGTTCCAGATTTTCCAACTCAACATTACAAAGTTCACACATCAATGAGTTTATGGGAAACTTGATTTTGTCCTTTGTAAGTGTGAGAATTCGTAATAATAGATACTGTTTTAGATAAATATTGGGTATAGGATATGCATTGTTAGGATCCCAAAAGTTAAGGGATTTTCAAATAAAGTCAGCTTCCTAGTTTAGTGGGATTAGGAGATTAGTTTCCTAATTTATGGTGTACTCTTTGTGTATATATCCTATTAAGTGTCAATAAAGAATGTGAAGAAACCCTAATTTCTGATAGTAAGTAATCCATCATTTATTCCCATCCATAGTACAAAGGAGTATGCTGGTCTTATGTCCATATCCCATACCAGTTTTACTCTTGGTTGTTGTTCCTTTTGTAGAAGGAGTTTACAATCTTTTGTGTTAAACTTTCTAGATTTGAGGGCTATCCACTTAACTTCATCTTGATCGACCTAGTTGCATCTTGGTACTTGATTCAGTATAATTTCAGCACCCCTACAATTGTGGTATGGCCAAGTCCACTGATTGTTGTTGACCAAATTGCTTACTCGGGTACCAGAGGAGACCACAAGGTTCAAGTGTTGGAGTTCCATCTCTTTATACAGAGGGCCCTTGCAGTGTCAATTGTCATACCAAATTTGTGTTCTGTTGCCATCTCCAATTTTGTGGAATTCTAGGCTCTGCATCCACTCCCTTGTGCCTAGAATTTTCCTTAAAGTCCTTGACATGTCCTGCTTGTGCTTCAGAGTCCATAAACTGCCATTTATAATGTATACATTATGTATCCATTTCACCCAAAGGTCCTCTTTTTTCGCTATACAACCACCGTAGGTTCTTTGCTAGGCAAGCTCTATTGATCGCCCTTGTAGAATGTAATGCTAAGCCCCCTACTCGCTTGATCTGCATATTTTGCTCCAACTTATTTCTGCTTTGCTTCTGCCTTGATTTGATTCATTCCAAAGGAACTCTTGAAGTTTCCTGTCTATTTCCTTGTGTATGCTCTTGGGTATTGATAAATGACTCAGCCAGTAGTTAAGTATTGAATGTATAAGTTGGAGCCTACCTCCATAGTTTAGGAACCTATTATTCCATTGGTTGATTTTCCTATGAATGGACTCCAATAAAGGTTTGCAATCAACTGCACTTAATCTTCTTTATGATATTGGGACCCCTAGATACTTGAAAGGTAATGTTCCTTGTCTCACCCCCATTTATCTTGCTTTCTACACTTCCTCATTGCTGGAATTACTTGAAAGATAGTAGCTATTCTTAGGGTTACTCCTTAACCCTGACATATCTTGAAACTCCTCCATGGATTTTCAATAATAAGTTTATGGAGTTTCTCTCAGCCCTGCAAAACAATAAAAGGTCATTTGCAAAAGCTAGGTGGGTTAACTTCATACCTTTGCATCTGTAGTGGAATTGGAATTTAGGGTGTGTTCTTACCATCCTTGCAAGGTGAATGGTCAAGGCCTCCATACAAATAACAAACAAGTAAAGGGAGAGATGATCCCCTTGCTTGAGCCCTCTTCTAGCTTTGTATCAGTTTGGTTAGTTCCCCATTCACTAAAATAGCCATAGCGGCAGTAGTGACGCATTTCTCCACCCACTCTCTAAACAAGTATGGGAAATCTGCAGCTTTCATGATATTAAAGAGAAATTCCTAGTTGACTTAATTATAAGCCTTAGCTATATCCATTTTAATGGTACAATTTTTCGTCTTCCTCTTTGAATGATAGCCTTCTAGCAATCCTTGGCATAGGAGTATATTAGTACCCAATGACCTCTCCTTCAAGAAGGCATTCTGCTCAGGACTGATTATTTTTTCCAAGCTGGTTCTAAATCTATTTGCCAGAATCTTTGTAATAATTTTGTATAGGAAATTGCAGCAGGCAATAGGTCTAAATTGCTCTAGTCTTGTCGCATTGCTTTGTTTAGGAATGTGACATACATATGTCTTGTTCCACTCCTTTAAAATGATTTTTGTTTGGAAAAACTCTGGCACTGCTCCAACTTCCTCTTCTCCCACTATATTCCATTGTACCCGTCTATTCCTGGGCATTTATCAAGGTTCATTGTAAAAACTACTTACTTTATTTCATGCCTTGTAACTTCCCTAACAAGTAGACTCTTGTTCTCTTCATCCACCTTCTTAATATCTGTAATTGTCTCTCCTGGTAACTCCTTTACTTGTGTATCAGTTGCATACTGCTTGCTAAAGTAGTCAAAAGCAATTCTTTTTTTACTCTCTTGATCCTTATATTTCATACCAGTATCATCCACCAGCTCCTTGATAGTATTCTTATTTCTTCTTGCTAAAATAGAACTCATATAATACTTCGTGCATCTTTCCCCCTCCTTTAACCAAGTCATTCTTGATTTCTGTCTTTGCAGCATGTTAATGTTGATCAGGACTTGATTGTGTCTGGAGACCAAAGCAACTCCCTCCTTCTTAAGCTGCTTGTCCTCTAGATTTGATAGGATTCTTTTTGGCACTCTTTCAGCTCGACCATGGCCTTGTCTTTCTTTTTTTGTTCTGGTTTCAGAGATTCCCTGCTCAGTTTTTTCAATTTCTCCGTCAGCAGTTTCAACGTAGTACTTATAATATATCCCTTCGAACCAATAACCTCCACCTTCATTCCCTCTCTTCGTATTTTCCTGAATCCTATGTGTCCTATCAGATGATTGTAGATTCTGAAAGGAGCATTTCTCCTCCATTCACCTGTAGTTAACTCCGCAACTATAAGTCTGTGGTCTGAAACATTTGGTTCTTCAAAAGTTGCATTACTGAGAGGGAATTGCTCTATCAACTTTCCATTCACCGTACACCTATCTAACTTCCGCATTAAAAACTATTCCCCAGCTTGTTTGTTGTTCTAAGTAAAGGCATTCTCATACCACTTCAAGTCAGTCAGCCGTGAGCTTTCTACCAACTCCTATAACTTCCTGCATTCTTGCTTTTTCCATCTTCTCCCTGCTTTTGAGAGAGTAGTTGAAATCCCCTACCACCGTCCAGGGGATTTTAACGTTGTTGCTAACTCTTTTCAATTTCACTTTAAGCACACTGCCTTTGAAACTTGTAATTATCTGCATAAATTGTTATGACAATAATCTCCTTACCTGTTTCTTTGTTCAAGACCTCACAATGTATCAATTGATCATTCTCAAACAGTTTTACCACTTCCAATTTCTAAGCTTTGTAACCTATTGTCAATAACACCCTACCATTCACATGCTAATCATGATTGGAGATTACCCTCCAGTGTTTGTCCAGGAATCTTAACCCTTTCTCTAGGTGCTCCCTGTTTATTTTGGTTTCAAACAAACCAACAAACTATTCTTAATCAACTCCCTAACTGCAAGCTGCTTATTCAGGCTATTGAGCCCCTTAACATTCCAAGCTACTAGTATCATTATTTTTTCTTTTTGCCAGACCTTTTCTTCCTAGACTTCCTACTCAATCCTAGGGAGATTGAATCAGTGCCATGCTTAGAACTTGAAGCTTCTCCACTTTCCAACACAAGAGTCCCATTAAGTTCTTCAACCTGTATTCTCTCTTTTTCAGTACGTACTTGTTTCCCTTGCCCATCTATGTTCTTCACCCCCTTATTTGTATCCAAAGTATTCCTATCCTCAACCTCCTTTTCCTTAGCTTCTTCCTTGTGATCCCCTCAAGGGTTGTCTCTGTTATTTCGTGTCTCATCTCCCTGTATCTTTAATACTTCCTAACTATTTCCCACTAGTTTTGTGTCCTTGCTAACCTAAGTCACAAATTCTTGTGATCTGGTCTCTACCTTGTTGTTATCACCCATATACATATCCTTCTTAACGTATGCTACTTGTTTTTGTTTCCCTCCTTGTAATGGGTTACAATCCTCATCCACTCTCTCATTTGTAACTACTACTCTTACTAGATTTGTCTGTAAGTGGACTGGACCATCCTTCAAATCCTTCTTTCCCTCCTGGCCATCCTTTATTTTCCAAACTTGTTTCTCCTCTTTTGACTTTGGTCTCCACATAAGAAATCCCTATGGTATCTTCTACCAATTATCCATTCTCAGTCAATCTCATGATTCTCAAATTATCAGGAAGTTTCCTAGAAACGTCAACATCTATACACACCCTATCATACCCAATTCTCCTCATTAATGCAGTATTTTCATCTAGCCCCAAAGGATTCCCTATTTTACTTACTATACAACTCATATCTTCCGTTGACCAATATTCCATAGGGCATAATGGTATAGAATCAAGCTTGCTTCTGTCCAACTTCACCCCCGGTTGCCACTTCTTGATGAGTATTGGATGCCCCATCATGTGCCATGGTTCTGCATCCAGCACTCTTTGCACATTCTCTTCGGAATTGAACTTGAAAACGAAGAGTTCATCCTCATTCACCATGATGTTCTCCAGACCCTTGTTCCTCCATGCGACATTGGCCCATCTGCTTACTATTAGGTTCGCTAGTTTGTTCTCTAGGAAGAAACCCACAAGTGAGGTTCTGCATTTTTGAGCTCCTTAGTGTAGCACCTCCAAAGGGACCTGAATCGGCTTCTTAAATTCAAATTCCACAAACCTTAGTTTGCAAAAACTCCCATAATCGCCCACTATGGAGCTCCATGTCTCCCTATTCTCAACCCTATGATTCTGTTTGTCTTGAGAGCCTCTTAGTGGGGGGAAATTCAAGATAGGCGTTGGTTGGGTATTTGGGTTTTGTTGTTTTTTGGTTTCAATGAGTCAGGTGAGGGGTTGGGTGTTTTGGGTTTTGTTTTTTTCTGGTTTCTCCTACTTCATTTAGAAGAGAAGGGTTTGGTCGTTGGTGGTTTATCGTTGGTTGGTTGGTCAAAAGGCTGCCTATTTGGTCGTGGGGAACAAAAATTTATGGAAAGATGAGTGGGGGAGAGAGGTGGGAGACATGTCAAGGAGAGAGGTTTCTGGACAATTGATTGCAAACCACAAAGTAATATGATGGGTAGGTCTGAGTATCATAACGAATTAAATCAAAAGGACTAAAGAGACATAATCACTATTAATGATTTGTAAGTTATGAATTTTAGAAAGTTGGTATGAGATACTATCAAAATATTTAGACTTGACCTAACTTAGAAAACCATTATAAATTGATGATCCATGTCTAATATTGGAAAGATGACCAAGACGAGAGTACCATATATGAGATATAACAACTACAATAAGTTTGAATGGAAGATGCAGATAGGTAAGTTCAAACAGTCATCCAATCTTATGCCCATCTCAAGAATCTCGGTTATCTTTGGATCTAGTAAAGTAAAACTATGACTGAAAAAAAAAAGGTAAGATAATATTGAGTTTACATAATTGACCAACAGAGATGAAATTTAAGGAGAGTTTGGGAACAAGAAAAGTATTAGACAAAGATAATTTAGGTGTTTGAATAGTGTCTATGATTTGGACATGCATGGTAGAGTTATATACAATATAGAAAGTACGTCAATTGAAGGATTAAAAAAAAATGAAATAATTAGAAGTCATATAGTTACAATAAGCAAAATCAAGGTACCATGGAGAAGAATTCCTAATGTGACAAATAAAGTAGAAAAGAAAACAATACCTAAATTTGATTGAAATTGTTGTAGAACCGAAGATCTTCCAAGGAAAATTTTAGAGATATAGATGTATTCTCTATTGCATCCTCTATAATAAAAGTAGTGGCAATAGACTTAGAGGTCTTGAAAGAATAACCTTATTAAGGTTGTTTCCTAATGATGTTATGACTATTCTTTTTACCATGGTTACAAAGTACATTCATAGTTTAGTTTTGAGATGTAGAAGTATGATAGGATGTTTGAGTGGCAAGGACATCTGTAGATGAACTAGAGTTCTTTATGCTAAAGGGTGTTAAGTCGGATCTCTTTCATAATTAGTTCTTTGATTATAGTATGAAAACTTAGCAGAGATCCTCCATGAATAAGAGAATTGCAAATAGATTTACCTTATCTCTAAGAGTCATTCACAAGTGTCAAATATGCTGTTGATCACATAGATTGATATAGATAGTGGCAACTATAGCATTAGGCTAAGTAGGATTTCGAAGTGCCAACTAATAGCTCTTATAATTTAGATACATAACTACAAAAAGTTTGGTTAGGTTATTGTTGCATAGAATAAAGTCGTCTTTAAGGTTGAAATTGATTGATATCATCAGATAGAGAATAATAGCCTTTTAAAAGATTCATGCCTCTTTGACAATATCAAATCGTCAAAAATCAAGTTTGATTATTTTGGCACAAGTAATAATTTATACCATCACAAAGTACTAGATGTTCTACGAATATATCTTTTACTTCATCTAACCTTTGAGTAGGTTTGACCATTTTTAGTGACAATATGTCAAAAAAGTTTATCTTTGAGAAAGTTGCATATTTTCTCAACTCTCAAATTATAGTTGGATTCATAAAAAATGACATTACTTGGTTGAACATTGTATTTATGAAGTTTGGAAGTATCCATAATGCACAGAAGAGAAAGACTCTTAACAAGGTTTGAAAAACACAAGAAAATGAAAAAACTTGTGCCTAGAGATGGAATTTGACCAATTTATTCAAAAAAATGAGTGCAGAATACCTAAAAACCTTAAGAATCTGTCTAACTAAAGAAAAAGGGGCAAGAAAATAGGTAAACCGATCAATCAAAAGTTGGTCAACAGGTCTCAACCGAGCCAACTAAACTAGTAATGACGTTTACGTGGGAATGACATGACAATTGATATGACAAATTACATGGCGTGTGGACCAATTTAGCATGACGTGATAAATGACGTGGCAATTGACTTTGGTGACAGAGAGACCAATTAGTTGATGACATGATATTGTTGCTAACTAATCACTATTTATCTTAAGTGGAAACGACGTCATTTTGGCTTAAGGTATGTAGAATGACATTGTTTCAATTGTCTTCAAGTAGGAGTTTTAAGACTGAAAGTCGAACGTCTATAAATGCATGTGGGCAGGTGAGGAGAGCTAGAAGACAAGATTTGCAGAAGTAAAGTTTAATATATACTAAACATTATTTGGACAATCAAATTGTCTTTGAAAAATCAAGAATTAGAAGACTGAAAGACTATCCTTTTTTATAAAGGAAACTCTGATACTATGTTTATAAAATAAAAAAAAGTTAAGTTTGAACAAGAGAAATGTTTTTTATTTCTGTGTATTTAAACTATTACACAAGGGAGATAATTTTGCATGTATTCTTACTAATATGCCGCTGTTACACAAGAATATGCTACTGTTATATACGTTGACAAACCAGATAAATAATAAAAAGTTGGATTGCTGGAGTCTTTTGGTTGCCTAAATTGCAGTTGGTGCATAAATGTTCTGCTGAAAGATGATGGTTGTACCATGGTTGGTGGTGAGAGTCACTAGTTGCATGGTTGCTACTTAATGGTATAGTTTAGTAGGAAAGAGATTATATTTGAGCAACTCAGATGTTACTCTGTCGTCAGATTTTAGCTATTATCTAGGCTCTCCTAAATCTTCTTCTAAGCAGCGTAAACTATGTAATTTCTAGATATTGTTACACTGTTACGATTTTAGCTCTTAAATACACTGCTGGACCTTCGAAGAATCTGATGGGTGATGTGGTGGTAGGCCTTTATTTTTAGTTAACAATGGTATCATCTAATGGATAGCCACTGTGGGTGATGTGGTGGTAGGCCTTTATTTTTAGTTCACTTTAGCTCTCTTCATGGGAGAACAATGGTATCATCTAATGGATAGCCGCTGCTTGTAGCCTTTCAGTTTGCATTCATACTGAACTTATATATACTCTATGAGATAATGAGAGTATTTAACCTACCAAATTAAGATATAACTTTACCAGGTATGCGATATACGGACCCCAAATTCTCCTAAATATGCGCTTGTTATTCTTTCCTGTTGGGGTAGGGGTTATGTACGCATGAAGGGTGTGGATGTAAGCATGAAGGGTGCACCAGGACATTTATGTCAAGCTTGATGGATAAGTGAAAATCTTGATAAGAAACTGTAACATTGAAAAGTTATTGAAATGGAAAAGCATGTCTTATTCTGCTTTTGCTCCAGCTATCTTAGAAAATATAGGAACGATGTAACTAAGAAAGTTATTTGGGAGAAGTGTTGATTGTATGTTGATTTTGTGTATCCAACCACGAAGATTTGTGGACAAAAGATGATATAAGGTTTAGATAATTAAGATTGCAGTTTGCTTGTTTTAAAAGATGTACCTATGTATCATCAATCTTGTGTCATTAAGAGCATTGTTCTGCACTCTAATCCTTCAATGGGTCTATTTTTTTTCTATTTATCTGTCTTTTATGTGGATTTTTTTTCCCTGTACAACAGGGCCACATTGAGAGAGATTTTACAAATGCTACGTACTGTGTCTACAACTCTGATGTTGCAACTGGCTATGGAGTGGGTGCTTTTCTGTTTCTTCTTTCAAGTGAGTCACTACTAATGGGCGTGACAAAATGCATGTGTTTTGGTAGACCATTAGCGCCAGGTGGAAATCGTGCTTGGTCAATCATTTACTTCGTCTCATCATGGTGAGTCTTCTCACACGTCCTATGACTCAAACATGAATCATTAAGTTAAAATTGACAGCCTAACAGGCAATTGAATTGATATCTTTCTTCTTTTGTTTCAAAAACCAAGAACGTGCATGAAACTACACTATCCTACTCTTGTGAAATTGACCTGACTCAGATTAGGACAATTTCCACGCCAATGTGGGACGTTTTGGAAGCAGATTGACAATGGTGTTTATTACTTGTCATGTACTTCATTAAGAAATTTAATTGAAAAATCTATCTGATATATTTGTTTCAAGATTTTTTTGGCCTTATGTACATGCAGGTTGACTTTTCTGGTTGCAGAGGCATGTCTACTTGCAGGTGCAACAAAAAATGCCTATCACACAAAGTACCGGGGAATGATTTATGCTCAAAACTTCTCTTGTGAGACATTGCGTAAAGGTGTTTTCGTTGCTGGAGCAGTATTTGCAGTTGCAACAATGGTTCTTAATGTATATTACTACATGCACTTCTCCAAGGCCACTTCGGGTCAGCCAGACCATAAAGTTGCAAACCGTTCAAATTCAGCTGTTGGGATGACTGGGTATGCATGAATTAAAGTTGGGACTTGAGATAACTAAGCTTTGTTACTCTGTTGAGTCTTGATATGATGGTGATTATAATATTGAAAACCAAGCCGACGATTACGAGTGCTAATGTTTTCTCAGGAACAGTGATATCATAAATTTCATTAAAGAATCCAAGTTAAAAGAATTACGTAAAATATAATCGACTTATTCCATCTGATGAAGTTTCAGAAAGCTTCATTTCTAAAGGGTTATAAGATAACTGCAATATGGAGAGAAAGCCTTATTACATATTCCATATTTACATGAAAGGATAAAAAATGAAGATAATACGAATACCTAGATTTCAGTTTTATCTTTGATTTCTATGTCAATTTTGAACTTCATATGTCTCCGAATCTCCTGAGATCTTTAGTGGAAAGTGATTGCTGATTTATGGGCTAGGCTTTTCTACATTTTCTTCAAATCACGAGCTTCCCTAATGGGTCAGGAATCTTTATGCTTGTGAATGATTTCTTGAGTAACTGTAGGAGATCATAACTTTTATATAGCTTCCATATCGAACTTTCTCATCATAAGGTCGATATGGACCCGGTTCATACTAATCGGACCTATTTTCTACCTGAATTTTGACCCATTAATTTAAATCATTTATTGGTCTATTTTATTATCTTTATCTTGATCATATGGTACAACTTAACCAGTAATTTATTTAAAAACTAAAATTGCAATTAATGTTGTCCAACTTTATGAGACATGGACAAAATTGTCCCTAAGGACAAAAATGT
>JAOSBK010000003.1:18551463-18562625 GCA_027568895.1 Erythroxylum shatona
TAGTTTGCCCAATTGACACATTTTTGGAAACTTGATTTCATATACTTGGTATCCTTTCAAAATCATTTCCATTTTTGTTTCAAAGTTCATCCACAAAATTCATACACACAACATGTAGCACTTTCTCAAAGCATTTAAAGAACAATAAATGCACATTTATAAGTAGTTGAAAACATTTATTTCCTTTTATTGAAAGAAACATTGATGGCTTATTATTCAATTATAAAATATAACCCACTTTAGTCTCCTTGCTTGAAAACTTCCTCAAGGATGTCTCTCCTCTTGCTCCTCTTGCCTCTCTTGCCTCCCTTCAATATTATCAAGAATCCCCACTCAAAAATGAACTCTAATAGGAAAACCCAAAGAAACCTATGCATGAAATTGATCCTAGAATACTTATACTCATGCATTTTCTAAGCTCTTTGAACCAAATCCCTTCCAAAAATTCAAATATTAAAACACCAACTTACTTTGAATCTTCTCCAAACAATGAGTTTCTTGTCTCTAATTGAAGCTTTAACCTTCCTCTTCCTTTTCCCCTTCTTGTTCAACCCTAAAATCTCTCTTGAAGACTAAGAAAGATTGAAACCTAGATGGCCTCCCTTCTTTTCTCTTCTTTCTCTCTTTTTTCGTGCTTCTTTCTCTTCTCTCTTTTCTCATTCACGTTTCTAGTTTCTTCCAAATGCAAGACAACAAATTTTTTTCTCCCCTTTTATAACCTTCCTTCAATGCCTTAAGACTTTACAACTTAAGTGATGTTTCAACAATGCCGCTCATGCAATCTTACCATCCTAACACTTTAATTCAATTAACCTATGTCATATAATCTCACTCACATTAACATGCTAATTAATTTCAACACAAATTAATCTAGCAAGACCCCAAAATTAATCTAATCATGCTTATTCATCAAGAAAAAAATTCGGGGGCCAACAGAAGACCATATGCTTAGATAGCAACAAAACGAAGACAACTCAATCATTCAACTATAATCCTTAAAGAAAATTAAAGCCATTAACACACAAAAATGGAAGGTCTAATACCACCCACAAGCTAATCAACACAATAAACAAAACTAGCTCAGAGAAATCTCATGTATTTAAGAAAATGAAAATGCCCAGAAAGCTAATGCCAAAAACTGATATGTCATCTTACGGTCATCAATCTTCTTGCATAAACTGTTAAAACGAAAAGACAAGGACTTGTGAATCAGCTCTGGTTTTCTTTGGAAAACAAAAATGGATATGACCCAAAAGTAACACTACCCCTCTCCTCAAGTGATATCCACATCCCTGCCCCCTGATTATACTATGCATTATGCTCCTCGAAGCAAGGAAGTGAGAGCACCTAGTTTGAAGATGCAGGTTTGATAAGGTTTAAGAGATGTTCCATGAATTAACCTAAAAGGGGGATGGAAAGAGTTGAGAAGATGTTATCGACAAACTCAAGACAAAAAGTACCTGACTATGGAGGTGACCACCAAAGATTTTGTGTACCAAACTCTTCTTATAAGGAGTGGTGGATTCATCAGGTACTCTAGAAGGCAAGAAACATCTGGCACAGGATCAAAGAACATTAAGAGTTAAGAAGGAGAAGTAAAGGTAGGAAACAAATCAAAGGAAAGAGAATGCATCAGCTTAGCTTAGGTGAGAGCAAATCCGACACCTCTGTATAAGTTATTAAAATGTTGTCAAATTAGTCGTGGAACATAATAGGAACAAAGATACATGAATAGGTAAGATGTTCAAGCTTTGAGTAGAAAGTAGAAACCCTCACCTTGTGATGGTGATAGGATATGGATAGACTAGTAAAAAGCGAATATATTTGCCATATCCATATACATAATATTAGAATTCATATATTAATATTACATATGAATTTGTTGTACACTTCAGCTCGTCTATTGTTATTGAAGTTGTACTTATAGTTTTTACCATTATTCCCTAAATTTATTTTGTACTAAGCCACTACCCAGATATTGTTCTCACCACCATCCTTTTTATAGTGGATTTTCTTAACAAAATGATTTTATATTATCAAAATTTGCAAATGCTTTTGAAAAAAATTGCATTTTGGACCTTTTTCTTCAAATAATGTCATTTATCCATATCCTTAGGTTAAACTGTTAATGCATTTAGAAAAATTATCAACTTCTATTATAAACGTAATTCATATTAATGTTTCCAGTAATTATATCCATAACAAAATTTTTTATTTTTTCATAATCTTACCATTTTCAGAGGAACTTAGTGTTTTCTATTGGTAGAAGTCCTATATATTAGAAATTTTAATACTCTTAGGTTTTAATTAAAATTTGAAATAAAGTTATAGTTAATTTTAATTTTTTCATAAAACTTGGATGGAAACCAAAAAAAAAAAGAAATGTTCTTTATCCAATTAAATTGTGCCATCAGTAAAATTTAATTAAGAAAATCATAAAACTAAAAGACAATTAAGAAAAAAGATTTATACTAAATAAATAATTTTAAATTTTAATAATGTGTGCCCAAAGTAACAATTTCTCACTCATTTATTTTCAATTTAAGTTTGTAACATTACACAGATCAATTTTTATACAAAAAAGCTGAAAGTATGTTTTAACTTCTAATGTTTATAAAGAAAAATAAGTTAGACTCTAATATTTTCCAATGCATCAAAATTTATAATGTTTAAAAATTATATGAAATGATTATTAAATTGACGTAATCCTAATTTTTATTATTATTTTGTTATTTTGGTTGAACCGGTCAATTTTTTAACTCAAGAGTCTATGTTATTCATGCAAGCAATTGACATACACTCCTAAAAACTAAACCTTATCTCTAAATCCCTGAAACCACAAATTTCAAGTTACAAGCACATACATTGTTTATTACAATAGGAGAATGCACAAAACACCTTGATTCAAGATAATATAAATACAAGATGAACACTTTAAATCGATTCCTCATTAAAAGGACAAGATGGCTCGAGGTCCTTACAGGAAGATGACTTAGAAGGGTGCACCTTTTTGTAGTTTTTCCTAGTCTCATGTTCGTTATTAACTATATCACATTAATTTCAAATCTTAGTTCCTAGGTTCAACTCTAGTATAAGGCTTAGTTTTTTTAAATGTTTGCTTAAACACTTCCAACTTATCTTTGTATCTTTCTCCTTTTCAAAGATGAACCAGAGCATCCTTGACATAGCTTGGTATAATTTTTTAATTACAGTTAGCTATGAGCTCTTTACACCACCTCTTTTAACATTGATCCATTAAGGCAGTTGATAAGATATGACTTGGTTATGTTAATTAGACTTATCTTCTTCTTTTTTTGGTTTGTTCTATTCTAGGAGGTGAGAAGTAAAGATTAAATCAATTTTGGCTTGAAACATCATATGTGAGTTTTATTTGTCAAAGTCACGAAGTTTGAAAAAAAAGGATAGATTACTGCAAATGATAAGGCGATCACACCTAAAGCTAAATTCACTTTAGGAGTTTTAGTTCAAACTTCTCACAAGTTATTTTTTTAGCACTGCTTATTAAAGAAAAGATTTATAATTTCTTGGATGAAAATGGTGCAAAAATTCATTTTTCTTTCACAAATCCATTGCCACCAAGAAAGCTATCTATTCAATCATCTCTGTTAACGATAAAGGAATCTAGATCTCAACTCAAAATCACCTCCTTTAAGCCTCCATGGAGCACTTCACTTGCCTACTAATCTCCCTTTTAAACACTCACTCCATACCCATATTACTTTAAAAGATCCTCTAAGATAGTTTACCCCTCAAGAAGTCTTATTTTTAGCTGAACCAATTACTCTAGAGGAAGTCTTTAAAGCTTTAAAATCTATGCACCCTCACAAAGCACCAAGCCCTAATAGACTAAATGAAAAAAATTTTGACAAAACCTAGGACTCAATTGGACTTTCAGTAACAGAGGTTTTCCTTGAATTTTTCAACAAGTTTAGAATGCCTAAGGAAATTATTAGGACCCTTAAAACTATAATTCCAAAAGACAATGAACAAAAAACCATGCATGATTATAGGCCTACTGCTTGCTGCAACATTGTCTACAAGATCATTAAAAAAGTTATAGCTCAAAGGTTGAAACTAGTGCTACTAAACCATATTGATCAAGCACAAGGTGCTTACATATCTGGAAGAAGTATAGGGGACAATATCATGATAGCAAAGGAGCTTTTAAGAACTACATCAAAAAGAGAAGTAATAAGAGTTGTGTAAGGAAGGCTAACTTCCAAAAGGCTTATGATTTTGTTTAGTGGCCTTTCATTTTAAACATCATGTCAGTACAAAATTTTTCAACAAACTTTATAGCCTAGATTCAACAATACATATCCAGTATCTCTTTTAATGTCCTAATCAATGGTGAGCCTTTAGGTTTAATCAAAAGTACTAAAGGTATCAGGCAAGGGGATCCTATCTCTCCTCATTTATTTCATCTATTTATACAAGTCTTGATCAAGAATTGTAGATAAAAGCAAGACATTCAAGTATCATGCTAGATGTAAAAAGCTTAAAATCATAAGTTTATCCTTTACAGATGATATATTCCTCTTATATAAGGTAAATCACATATTTATGTCATCCTTAACTATAACTCTTAAAATGTTTAAGAGGATGTTAGTTCTAAACATAAATCAGAACCAAAGTGCCTTATATACCTTAGCAATTGCAACCAACTTAATCCCCACTCTCTTTAACATACCCGGTTCCACTCCTTAACAACTACTAATACAATACCTAGGAGTCCCAATTTTTTCAATTAAACCATCATAAAGAGACTATATGTCACTCATTGACAGAATTATCTCCAGAATTATCAGTTGGAGTAATAAGGAGTTGGCGCTAGTAGGTAGAGCAATACTTATCAAGTCTATACTCTCATTCATCAGTGTCTATTGGGCCTCTTACTTGGTTTTTCCTAAAGGAATCACAAAAACCATTGATAAAATACTTAACAACGACCTATGGTCTAGTTCTAAATTATAACATAAAAGGAACAAATTCAGTTGGTTTCAAGGGTGCAAGCCCAAAAAAATGGAGGCTTAGGCATTATATCCACCAAGATCATAGATTAAGTCCTGCTGTCAAAGAAAATTTAAAGACTACTTCATAATAAGAAATATTTATGTGTAAAATAGGTACATGCATACCACATAAAGGATAAGTGCTTTTGGCACTTCCATATTACAAATTATGCTACTCCTTTCTTAAAGTTCATTGTGAAAAATAAAAACAAATTTAAAGAACATTGCTTCAGTCAAGTTGGTAATGTTATATTTGTTTTTCAATTTCCAAAAAAAAGTATTTATTTTTATCTAAATTAACTATTTTTTTTAATCCCTTAATTTTTAATAAATCCTTTATACTTTCAACACATCAAAAAATAAAAGTAACCATTGTATGTGTGAGTCTTACTTTGGTATATAACTTGATTAGGACTATATTAGTTTACTTAGGATATGAACCCACAGTTACACGTCCTATCGAGACCACTTCTCCTACAATATTTTATTATCTGGTAAATTCACATTCTAGTGGAGATTCTGAATGCCATAATCAAAATTGATAAATGTTGGAGAATGTAGAACGTTCAAGGTATCCTACCCAAACGTCTAACTGCATTTTCCAACTGAAATAGAATATTACTATCGAAATGGAATTGTACATCCAAAATGGTCTTAAGATGACATGATCTCAAGCGGATAATTGACATGTTCCCCCTCTCCCAGGTCTATCACAAGGGAAATGAAAAACCAAAATTTACTTTATCCGGTATCAAACAAGAGCTACTGGCAAATAAAACTCCTTTTAGAAGTACCAATACCGTCACATGTAAGGAAAAAATTCGTAAGATTTATTGGCAACAAATCCTAAAATTTGAAGGCCTGTTCAACTTGTACACAATCGTATGTACAATTTGGTAAAATTAAGAATAAATAATAGTTGCTTCTTCCCCTTTTTAAAAAATATTTAAAAATACGTTAATTATATTATCAGTATTATTACTGAATATTTTCTTTTGTAATAATAACAGCTAGATGAAACTTATAATATTATAATATTATAATATTATAGCTTCTCATAGTTATTTTGGCCCATTGGTTTTCCTTTCTAATATATTATTTTCGACAACTCTCGTTTTGCCCATAGAAAACACAAATAGAAAAAGGGAATTAAAAGGTATGGAACGATGCCTTCTCTTCTGTTGGCATATGATCAAAGCTTTACTCAAGAACAACTCATAGAAGTTACTGCCATGGTAACAGATAATGTTTCACACCAGATGGTATTAGCTGGTACGTACCATATCGGCCGAAAAATGGAACGGTATCCATTTCTTTGGTACCGGCCGTTAATGCCAATCAGTATCATAGTTTTTCGTTTGGTACTAGCCAGTACGTAAAATACCGATGCATACTGGCTAGTACCATAAAATTAGAAAAATTGAGGACTTGTTTCTAATTTTTAAAATTTTATCCTAAACCTACCTGACCCTCCTAATACCTACCTTTGCCTCTCTTTCGAACCTTCTTGCCTTCTCCTTCTCCTTCAGTCCTCCGTCTGTTTATTTCTCTCTCTAAACGACCCCGTCGTCTGTCTCTATCGTCTCCTTCTTCTCTTAGTTGTCCCCTTGTCTCTGTCTCTAGTCTCCACCGTCTTTGTCTACTCTCCACCGAACCTTCCTCATTTTTTCTCTCGCTCTCACCGACTCTCACTTCTTCACTCACCATCATCGTCGTTCTCTCTCTCTCTCTCTCTCTTTCATCTTCATCTCTGACGAAATTGGTGACTGGTTCGACTGTGCTGCTACTTCCCTCATCCTCCCCGATCCGCGCCAGCATCAAAGGATAGAGATCCTCCCTCGACTCGTGTCTTTGCGACACCTGAAGATGCCACCATCGTCGCCATTGAACGTTTGAAGGAGGAGAGATGGTTGCAGCCTCGCAGTCGCTGGTCTGCGCAACCCGAAGCCTCTGAGTTCTGACCTGTCAGTGAAGATCTAACCTGAAGACCCGAAGCTAGTGAATTTTTTTGGAGTGTGTTTTTTGAGTTTTTCAATTTTTTCCTGCTTAAATCTTAATTGTATTATTTATTGTGTTGGATTGGATGTTGGATTTGTGAATTTTTTGGAAGTTGGAATTTGGTTTTCTGAATTGTAATTTGTGTGTATCTGGTTCTTAGATTATAGTTGGATAGTGTCATTTGGAAATGGAAATAGAGTAGAAATGTTAAATTGAATGAGTGAGTCACTCACAATGAATGAAGTATTGCTTTTCGAATTTTTGTGGGTTGGAAATGGAAATGTTGAATGATAAGTTGATAACGGTATTGTCATTTGGAAATGGAAATGGAGTTTAATTCACGGTTAATGATCTATTAGTTATAAAGATTGGTTTAAGTTTATATTTATGGTAAGTTTTTGGATGAATGATATGCACTATGCATGGCCTTGTTAATGTTGATTATCAAAATTGAAACTTGAAACTTGAAACAATCTAAATGTCAAATTTAAACTGATAATATTGAATTTAAAAAATTGTAAAAAGTTAAATCATTAATTGACACATTCATAATATTTGTGAGATGGTATTTTACTTTTAATATTTGGATATTGAGTTTAGGTAAATAATTAGATGAGTATAAAATTACGCAATTGGAAATTAATAATAATTCGATTGTAGTTAATGATAGTACTTGCCTATTTGGGTATTAATTTTGGGTAAATAATTAATTGAGTATAAAATATATTGAACTTTAATTATTTGGTAATATATATGTGTAGGATATCATAAATATTTATAATAGATAATGTGTGAAAGTAAGGATGTAATAAATGTATCCGAAAAAGAACTTTTTTGTCAAATTGTGAATATGTTGTAGACTTGTATGTTCCAATCATTTATACTTAGACTTATTAATGTCAATTAAAAATTGTAAAAGCAACATATATATTTAAGAACGAAATATAGAATGGTGTATATAATATTATGATTTATTAGAAATGAAAAGAATATTCAAAGCTTTAAATAAAAAAAACATTACCAAAGAAATTATATCCTTCAACTTGATTATCATGTTATGAATATATCTTTCAACTTGATCATCATGTTATGAATATATGTTTATGAACAATTGTATAAGATATGTCATTCATTATTTGGCAATTATGTAAATCATATCATATCCTTCAACTTGATCCTCATGTTTGAAACTTTGAATTGAAATTGTTGGAAATTCTTAGAAATAGAAATTGTTTATGTATGATTTGCGGAAGTTGGAATGGAAATTGTTGAAATTTGTTAGAAATGGAAAATATTTTATGAGTGTATTATGATTATGGGAAATGGAAATAGAAATGGAAATTGTTGAAATTTGTTAGAAATAGAAATGGAATTATGAATATTTTGTGATTATTGGAAATGAAAATTGTTGAAAATGGAAATTATTTTTGCATGTTTTGTGATTGTTGGAAATAGAAATTATTTTTTGAATGTTTTGTGATTAATGGAAATGGAAATTTTTGAAAAATGGTTGAAAATTAAAATTGAAATTGTTTATATATGATTTGTGGATGTTGGAAATGAAAATTGCTGAAAATTGTTAGAAATAGAAATTGTTTTATGAATGTATTGTGATTGTTGGAAATGAAAATTGTTAGAAATGAAAATTATTTTATGAATGTATTGTGATTGCTGGAAATGGAAATTGTTTATGAATGTTTTGTGATTATTGGAAATGAAAATTGTTAAAAATTATTAAAAATGGAAATTGTTTATGCATGATTTGTGATTGTTGAAAATGAAAATTGTTTTATGAATGTTTTGTGATTAATGGAAATGGAAATTGTTGAAAATTGTTGGAAATGGAAATAGAATTATGAATGTTTTGTGATTATTGAAATTGGAAATTGTTGAAAAAGAAAATTATTTTATGAATGCTTTGTGATTAATGGAAATAAAAATTATTTATGTATGTTTTGTGATTGTTGGAAATGAAAATTGTTGAAAATGGAAATAGAAATTGTTGAAAATTGTTGGAAATGGAAATAGAAATTGTTGAAAATTGTTGGAAATGGAAATTGAATTATGAATGTTTTATGATTATTGGAAATGAAAATTGTTAAAAATTGTTGAAAATAGAAATTGTTTTATGTTTTGTGATTAATGGAAATGTAAATTGTTTATGTTTGTTTTGTGATTGTTGAAAATTTTGGAAATGGAAATGAAATTATGAATATTATATGATTATTGGAAATGAAAATTGCTAAAAATTGTTGAAAATGGAAATTGTTTTATGAAGGTTTTGTAATTAATGGAAATAGAAATTGTTTGTGATTGTTGGGAATGAAAATTGTTGAAAATTGTTGGAAATGGAAATAGAATTATGAATGTTTTACTATTATTAGAAATGGAAATTGCTAAAAATTGCTAAAAATGGAAATTATTTTATGAATGTTTTGTGGTTAACGGAAATGGAAATTGCTTATGTATGTTTTGTGATTGTTGGAAATGAAAATTGTTGAAAATGGAAATAGAAATTCTTGAAAATTGTTGGAAATGGAAATAGAATTATAAATGTTTTGTGATTATTGAAAATGAAAATTGTTAAAAATTGTTGAAAATGGAAATTTTTTATGCATGATTTTTTTATTGTTGGAAATGAAAAGTGTTTATGTATGTTTTTTGTAATTATATATGTTGAATGTTTTGAATTATTAGCTTTTGACTTATAGTGAATTGTGTTCCATGAAATTGAATTGTGTGTAATGTAATCATACAGAATGAGTTATATTATATAAGATGGATATGTATACTGTGTACTAAAATTATGTGTTATTTATTTTTATGTATTATTATTTTTATATTTGCATTCATTTATTTTTACAAATAAATGGAAGAAAATTCATGTACTCCTGATTAATCCACTTCTGGAAGATACAATGATTCAGCTTGGGCTTATACTGCATTGGTTCCCGGTATAAGGAACCATACTATTTGCTTGTTTTGTAACAAGCATTTGAAAGGTGGAGGAATCACCTGATTAAAAAAAATATTTAGCTGGGGTTAAAGGAGATGTGGAACCTTGTAAAAAAGTAAGTCATGATGTGAAGTGGTAGATGAAAACATTGCTTGATAAATATCAATAAGAAAGAGATGGAAGGGAAAGATTAAATTTTGAAATTGGTGGTGGAAGTTTGTTTTCTAGTTTTTGTGATGATTTTGAAAATGTTGAAGGTAGAAGTGGTAGTAGTAGTGGTAGTGGTAGTGGTAGTGGTAGTGGTGGTAGTGGTACTAGTATTGTTCTATTTCAGGTTAAAGAAGAAGTACTTGAACCTAATGTGAGGAAGAGAAGAAGGTATGTGATTAGTTTCTTTGCATCACGAACAACTCTTGGAGCCTAACCTTCAATCAAGAGATGCAACTCACAGTGTCGATATGACAGTAGCTAGATGGTGGTATGATACATGTTCATTAGTCAATGCTTCTCAGTCTTATTATTATCAACCTATAATGGGTTCAATAGTCTCTTATGGTCCAGGATATAAAGGTCCTTCGATTGATGACTTATGAGATAAACTTTTAAGTTATTATGTTTCTGAAATTAGAAGTTATTTATTTGAAAGAAGAGTGAATTGAGGTACTATGGATATTCAATCATGTGTGATTGTTAGATGAATAGGAGACAAGAACCTATTATAAATTTTGTAGTTTATTTTACAAATGGGTCTATGCTTTAGAAATCTATTGATGCATATGGCCTTATTAGAAATACTAAGACTTTGTTTGTGATATTTGATAAAGTTATGAATGATGTAGGGCCGAAAAATATTATTCAGTTTATTACTGACAATGATTCCGCTTATAAAGCAGTAGGAAAAAGGTTGCAAAATATGTATAATTCATTTTTTTAGACTCCTTGTGCAAAATATGTATAATTAATAGAGAAATGCTTTTAACTGTTACAACAATTGTTAGCATTAACGCAATGCAAGATCTTTTAAGCTCACAAATGGAGCTTTACAAGGTATCTTATAGTGATTTTGGAATGCTGATTGCTATTCGACAAAGAGGAAAACTTTCTCCAGGTATTAGTTATTTCCTTTTTCTTATTTGTTGAAAATTAATTATCACTTTATTTTATTTATAACACTA
>JAOSBK010000003.1:18578608-18594899 GCA_027568895.1 Erythroxylum shatona
AAGTCACATACTTGATGACATAAGTCTAATACCATTCATGGAATGTAAATCACATTACATAAACGAAATACATGCATTTATGAAAGGAATACCTCATAACGTGTTATTAACAAGTCATAATGTTAATACATGAATCACAAATATTCATTGGCCTAGGGCACACTACTAACAATAATGAAGCTGGGAAAACCAAAGTAACGAGAAAGACAACTAATTCTTGAAGATTAAATTGTAAAGTCATTTTGCATATGTATTCTCTTCACTTCTAAGCCACTAATGCCTAAATCAACGTGAGGTAATGCTTATTTGAATTTTTTAGGATGGAGTCAAGTGGAAGCTTAAGTTTTAGATTGAATATTTTGGATAGGATTGAATTTCAGATCCAATTTGAAATAAATGTTTTAAATCCAACCAAATTTCAGATCTAACTGGAGTTGTAAGTCGTTGGTAAATTATCCTATCCGAGGTACGTATGCGGTAAACCTACACTGAAAGGAGTGTCTATATATATATATATATATATATATATGATTTGTTTTTGGCCTCTAGATATTTGTCATATCGATTGACCAAGCCATGTGGATTTGTGATGTGACCATGATCTTTAATTATTATGAGCCCGGGTCATGTCTTGTGATCCATCATTGAAGTAAATGTTCAATTCAAAAAGCGATACCAATCATAAAAATGTTTCTAAACTTGATTGTTATTACAGATAAAAGGGACAAAATGAAGGTCATTCGAAGTTTAGGTTTTGCTCATTCCTATAGGGTTGAGGCTGAGCGTTATTCGGGCAGTATATGGCTACTTTGGCAACCTCACCTAATGGTGCGGGTCCTTCTAGCCCACCGCCAATTTATTCACGTCCATATCGACTGGGACCACTTTGCTTTTTTCTTCACGGCCATCTATGCCAGTCTGACTTACTCTCTTCAACATTACATCTGGCGTTACTTACAACAAATCGCCCACATCACTCATACCCCTTGGCTTCTTGGTGGAGATTTTAATGCCAAATTGGAAGCCTCTGATCGCCGTGGGGGATCCCGTTCCCGTCCGGTCATTAATCGGCTTTTTCGCGACTGTGTGCATAATTGTAATCTGCTAGATCTGGGATACTCCGGTCCTCGGTTTACCTGACGCCGAGGCAATCTGCTTGCCCGTTTGGATCGGGCTTTTTGCTGTCTTACTTGGCACGACGCAGTTCCTTCCACCACGGTGCATCACTTACCCTTTCTGAAGTCGGATCACCGGCCTCTACTCATCACTTTTACTACTCATCCCAATCCCCCCCACCCCCCCCCCCCCCCGCCTACCCGGCATTTTCGCTTTCAGTCCGTGTGGCTCTCCCACCCGGATTTCGACCAGTTTGTCGCCGCTCATTGGCGACCTACTCCTACGGATTTTAACGGGTCCATTAGGTCATTTTCGGCACACTTACGGAGTTGGAACCGCCATACTTTTGGCAACATTTTCCATCGTAAGCGCCGCCTCATGGCATGCCTCGAGGGGATCCAAAAACACCTCGACGTGCCGCCCTCGGATTCTCTCCGGGAGCTAGAGCACTCCTTACGAACCGAATTAGAGCAGGTCCTTTATCAAGAAGAACTGTATTGGCATCAGCAATCCTACTACAAATGACTTGGACAAGGTGACCGAAATACCAAGTACTATCATGCCCTTATCCGCCAAAAATGCCGACACACCAGGATTCATTCCTTAACCGATGCTTCTGGAATCCCCATCTCGGATCCTGTGTCTATTCGTCGGCTAGCGTAAACCTTTCTCGCGGATCTTTACACGAAGGACAGCCTTCCCCATGCTCCTCCTCCCTTACCTGGGCATTTCCCTCCCCTCCCCCCTTCGGCCCAGAATTTGCTAGCCCGCACCCCCAGTCCCGAGGAGATCCGGACCGTTATTCATAGCATGAATCCACACAAGGCTCCGGGCTTCGATGGATTCCCCGCTCTCTTTTACCAATCCCAATGGGATACCCTCGGCCCTTCTGTGACTCGCTACATACAACAACTTTTTCAGCTTATGGACTGGGACCCGGAGCTCAACAAAACCATCATGGTTATCATTCCTAAGCTCCCATTCCCCACGTCTATCACTCATTTTCGTCCTATCGCACTCTGTTCCGTGCTTTATAAAGCACTCACGAAGATCATTGTGAACCGGTTACAACCATACCTCGATCATCTTGTTGCCCCTACTCAAAGCAGCTTCGTCCCGGGAAGACTAATCACGGATAACATCATCATCACCCAAGAGGTCATCCATACCATGAAACGCAAATCGGGGCCTCGCGGGATTATGACATTGAAGGTGGATCTGGAAAAAGCCTATGATCGATTATCCTGGGCTTTCATTCGAGATACTCTATCTGAGCTCGGGCTCCCTCTTCCGCTGATTACCCTCATCATGCAATGTATCACCACGGTCTCCATGCAAGTGACTTGGAATGGGGTCCTCAGTGACACCTTCCGCCCCTCCCGAGGCATATGCCAGGGCGACCCTCTTTCACCCTATATTTTTGTCCTTTGTATTGAGCGTCTCGGTCATTCCATATCCCATTCGGTGTCCCAAGGTCAGTGGAAACCGATCAAACTAAGTCGATCTGGGCCTCCTTTTACTCATCTATTTTTTGCTGATGATCTCATTCTTTTCGCTGAAGCCTCGTTGGATCAAGTCGGAGCCATTCGGGAAACGCTACACCCATTTTGTAACGCTTCCGGACAACGAGTTAATTTGGCTAAATCGCGCTGCTACTTTTCCAAAAATGTTTCACAATTGGTTAGTTCTACTTTAAGCCGAGCTCTGAACATTACTCAGACCACTGATTTGGGCCGGCATCTTGGGGTTCCCCTACTGCACGAACGGGCTGGTAGATGCACCTATTAGTACATCCTTGATAAGGTCCACCAGCGTCTATCCGGCTGGGCTGCCAACCTGTTAGCCTTGGCGGGTCGCGTCACTTTGACTCAAGCGGTCATCAAGGCGCTTCCCATGTATACTATGCAGACGGTCCGGCTACCACATCGTCTTTATGACGAGCTCGAGCAGCTGATGTGTCAATTTTTGTGCGGGGCCTCCGACGGACATCGTAAGCTCCATTACGTCCCGTGGGAGGCTGTCAGTCAACCGAAATCGTTAGGGGGGCTAGGTATTCGGAAAATCCGAGCCACTAATGACGCTTTCCTAGCCAAATTGGGTTGGAGCTTGCTTACAAAGCCTGACGCTCTTTGGGTGCGCGTCCTATCCGCGAAGTACCATTTCGACGCCGTCACCATCCCCACTGAACTTGGAGGTAAAGGGGGTCGATGATCTGGAACGGTATCAAGGCGACTTGGCCCCTCGTGCTCAAGGGAATACACTAGAGGATAGGTGACGGGGCTAGAATCCGACTATGGACCGATCCTTGGATCCCACGCCTTGGCCCGCTAGCTTCCCAAGCCACATCCCGTTACCAGATACCATCCTAGCTCTTAAGATCCATCACTTCATGGATGAGGATGGCAACTGGAACTGGGGTCTTATTCAACCTTTTCTTCCCCCCTCGGTTTGTAGGACGATCGCTGGTTCTTTTCCCCCAAAGCCATACTTGGGACCGGATCAATTGATCTGGGGATTTTCTGACATGGGCCACTTCACGGTCACCTCCGCTTATGCTCTGCTCACCGATCCCGACACTGACCAGCCTCATCTGGTCTGGCAATGGCCGGGCCCCCAGCGTATCCGCTTGTTTCTTTGGCTTCTGGCGCACGACCGCATTCCCACCAAAAAACAGCTCGTACGTCGACACATCACCGCAGATGCTGCTTGTCCTCATTGCAGCCTGGATGAATCCTCCCTCCATGCCCTTCGGGATTGCAACAAAGCCAATCAGTTGTGGTCCACCTTCCCTTCCCATATTCTGCCTCACGACTTCTTCACTATGCTGGTGCGAGAGTGGATCTTGAACAACCTCCAGCACCACCAACACATGCATGGCCACGCGTGAGCGATCCTGTTCGGCACCGCTTGTTGGCTCCTCTGGACATGGCGTAATCAGACGGTATTCGATGACACTTTTACTTGGCCTAACTCACCCATTTCTGGTCTTTTGTCTTATGCAGGTCTTATCCGGCAGGCCGAAGGTTGGCGGCACCCCCCAGTTTCTGGAGCTCGCCCTAGGCCTCAGCATTGTCACAGCTGGCACACGCCTTCCCCGGGGTGGGTGAAACTCAACACTGATGGAACCAGTAAACCAGTGTCACTCACAGCTTCCGCCGGAGGGTTACTACGGGATGCTACAGGTCACTGGCTCGATGGGTTCACTCACAACATCGGTTGGTGCTCCCCGCTTTCCGCAGAACTGTGGGGGATGTTTACTGGTCTCACACTCGCATGGAATCTGGGATTTCGTCGGATCGAGTTAGAGGTCGATTCCACCGTGGCACTACAATGCATCTCCTCTGCAGCTACCACAGCCACTGCCCTCAATCCCATCGTTCAAGGTCTCCATGAGCTGCTCAACAGGAACTGGACCGTTGTACATCGCCACATCTATCGCGAGAGCAACAGATGCGCAGATTGGCTCGCGAATTAAGCTACTACGTTTGACCTCGGCGTGACTTACCTCTCCGAAACACCCATTGGGTGTCATTTTCTCCTTGTAACGGATACATCGGGACCTCGATCCCCTGGACCTATGTTGTAACTAGTTATCCTTCCTCTTTTTTATATAAAAAAATCCTTTAAAAAAAAGGGGACAAAATACACGGTATCGCGAAGGCGGCGAGATGCCAACTCTGTTACGTGAGCGGACCGACTTCGTGGCTAGGCCTTCGTTTCCCACCAAGTTAGACACGTAGTGGGGCCTATTTTCCCGCCCAATTGCGGAGATATCCCATGGAGACCTTGACGAGTGTCCTTTCCGAGACAAAGTGCAGCAGCTGTTGGCAGGCTCCTCAGTAATTTACAGGCTATGCAGTGGCTTCCTTTTGCTTTTCACGCTGTTTTTGTTTTATTCTATTGGGTATTAAATTGTCAGGGGTTTTAGCTAGAAATGGTCACTCAACTCAATTGATGACAGGTGTAAAACGTGAAAAGTGAGCCGATGACGTGTCAGACAGTTCTTATGCTGCTGAAACTCGCAAAAAGTTTCCCTCGTCAGAGTATAAACAATATCTTCATTTAAGTTCCAAAGGGGTGTTTTGGTTCTTTTTTTTTCTATTTGTCGCTGATTGTTTTCGGAAAAAAAGAAAACACTCTTTCAATTTTTGTTTGGTTGAAATTATTTTCAGTTTTTTCCTTGTTAAAAATAAAAAAATTTAAGCATTTTTCGAAAATGTAAAAGAATATTTGTATTTTTTAAAATAGGTTTTATATTTCACGAAAATGAGTTTCTCTACGCTGACTGTAGCATCTTCTACGTTTTCAACCTCTTCTACTATTTTTCCAATTATACCTATTTCTTATTTGTTTTCGTTTCTTGAGTTTACTTTTGAGTTATTTCTATTGCTTGCATTAAAAAGTCTCTACACATAGAAGTCAATAAAAATCTATCATCTTCATCGCCTTCTTGTGTTTTCTTCCATCTGTAATGTTTAGGTTTATTTTCTTATCTGCTTGTATGTGTTTTCTAATCTATTACTTGACAAATATTGCTATTATTTGCTTTGAAACATAAACATATCTATCACATTCTCTTGATAGCTTTAGAACTATAAAGGTGTCAAGTTCTTCATTCTTGATCCACCCATACTTGGCCATAAATGGGATAGCAAAATAGTTTGATGGGTACTCAAAAAGACAGTCGATCTATAAATTATTACCCTCGTTTAAGCAATGCTATTTCAAAAGTTGAGAATTTCGGAGATCAAGATCGATGCTTATGAGAAGGCAGGCTTATTGTCTATTTGGATGAGCTTTCGGAAGGTCAATAAATACTTTTCTCCATCACAAAAGTCTTTTTTAAGAAAAATGAATATTAGACTATAAAATAAAAAAGTATTTTTTTAATAGATATGACTTTTTTGGCAGCCAAGATATCACTTTTTAAAAAGCTTAATGGAGAACACGCACACGATGGACGACGGAGCAATCTGGAGGAGGAAGAACGACAGAGTTGTGGAAAAGGAAACGGGGTGGAGGAGGGGGGAGCGAGTGGAGCGGACTCGGGTAGAGGTTTTAAAAAACCAAAACGACATCGTTTGGTTTTTGCATATAGAGGAGAACATTCAAAAAACAAGAAAGTCATAATCGTACACCTGCACGATTGCGACCCGCAACATCATCAACGAAGTCGCGATCGTGCATAAACATGATCGTGACTCGCGACCTTCTCTAGAGAAATCACGATCATGCTTTCTCTCTTCTTCTTCATCAAACATCTCTTCTTCTTCTCTCCTTCTTTATTTCATTATTTTTAAATTTACTCGCTCCTAAATCATCTATTTTGCATTTCTATATCCAATACAATCTCTAAACAAGTCAAATTCAAATTTACATATCAAACATCAAAAATCCAAAACTTCACATTTACTACCTCTCTCTACTATAATTTTTCCCCACTTTTTTCTTACTTCTATCTTCTTCAATTAACACATAAAACACTTAAACCAATTCTTCTAGCTTCATTTCAGCTCAACAACACAAATCAAATCAAAAATCCAAGGTTTTAACTTAAACATAAAAAATCTAATTCTTATATCGGCGGCAAAATGAAAACCATATATAGCACGCAGGTGGGCGGGGAAGGGGACTAGGTAGAGGTTTTAAGAAAACCAAAACGACGTCTTTTGGTTTGGTTTAAAACAAAATGACTTCATTTTGCACATAGAGAGAACGTTCAAAAAACAAGAAAGTCACGATCGTGCACCTGCACGAATGCTACCCGAAACATCATCAGCTCTGCACGATCGCGACTCGTGACCTTCTTCGGAGAAATCACGGTCGTGTAGAAGCACAATGCTTTCTTTCTTCTTCTTCACCGAACATCTCTTCTTCTTCTCTCCTTCTTTCTTTCATTATTTCTAGATTTACTTACTCCTAAATCATCTATTTTGCATTTCTATATCTAATACAATCTCTAAACAAGTCAAGTTCAAATTTACACTTCAAACATTAAAAATTCAAAACTTCACATATACTTCCTCTTTCTATTGTAATTTTTTCCACATTTTTCTTACTTCTATCTTCTTAAATTAACATATAAAACACTGAAACTAATTCTTCTAGCTTTATTTCAGCTCAACAACACAAATCAAATCAAAAATTCAAGGTTTAACTTAAACATCAAAAATTTGATTGTCATATCGATGGAGGCAGGGAAGGGGACTGGGGTAGAAGTTTTAAGAAATTCAAAACGACGTCGTTTGGTTTTTAAACCAAACAACGTCGTTTTGCTCCTAAAGCAGAACGTTTGAAGTAAACCTTCTGCGATGTTTTCTTCAAAAAAATATTGTGGTTTCTATTTCGCGATGTTTTATTGATAAAACGTCGTAAAAAAGTGTTACAAATCTACCACGTTTTCATAAAACGTCACAAAAAATTTAAACTTTTCTTGACGTCTTTCAAACGTCATGAAAAGTCTTTACAATTCGCAATGTTTTATCAATAAAATGTCACGAATTGTATTTATTTCTTGTAGTGCGTGTATCTGATGAACGCATGTGCATATGTCAGATGAGAATGAAGTGTTACACTTTTAGTATCATTCATTTTTTGTAGGAGGATCCTTCATCTCTCCTAAGTTCGGTTTCATGGATCATCATATTTTCTCATAGTCAGTCAAGTGAAATCGTGTCTAGATCTTTTGCCGTTTCTAGAGCTGTCACCTTAAGTCTCCATTCCTTTGGTAGTGACCTTAAAATCTTTGTTATGAGCTCATCATTGGGATATATTTTTCCTAAATTCTTCAAGGCGGTGATGATGTTATTGAAGCGTTCAAAGAATTCGTCTATGGTCTCCCACTGTTTCACGCCAATAGTTTCGTATTGATATACCAAAAGAATTATTCTATATTTCTTTACCTCATTCGTCCATTCAAAGGTAACTTGAAGTTTGTCCCACATTTTTTTTGCTGTAGAGTAGTAGGATATCTTTTCATATTCTTCTAGAGACAACGTATATATTAGGTGATATTTTGCCTTAACATTTAGTTGTCAATTTTCCAGTCAACATTAGTCCATACTTCTACGTTATCAGAAATAGGAATTGTAGCTCCAACTTTAATCGCTTACTATACTTCGATGTCTATGGATTGAAGATATATGGTCATTCTCTCTTTCTAGTATAAGTAGTTGTTTCCATTGAAGTAAGGAAGTTTTAAGATGAATTGTCCTTCAAAACTTCTTAAGGTATTTGTCATAATCTATCATGTGTTATAAAATACAATAAATGTGGAATCTTGCTTTGATACCAAATGATAAAGCAAACACAAGCAAGAGAGGGGGGGAATTATGCGTATAATTTTTTTCACAAGTTATTTTAGTTCAAAAGGAAATGAGAGAAGCCTATGTAAAATTAATAGAGTAGGAGCATATTGTGTGAAAGGATCCCATTAAATGATAAAACCTTTTAAACGACAAAAACCTGCTAAACTAAAAGTCTTGTTAAAAATAATTTAAAACAGAAGGCACCTATTAAAATGAAAGGAACCTTTAGCAAGTTAAAAACAAAAGGAGCTTACTATAACAATGAAAGAGCCTCTTGCGGAAATAAACATTCACACAATGGGAGAGTAGCTTGTAAACAAAATCAATTTTAATTAAGTTAGACTTAATTATAAAGTTTATAAAATTTTAGGAATCAAATATGATATATTTAATTTTATTAAAATTAAATACTTTAATACTTTAATTATAATTTAAGGAAATTTAATTTTAATAAAAATTACAAAAAAACTCATTGTTTTCTATAAATAGTAATAAGTACCAAGGAAATAACACTCTTACTTATTCCTCTCTAGTGTTGAAAATTGTTTTGTATATACCATGTCAATGACCCATAATTGACAAGTTACAAATACGTTTCAAAGGAATCCGATCGAAAATCGAAAATAGTAAAAACTTTTATTTTTCGCTGAGTCTCTGATTTTCGAAAATCACAGTTGATTTCCAATAAAGTACTCTACTAAAGGAACTTAAAACTACGTGAACAATCCAGACGGCGAAAGACAAATCA
Source organism: Erythroxylum shatona (assembly GCA_027568895.1). Classification (NCBI taxonomy): domain Eukaryota; kingdom Viridiplantae; phylum Streptophyta; class Magnoliopsida; order Malpighiales; family Erythroxylaceae; genus Erythroxylum; species Erythroxylum shatona. Next base: position 18,587,780 of record JAOSBK010000003.1, read on the forward strand.
AATCAGTAATTGCAAACAAAGCAAACTCCCGATCCCTATTTAATCCTCAAAGACTGAGACCCATCTTCCAGGACATGGCAAAGTTTTTCCCCACTGGAATATCCAACCCCTTTACTTCTACCATTACACTTGTCTTCTTATCATCCAGATTATGCAGGTACTTATGCTCCAAAGTGCTGATCTCCGTCTTTGAAGCAGTGGTCACAGGCTCCCCATCAATCTCAAGATTAGTCGGATGTCCACTTCCACCCAATCCTAACACAGTTATCTTTTCAATGGTCCAACCATTGTCCAAAGCAAACTTGCCATCCTCAACCTCAGACCACACCTTTACAGTTCCGTGGTTAACACTTGCGTAGAAGTGAACGTAAGTGGAGTATCCATTGCCAAGTTTCATCTCTGCAAGCTCATCATCATCAAGAAAAAGAGTTCCTTTAGCTTCACCATTGCTTGCCCCTGCTGGGAAGGTAACTATGAGGCTAAAAGGTGTCATTCTAGCAACCTTAGATAGCATTCCACCTTGCTGCATAGGTAGGATGGTATTTTGATACAGATGCACATTAATCACATGTAGAGGTGCATCCAATGTTACATATTTTCCCTCCTTTGATTCAATGGCCTGAGTCATATCGAACATACTATACCAAGTACCAGGAGGAAACAGCGCTGTAACTTCTGATTTACCTTGCTCAAGCACTGGAGATACCATCAGACTGCTCCCTAGCAAGAACTGCGTGCTCACTCCATAACAATCAGTGTAATCTGGGAATGAGAAGAAAAGAGGTCTGGCAATTGGGGCCCCACTGATGTGGGCCTCATAGTTCAACGTATACAGATATGGAAGAAGCTTATATCTCATTCCAAGAGCATTTCTAGCAGACTCAGCCACTGATTCCCATATATAAAGCTCTTGCCTTGGGGAGTAATAGTTGGCATGATCCCTTGAGAACGGATAGAATGCGCCAAGTTCAATCCAACGGTTGCAAATCTCTTCTGTTGGTTGAGGATAAAATCCACATATATCTGACCCAACCATTGGTACCCCAAATATACCGAAGTTTAGCATAGTAGATATGGAATACTTTAAATTCTCCCAAGTGCCCTGATTGTCACCAGTCCAATGAGCAGCATACTTGCCTGATCCAACATACGTGGAACGTGTTAAAATAAAGGGTCGTTTGCCCTGAATCCCCTGAAGGCCCTTGTGTGTGGCAATGGTCTGAGAGAATCCGTAAAGACTATGAGCATCATACTCCAGAACGCCATTGTAGTGAACTGCACTGGTGGCTATGGTTTTATACCCTACCGGCACCTGCTGTCCTGAAGCGTTTATCTTGTATGGTGGATCATCCCATCTTGTCTTTGTTATGTTCTTGCAATCCAAGCAACAGATCCAGCCAGGTCCAGTCCCAGTTGGACATTTCTTCCCCCTGGGGATCTTGCACAGTCCAGAACAGAAATTTGAAGCTTCATTCATGTCAATCCATAGGCCATTAACAGGAACAAGTTCGTGAAAGCGACGAATTTCATCACCCCACCAATCAACTGCTTTGGGATTGAGAAAGTCAGGAAAGTTGACAGCGCCTGGCCAGACTTGGGCAAGGTAGGGCTCACCCTCATACTTGATAAACACGTCATTAGCAATGCCTCTTTGATGTACACCATACGAAGAATTCACAGCGATCCCAGGATCGATAAGGACAACGTACTTCATGCCAATGCTATGAATTTTCTCAAGGAAAGGCACAAGCTTATCACGAGGGTAGTTAGTAGGGTTAAGAGTGAAGTCCTTCTTGCCATCCATATGATCATCGTCATTCCAAATGACATCGAGTGGGATCTGAGCCTTCTTGTAATTCTCTACAACATCTTCAACCACAGAGAGATTATGGTAACCCCATCTGCATTGGTGGAACCCTGTAAAATCATATCGTAACTGCATCAGATTAACTGCTTTTGGTTTCCATCATTTGGAGATGAAACAGGGTATCTATGGCACAAGGGAATCCAAAATTTCAGTATCACTTGCTCTCAAATGAATTTCAAAGTTCTCAGTAACATAAACTGTTAAAAACTTAAATATAATTCTTTCCCAAGGTTACATACATGAAATTGTTAGTCCTGAATACTATAAAGATAGCAGAGGATGAGATTGCTTCCCATTTTGTTACTGTTCTTTTATTTCCCTTTTTTCTGGTGGATTATACGGAAAGAAAATAAGCCAGATTCTTTCTATTCCTTTTGAGTAGCTTAGCACTTCAGTGACTCAATACTTGATTCTGCCATATATGCTGAGAGGGCTGGAGACTTGGCCTCGTGTTAGTGCCATATGGACCTTGCCATTACCAATCCAATGACACTCTATAACAATAATGGGTATTTCCATTTCCAAAACCCTCCGAGTTTGACTCGCCCTAGTTGGATTCATTATTAGACACATGAAAACTTATCCGGGAGAAACCCTTATTCTTAGCCCAAATAAAGTTTACAGTACAAATTGACAATCAAAATTGTTCATAATTAAGAAATTTTCTAACACAAATGTACTGAAAATGATGATTGTGAGAAAGAAAGACCCACTTGGCTGTACAGGTTAGGTCACTCCTTTGTTTCAGTTCATGAGCATGCAAAATCATAAAACAATTCTGTGTCATAAAGAGCATGAAACAACATACTTATAAACTCACGGTTACCTAGCCTACAGGTACCAACCAAAAAGAGGCAGAAAAGGTGTTGAACATAACTTTGAAATATCTAAATAAATTCTGAACTGAAATAACTTATCCTCAATTTGGAAATGGAAATGGAGCAGGTAATCTAGAGGAAGTAGAGCAACAATATCTACTAATATCCACGTTATACAGTTCATAAGAAATAGAGGGTTTTATGTAGTATGGAAAAGAATCAAAATTTGGTCAGTCATAGCCAGCAAAATCTAGATTTCCACAAGCCAACATCAACTGGGACAAATAAAGTTCACAGTACAAATTGACAATCAAAATATAGTAACCACACAAACATAAGGTTGTCTCTTAACCTGTTGGCATTGTTATAGGACCAATATAAACGTGGAAGAATAGGTGAAAGTCTTTGGCTTGCCAAGACAGAGACTGGCTATGTTTGTGTGGTTACTACATGGGGCCACGGAGGCTTAGAAAATAATTGTCTTAGTGATGCATGCATTAGAGATTGGAGATAAATTCATTGCAACGTTTTGGGGAAGTGAAGAAAAACATTTTGGGCTGAGACCAATGTCCTATTATTTAACGTGGATATTTTACACCTTAAAAAAAATTTGGTAAATTTATATCCTAGTAGGAATAACGACATGCCTATCCCGATTCTGGCGCACATGTATTGAGAATGGCTATTATAAAAGAACTTTGTTTCTATTGGGTCTAAAAATTCCACATAATTCAGCAGTTTCTTTAATAAAACACACTTCTCTTCTGTAATCACGTCAAATCCATCATTTTTCTTAAAACTCTTCTTATCAGAATCTTGTCCAACAAATTTTAAGACTGAGATCAACAAGAAGGCAAATTTGTCTAAATAACAATCCTGAAACAGAGAAAAGAGGTAAAGAACGTAATCATTACCGAAGGCCCAGTAAGGCATCGGCGCTGGTCGTCCTATCAACTCGGTGTACTGTTCAACAACGTCCAGAGGTGTTGGACCGGAGAAGAAGTAAAAGTCCAGAACACCCCCAATAACCTTGTACGTCAGAGAAGTCCCTCTATAGAACACATCCATGCCATTGCTGTTCAACAACAGAACTGCGTGAGCATAGGCTTTCCCATCCACATTCCGAAGATCCAAGTACATCGGATGTGAGCCGTACAAGTCTGTGTTAAGGTTAATGGCTGAGGCATCAGTGGTATACAAAGTGTATGGATCTCCAGGATATAGTTTGATTCCATGAGGCTGTGTGTTCTCTCCTAGACCATACAATGAAGCATCTTTTGGCAATTGCGTGGATATTTCCAAGTACTGGTCTTTAAACACCATTTCACCAAAATAAGTTGACCCACTAGAGCTAGAATTGAAAAGGGTCTGCCCATTTGATTTTCTGTTCACCGCAAAGCTAAATGGGTCAGCTGTGTAGCTAAATAGCAGCTCGGAGCCCGAGAATTCTTGAACCTTCAGTGGGTTCTTCGCCAATCTCCCTATAGCTTGCTTCTTTAAAGGCGCCTTCTCTCTTGGCAAGAGATTGTATGGAACTTCCCATCTCTGCTTCGTTGCGTCAGTTATGTGAACCCTTAAACGATTTTGAGTTTCTTGCCTGCAAAAGTTCAACAAAGACAGCTCCATTTTAGTGTTTTAACTTCTGGATTTCACCCTAATATGCAACAAAATGCAAACAAGACAAGACATTTACTTGACATAGAGCTGCAATAGTGAGATATCAGCACCGTAGACATTGTTCTTCTGCTTAACTTGGAGGTGACCCAGTAAGCCACCATCAGAGGTCTTTTCCGTGGAGATGAGACGGTAACCTTGGCCAATGTTAGAGGCTGTGGCACACTCGATCGAGAATAGAAGCAAAAGAGTGAGGCAGAGAGAAGCTAACAGAGTAGAAGAACAAGAAGACATTATAAGTCTTTGGCTTGCCAAGACAGAGACTGGCTAACTACTGCTAACAAGTATTGAGCTTGCGTTGAAGTATCATATGTATTTATATATACAAATGTTGATCAAAAGATATTAACGCAATATGATTGTGTCGATTATGAACATAGAAGGCTAAATTAGGGGAAGTGGAGAAATGTCATCCGGTGCATGCGAGCAACATGAGGTGTCATGAGGCCATCCCTGCCAAGTGATGATGATGGTACATGGGTCCGCTTATACAGTCTATCTTTTGCTTATCTCTTTGTGTTATTTTTTGGACAATCGTTGTCTTCCACTTCTAGACTTTGATTGATAGAATATCTGCTACGCTTTGATTGATATCTCATGTGTAAAGAGGCAGTGCCTCGTGTGCTTTCTCTAATTGTTATTGAATATGGATGTATTTCTATGAAGCACTTTAAAAGATTAAATAGTAATTTATTAACAAGTAAAGGTATTGTGCGTAAGACTATGGAGCATTAACTTTACGTTCAGTTATAATATCTGATTAACTGTTACAAACACAACCCGTAAATCCTATTCAAAATTGTTGGTGTGAGTTAAATATTAGTAGAAATTCCTTTACCACACCAATTACACCAACGTGCAGCAAATGAACCAAAACTTAAGAAACCGATGGACTTAATTTAAAGTAACCATGAAATTAGATAAATAGAAATATACTTAGTAGGCGTTTGGTTTGAGCACATGATTGGTTATAGATATGGGTATAATAGTAGAAGGGGATGAGGATGGGTATAAAAAATTAAAAAATGATGTTTGGTTTGTAACTTGGGTTTCTGTATTAATATCAATAATGTTGTTTGATTTGTTGCATTAATGGAAATGAAAGATAATATAATATCATTTTTACCCTCAATAAAAATGAAAATAATTTGCCCTTCATATGTTTATTGGGGCTATCTCTATATGTTTGTAAAAAAATTAATCAGTTTTGTCAAAGAATTCCTTCATTAATGAGACGCGATAAGACAGGATGGGAGATCGTAAGGAATTAAGAAGCAATAAGGAAGTAAAAAGGATGGTAGGGCAAAGGCTGGGGATAAAAGAGTAAAAAATAAACGTGATAAAAAAACTTAGATTGGAATGAAAAATCGATACCTACCCTCTTGGTGGGTTTAGTAGATTCTCAAATTTAATGGGATAAATTCATTCCCCTGGAATTGAAAACCCCAAAGCAAACACTGTTTTTTTACAATTATTTCATTCCTTCATTCTCAAATCCTCAAATCAAACCCCCTCTTAATTTACTATTCATTTTGTTTGATTAAGCAATTAGAGACTTTGTGTAAGCTCATCAACTTACGAATAAATAGTTGAAACTTTCAATAGTCTTTTACAAAAACTGTTTTCTTTTTGTCTCCCAGGAGGTGTCCACTGGGTCGAAGCCGGTGACTAATCCCCCTTCTAGGTATTGATACATCCCTTTCGGGGGCTGCCGTTAGCTCAGGAGTTTGCTGCATTCCCAAGGGCAGGGATCGAACCCGGAACCTCTTGATTAAGCAATGACGTAAATAAAGATCTTGTATGTACCTTTCTCAATGTACAAGTCTTTTAAAATGTCAGAGAAATCTAATAGTTGTCATACTTAAATAGGTACAAAAGATTTAATAACTTTTTATTGTAACATTACTAAGTCTTCATCTCATATCTCATAAGTATTCGATTCAAAATAATAGAGTATCATTCTTTTACTAGACTTCAATCCACTTAATTATATCATTTATTAGATCACTTTTATTATCTTATATTAGATTAAATTTTATTTTATCCTAATTTAAAAATAACAACTAATAAATGTATAATATAAAATAATTCAACATTCTTGGTCAAATATTAATTTTTCATATCTATAATAAAAATAAAAGATAAGAGAATAAAACTAATAATGTGTTGATCGACCTTTGTAAAATATTTTATCTAAAGATATTCGAAGTCCATTGGTCAATCATGTTAGACTTTCAAAATTAGAAGATATCAAAAACATATGTCAAGTGTGATTCATGATTCAAATATAATATAATCGCGTATATCTAATAACTTTAATAATATGAACGAGAATAGAATGTGAAAAACAACAATAGTACCTAAATAATTAATAATATATCATATTTTGTTTGTTGATTTTAATTTCTCTAAACTTTATGCTAAATTGTAATAGAAAATATGCTCTCTCACTATATGCTAAATTACATTAGAGCAAATGTTTCTGAGATTAAAAAACTTATACCTCATTATTCTCATTAACTTGTAAATTTATCAATATACTTAAATGTGTTAGAAGACATATTATCTAGGTTAAACTATAAATACGCCTAATGACCTAGAACATGCTTAAGATTAACATAAATCTTAAGACTTTTACTTGTATTATGACTGGTTCAGTCTGATTCTGTTGGGGCTGGACACCGTTGCTTGGATCCATGATCTCGATTAGCTTCAACTAGGAGAGACCTGCAAAAACAATAAGGCACACCGGGGGTTGATC
>JAOSBK010000003.1:18605959-18628346 GCA_027568895.1 Erythroxylum shatona
CCTTACTTGATTTAACACATCTCTTTCAAATCAACACCAAAAGCTATGACCTTCAATGGAGACGCAAAAAGAAAAGTGTTAGGGATCTAAGGGTTCAAAAATCACTTAATTTGGAGGTCGGATAACCAAATTATGGCTGAAAGAATCAAACAAGATTTGGTCTTCAATCATATCAAACTTGTCTCGGGAAAAATGACATAACTTTCACTAGAGATGTTGGATTAAGATTATCTTAGGATGATTTCCAAAGAGGATTTCAAGATCTACAAATTTCATGAAGACCTTGCAAACAGATTCTATCGTCTGGAGGGTCGAAAATAAACCAGAAGATAGAAAAAGGTAGAAGAAGTTCATTTTGAAATCTATAACATTGGAGAAGACCTTGAGGTCGGATTTTATCATCTGAATGGTCAAAATGGACCAGACGATAGGATCAGATGAAGCCAACAGGGAAAACAGATGAATGGAAAAAGATAGAAGAAATGGAAAAATTGCTATAACTTTCCCTACAAATATCGGACTAAGGTGTTCTTTATATGGTTCGAAAGAGAACTTCAATATCTACCACTTTCATGAAGACCTCAAAGACAAATTCTATCTTCTGAAAGATCAAAAATAAATCAGAAAATAGCACAAGGTAGAATAAGCAAAAGATAGAAGAAGTTCATAAACAATAACCCAAAAGAAGTTTTTGAACAGTAACCCAGAAGAAGCAAAAGACAGAAGAAGCGAGTCGACAAAATACAGAAGATAGCAAAAGACAAAAGAAGTTCATAAAAAGTAACCCAAAAGAAGTTTATGAACAGTAACCCAAAAAAAGCAAAAGACAGAAGAAGCGAAAAACACAAAAGAAGACACGTCAGCAAAACACAAAAGAAGATGCGTCAGCAAAACACAGAAGAAGACATATCAGCAAAACACAGAAGAAGTAAAACCCAGAAGGAACAAAACCCAGAAGAAGACACATCAGTAAAACACAGAAGAAGACGTGTCAGCAAAACACAAAAGAAGACGTGTCAGCAAAACACAGAAGAAGACATGTTCATAAAACACAGACGATAGTAAAACATAGACGATATAAAACATAAAAGGAGATGACTTCATCACAAAGAAAACCCAGAAAGAGATGACGTCATCACAAAAGAAGTAAAAGATAGAAGAAGCTACTCCTCTCTTGCACATCTTCCCTTATTAGGACCATGATTTTTGGCCTAGAAGTCTAAAAATTCCATACTATATAGTTTTGGAAAGCTAAAAGAAAGATCTACAATGCTTAAGAAGAAAACTTTGTCAAAATATATCTAGATCAATCCCAATTTTCCCCTAAATTTCGAAGATGAATTTCACATTCATCCACCAATATGCTACACTCAGTTCTCACTTCATGACAAATTTTGAGACTCTTAGAGACAAAATTGAAATTATATCTCTTCATAAGAAATATAGCTATATATTTCTAGTTTAATCCAAATCAAGAATCCTCTCGTTTGGATAACTAGAGAAAAAGTTGTGACTAAAACACTGAAACATTCTCTATAACATTTTCCATATCAGCCATCCTTTTTATTTCACAAATCATACTAAGATGACCTTTTCTACTTCATTTACTCCTCATTCTCAACTTCATCTCAAATCAATAGAATCTGAAGAATGAACACCAACAACAGAATATACACATATGTATATATTCTTCATTAACTTACTACACCAATTCAACTTCATTTTTGGTTTTCATTCTGCTTCTAACTTTCACCTTAATTCTTCTCACTTCAAAATCTTTTATCGACCAGAAACACCAAAGCAAAACTTAGACATATCCACATTTCTCATTCGCTACTTTACCCTTACCTATGAAAATTCTTGGTTCAAGAATTTTCATTCATTTGCTCTTTTCTCATGGCTATTGCCAAAATTTCTCCCTCAAGTAGTTCTAACTTCTATGAAACATTCGGGGTCCAACACCGATGATATATGAATATGAATGAATGGGATTATGTAAATGTGAGTGATGCATTCCATTTCATGAATGCATGAAACATAAATGAGTTGTGACCAGAGTAGCCACCAATCAGAGCTTAAAGCTCAACGAGTGAAAAAGAGCCTCAAGCTCAAAAGTGATTTAGAGTCTCATGCTCAACGTTTAATAAGCGCTATATGGGATAGTTATCAATGAGCCCTATATGGGACATTTATTAATGAGCCCTATAAGGGACAGTTTAAGCACTCGGTCACAACAAAGTAACAAATGGAAAGTGAGTCTCATGTGCACTACATATGCATTATATGAGTGACTAAATTGTATTGAATGTGGGGTGCAAAATGTGAAATGATGTGATTTATATATTATGTGATTGGGTGAGCCATCGATGACGGTCACTCACTGAGTTCGCAAAACTCACCCAAAATTTGCAAATATTTTTTCAAGATCAAAAGAATACCTCGTTAGGCCAACAGGAGTATACTTACAGCATTCAAGTGAAGGATAGAGGTCGGGATTAGTTCGCCTCTGCATTGCATTTCTCTATTTTGTATTGATTTGTATTTTTTGCAACTTTTTGTATAAATTTGTATTCCGAAATGACTAAAGTGTTTTGTATTTGTGAAAGGGCCCAAATGGCTATTGAAAATTTTGTTGATGGTTTTGTGTTAATTGAAAATGATTATGTAATAAAGTGGGCCCTACGTGATGATTGACTTCTGCATAATATGTTTGATTGTGGTATCAACAAAAAAAAAAATACCGATGTCTAATTGATTGAGTGCCTTAGCACGCCACCCTTGCAAGGTACAGGCTCAGATATCACCCATCGATGAAGGGTTCAGGTCTTGCGGGAGTGGGGTGCTACAAGTTGAAACAAGGGATTAATACTCTTTCATCAGATTTATCAACCTTTACTAAAAGTACGAAAAAAAATGAATGACATGATTAGAAGATATAGACACCCTAATGATAAGAGTGGTTTAGGATTTGCTAATAGCAAAACTTGTTACAGAAAGAATTTTGTTCCTTATAGAAAGAAATATCACCAGTCTTCTTATTATCATTCTATGAATAATTATAAGACTAATCCCAAAGGACCCAAGAAAATCTGGGTACCTAAAAAGAACATAACATCTACTATAGATCTCCTTCCTTGGAAAAAACAACTAGCACTAATGGTATTTGGACAGATAATGCTTGCGAAATATGATGGGAAAGTCTATGTTCCTAGATCTTCAAAATAAGAAGGGAATATCAATAACTTTTGGAGACAACCAACAGGGCAAAATAGTTGGAATCGGTAAAATCGGTAAAAATTCCTTTGCATCTATTGATAATGTTCTACTAGTGGAAGGTTTAAAACATAATTTGATTAGTCTAAGTCAATTATGTGATTCTGGCTTTGAAGTATCCTTTAATCAAAACTCTTGTATAGTCAAAAATAAGGACGATTTCATATTCTTTTCTGCCAAAAGATGAAACAATCTTTATAAGATTAATTTAGAAGATTTGCAAAGTCAAAATATATCTTGTTTTATATCAACAGATGAAGAAAAACTGATTTGGCATGAAAAGCTAGGTCATGTTAGTTTTAAACATATTTCCAAGTTTATTAAACATGATTTGGTAAGAGGTTTACCAAAAATATGTTTTAACAAAGATTTCTTTTGTGATAATTGTCATAAAGGAAAATAGGTTAAAACATCCTTTTTTCTAAAAATATTGTAACTTCGTCTAGACCTCTAGAGTTTTTACATATAGATTTATTTGGTCTAACTAGGACATTAAGTCTTGGCGGAAAGAAGTATGGTCTCATAATTGTTGATGACTTCACTAGATTTTGTTGGATATTATTTTTTTCACATAAGGATGAATTTTTTAAATGTTTTAAAGTTCTTTCCAAAAAGTTACAAAATGAAAAAGGAATTTTTATTGTTGGAATTAGAATTGATCATCGTGGTGAATTTGAAAATGAAAAATTTAGAATATTTTGTGAAGAGAATGAAATTTTCCATAGAATTGATCATCGTGGTGAATTTGAAAATGAAAAATTTAGAATATTTTGTGAAGAGAATGAAATTTTCCATAATTTCTCTACTCCTAGAACTCCACAACATAATGGAGTTGTAGAAAGAAAGAACAGGACAATTCAGGAAATGGCAAGAACCATGCTTTGTGAAATGAATTTTCCTAAGTATTTATGAGCAGAAGCTGTAAATACAGCTTGTTATATTCAAAATAGAATACTTATGTGACCTTGGTTAAATAAAACTCCGTGTGAGTTATGGAAAGGAAGGAAGCCTAATATCTCTTACTGTCATCCAATTGGTTGCAAGTGTACCATATTGAATACAAAAGGAATATTGGATAAATTTGATTATAAGATCAATTCGGGAATTTTTCTAGGATACTCATTATCTTCTAAAGCTTATAGGTTTTATAATCTTGCTTCAAAATCTATTGAAGAATCTATTCATGTCAAATGTGATGATAGTTCTCAACCTGATAGAAGAAATGATACTGATAATGAAACCCTATCAGTACCCTTGGTTGATAATGAAGATTTGTCACTATTAGATGCTCCTCTAGATAAAGTAGAAGATATTCTTAAAATCTTAGTCAGAAAAAGGACCGGACATATAAATCTTCTCACCTAGAAAATCTGATTATAGGAGAAACTTTAGAAGGTGTGAGAACTAGGTCTAAATTCAGAAGAGAAGCAAATGTAGCTTTTATTTCTGAAATAGAGCCTAAGAAAATTGATGAAGCTCTTCAGGATGAAGCTTGGATTTTAGCCATGCAAGAAGAGCTGAACCAATTTACCAGGAATAAAGTTTGGTCTTTAGTTCCTAGACTCCCTAAAAAGTCTATCATAGGAACCAGATGGGTTTTTAAAAATAAACTAGACGAGTCAGGTAGAGTGTGTCGTAACAAAGCTAGATTAGTAGCTCAAGGTTATAATCAGCAAGAATGTTGTAACAACGATAGATGAACAATGCTTGTTTCATCTACTTAATCATCAGCCTGTAAATCTTCCACACTTGATTTTAAGGTATATGATGAAGACGAAGAGAGACTCAAATGCATTGCACTATGGTATGCTGCTGATAAGAATCTTTAGAGATTCTAGAGTCCTTCTTGACAAAGGAAACAAAATGAAGATGAACATAAAAAACATCATCAATGTGTCAACTATAACTAGAATGGGCTTGAAGTCTCGAGAAAAGGAGGATACAGATTCTATGGAAAAAGCAAGGACTGAGGGGGAGAGTATTGTAAGACACAGCTTGAATGAAAAGGTTACTCCCACAAGGAAGATAAAACCTCAATCCATAGAAAGAATGCCCATAGAAGAAAAGAAGAGTAAATTGTTTGAGGTATAAATGAAAGCTAAGACAATTTCACACAGAGAAGAAAGCCAAGAGAAGTAGTCTGTCAAACAGGTGTCGATGAAAAGAAAGGGGGAGACACTTTATTCTAAAAAATTTAAAAAATCCAGAAGGTTACCAAGACTATTGACCTTGCGTCAACAAGAGCAGAAGAGAGGAAAAGGTTTAACTCTTGATGAAGATTCTGAAAAGATTGAGAAAGCACCACAGGCTACAAGATCTTTGGTCTCAATTTCACAAGAGCAGCCAACAAAATTGACTAAGGAAACAGAAATAAAGAGGAAGTTGGTGTTTGAAAAGAAGAAATCTCAACAACAACCTTCTTCTAGACTGGTAGAAGAAAGTAAGAAGTTGAAGACTAGTCATAAAAAAAACACCTCACCTAATGTTCAACAGAAGAAAAAGCAAGTTGAACACAGATCAGCTCAGCATAATCCTTCTCAACGTACCCAAAAATAGAATTTGAGAATGAAGATAATTGAAGAAGTGATATCTGTGAGAAACAGAAGCTCAATTATTATAAGAGAACCTATGAGAAGGTTGGTCAAGGTACAAGTTGAACCAATTCTGATCAATAATCGATCAATGCTTCTTCTAAATCATGAAGACAGAAGATTATATGGGATTCTAAGAGATGAAAAGTCAGAACCATATCCGTTGAAGATGTCCACGGATCGATATACTATTTACCTAGTTACAAATAGAACATCGATCAAGATTGTACCAGACATCCAACCAAGAGCTTCAAATATTGTACGCAATGTGGATAAAGGGAAATAGAAGATGTACCCTGAAGCAAATACAGGTGATCTTACAGAGGATCAAATACAGGCAACAGTAAGAAACATAGATGAGGTATGCAATGTGGCTCAATCAAGAGGAATCTATGTTTCTCATCACATTTCAAAAGCATCAAGAAGTCATTGTGGACGCTTCTCCATAGATGCAACCTTTCAGGTGGTTGGAAGAGTGACAAAAGGACAATACAGAACAATCAGATTTGAAGGTATTAGTTTCAACTTAGAGATTTTTGTGCATTTAATCATGCACTTTAGACCTTTGAGTTTTATATCTTTAATAAAAGATGTCCTACACCTTCTTAGAAAACCAATCCCAAAACTACTCAAACCTGATGACCTTGACCTTCTTGAAGGAAAACAATCTTTCAAACCTCCTGCTATTAAAATCATCGAACTAGATGTTTTACCTTTAGAAACACCTGTTGCTACAAACTTCTCTCCAACAAGAACATCTCAACAAGTTTATACTTTTGTTCTGGAAGAAGTTAGTCACACACAGCCGTGGAGTCAGGAAGCCTTAGTTAAGGAGATTGAAGAAATTCATACAAAGGTGGATGATTTGAGTGACTCAGTTGGTGATCTACATGAGGAAGTTGCATATCTAAGAGTTTCTATAGAAGAAGACCTCAAGTTGATCTGAATTGACATGCAACGAATGTTTTCTAAAATCATGAAGCATCTACAGTAAAGCTTTTTGATTAACAACAAATAGGGGGAGAAAAGCAGAAGCAGAAGAAAGATAGAAAATGGGGGAGATCAGTAAGAAGAAAAGAAGATAGGATTACAAGTTTGTTTTCATATGTGTATTTTGTATATGCATTTGTATATCTTTAGTTGTCTTCTTATTCCTTATATGAATAATATTCGCTTATTCATTTTTACCCTTCTAAAAATTATGATTATTTTTTATCATAAAAAAGGGGGAGATTGTTAAGTCAAAAAGACTTTACGAAAAATAATTTTGTTGATAATCAAATAATAATAATGTTTGATATAAATTATCTGTTTTGATGAGTGTGTTAAGCATAAAGTAAAAACACAGAAGAAGTGGCGAAAACACAGAAGAAGTGGCGAAACACAGAAGAAGTAGCAAAAACACAGAAGAAGTGGCGAAACACAGAAGAAGTTCCAAAACACAGAAGAAGTTCGAAAACACAGAAGTTATTTGAAAACACGGAAGAAGTTCAAAAACACAGAAGAAGTTTGAAAACATAGAAGAAGTTCAAAACACAAAAGAAGTGAGAACACAGAAGAAGCAGTTTGAGGTGGTTACAGAACTCAATTGAATAACAGTTTCTACAAGAAGCAAGAAACAAGAAGCAAGAAGTAGTTATCAAGAAATAAGAAACGATTGGAGACTTAGGCTATGAATACTAGTTGTAGTCGAAGACTAAATAACTTTTAATCTTTTAGCTTCCAAGTTATTACTTACAAACATTCTGTATTCAAAGTGTGATACAAGAGAGTAAACTCTACTGTAACAAAAAGCTCACAATATCTTTCTAGTGAGAAGAAAAAGGCTAAGAGCCTGGAGAGGCTAAGATAGAAGAGAGAATATTCAGTGTAAAAGACTTGAAGAGGCTTTGGAAGGGAGGAAAGAATACTTGTAAATTTAACAAAGTATAGTGAAAAGTCAGAAGGATTCTGAGGACTGGACGTAGTCTAAGGTTTGGGGTGAACCAGTATAAAAATCGCAATGTCTACCTCTAACTCTTTACTTTTAATTACTCTTGTTCTTATACAAGTATATAGAAGTTATTTGCTATTTAACTACGTAACTATTTGGTATTTGTTTAATACTTAAAAAAGTTTTTTTCAAGAAATATAAAAGGTTTTGTGTATTCACAAAAAGATTACACAATTCAACCCCCCTCCTTGTGTACTTCGTATATTGTACGTGAGTTCTATATTAACGTGTGATTTACTTCAAATATCATCTCTATAACATGAAGTTTTAATGTGAAAGATTTTTGCGACTAACAACTTTTTGTGCCAGATGTAAGGGAAATCAATTATGGAAAAGCATCGCAAATGGTTGAAGCAAATAGTGACTGAAATACACAATGCGATGCCAATAGTCATATTTTTGCGATTATTACGATAATCATTGTGAAAGTGATGTAGAAATGTTATATTGAACGATGATATCGATAAAACATAGAAAAAACTGTACTTAGTGTGACGACTTATTGTGTTCGTCACCAATTTTTAGAGACGATATTATAAAGCGTCACAGGTATGCCATATATGGTAACTACTTATTAGATTCATCATAAATGTAGCACCATTTGGCGATGATTATGGTTTTCATTGCAAATTGTTTAGGTTAAATAATTTCCACACAATTTTAGGTTAATTTTGATGAATTTTTGTATGTGATAGTATTGTTAAAATTAATAATATTTGAAAGACAGTTTGTTAATACTAAGTGTACTTAATAATCTTAGTTAATGCTAAGTGAGTAAAAAATGTTAAATTTTAACAATGCTAAAAATCATAAGTTTAAGTTAACAACTTCTCTTAATCATTAATATTTAGTAACAGTAAAATAATTATTTAGTATAATTTCTATTTTATTGATTGCAATATAAAATAAAGACATGTGGTAAGTAGTACAAAATTTTAAATAGAAGTTTAATAATTCTTACAGATATAAAACAACAACAATAATAATGATAATAGTATGTAGCCTCACCCCTAACTTGTAGAGAGGTTGTTTGAAAAATTCTTATAGATAGAACAATAAAATAAGTTTAAAGTTGAGCCCAGTTGATTGTATCGATAAATGACAATGATATAATTAATTTTTTAGATTCTAAGTGACATGACAGTCGGTAAAGGTAAATAAGTTCCTAATGTTTGGATTTTGAAGAATGGTCCTTGCACGTTCGAAGGAACCAATTAAAATAGTGAAAGATCTTCCCTCAAGTTCCGGGTTATTGACACCCTCTTCCAATAGTTTTTTTCAATATAGCTAAACTTTTAGAGGATAAGTGAATGAATCCCCAGATTTAGTATAGAAGACAACTTGTTCAGATGAACTACTAATATGATGTGCTTAACCTAAAATACAATCAGTATAGAACTTAGATTGCTAATTTAGTGAAACCATGAAACGAACCCAAATTGGAACACATGCATACCTGAATGACTAGATCAAGTCATTAGAATCTATGAATTTTCCAAAACAACTGATTTCCCTAATCCTTTACAGACCATTGTGACATTGCCCCGCCCCCGCCTCCATTTCGATCTTTGTTCTCTTAAAGATTCAAGGAAGCTTAACACAAGATATAATATATACAATCAAATGTTCATATATATAATAGGTTCATAATAGGAAATGAGATGTAGATAATAAGGAAAGTGAAGTAGTTTAGATGATACTGAAAACCTTGAAGAAGAATATTGGCCATAGAAGACACACGGTTATTAGTGTATGAAGAGGGGATTTGTTCTGCATTGTTTTTTTACTTCATTAGGGACAATTTTGCCACATTCGTCCCAACAAATGAATTTTCACCATCAGAAACTAGTTGCAAATAGAATGCATTTTATTTTTTATTATGAAACATTTCTATTTTATTTTAATTAAGTATTATTTAAATAATATGTCACTAACAATAATTACAACATATGACTAAATTATTTTTCAAACCATGTTACAAAAAATAACATGAATTAAAAATTTTGTTAATAATTATAATTAAATTTCAAATTAAAAATAAATATTTGTCACTAAAAGTTTTTAGCTACAAATTTAAAATAGTTACCAAATCTTTTTACCTATGCTTTTCAGAAAGTCTATAATAATATTTAGCTACGCTTTAATTTTCTTAACTTAAAACATTCTGCTACCAAAATAAATCATTTGTAAATATTATTACCTACGACTATGTTAACAAAGCTAATTACCTTTACTTACCAAAACTAAACGTCACACTAAGTGATCTATGATCATTGCTCCTCTTGTCGTCTATTGTTATTCACGACAAAATTATGATCATATCAAAATCTTTTGGGTAATGATTCATGTAAAACATCGTAGATAATTTTTTGCTACTAACTTTTGCGACGATTTTTTTTGTCGCTAATTACTTTTAACCACAATTTTGTTTCTTTTAGTGACGTGGTATTTGGTCGCCAAAACTCTTCTTGGTTGTAGTGTTACCTCGTCAGCTAGGCCAGCTAACCAAATTGGAAGAGCTTTTTTACCCATACCAATCAATTTATGGGCTTATTTCCAGCTAAACCCTACAATGGTTTTATGAACTTCGACACTTAGATCTCTCCTACAACTTTACAGGACCTATCCCTATTCAACTTGAAAATTTAACAAGATTGGAGTCTCTAAACATGAGCTAGAACAATCTAAATGGAACCATTCCTGACTTTTCACCTAGGTTGATTGAGCATAATTTCTCATACAACTCTTTTTGGGGTCAAATACAATGTAACTTCAGGTTAGCTAATCCTTCTGCCTTTTTGGGAAAAAAAGGTTTATTAATGGCAGAAATAAATGTTCTTTGCTCACCACCCTATATAGAATGACCAGGAAGCAAAGAAGTTCTCTATATGGTCTTCCAATCAATGTGTTCATAATGTTCTCAACATTTAAGTGCTTGTTTGTCTCGTGGCATCGATGTACCATGAAGATATCCCCTATATAGGACTGAAAAACGGAGACCCATTCTTGATCTGGAACTTCGATAGAACGATCGGTTTCCAAGACATCATCAAAGAAATTGATAATTTCAACATCAAATATTGCATTAGAACTGGTAGCTATGGCAGTGTTTACAAGATCAGTCAACTTCTGACTGAGAAATTAGTTGCAATTAAGAAACTGCACACGTTACAATCTGAAGAACCAGCTTCCAATTAGTGTTTCAGGAATAAGGTAAAGACGCTGACAAAAAATTGACACAAGAAAATAGTGAAGCTACACGAGAATATTGGAGGCTATGGATGAGAGACTCAGAGATAACTATGTGGTTAAGGAAGCTGAAGGGTTGCTGCCGCTGGCTATGGCATGCTCACATCTTATTTCAAGGCAGAGGCCTAACACCCACCATATTTTGAGCATTATACCAGGAGCTATGACCTTGCAAATCCCACCTTTCAAACAAGCTTTTTTGCAGACACTAGTAGCAACAATTGATACACTTGATCATATTTCGAACATGGAAATTGTACGTAATGTATTTTTTTTTGTAACACCTCATGCTAGGGGTTAGAATATTGAGGAATTACAGTGTATAGTATGCTTTGCATAATTGAGTTTTCACTTATAAATGCATATGCAATTTTGGACACATACAAATATTTGTACATGCATTCATTGACATTTTTCGGGTATAAGTGATTTTAATGTGATTAAAGTGTGAATTTTGAATTAATTGTGTTACAAAATTTATTTGGTGATAATAGTTATTATTTTGGAATTTTGGTGAATTTTAGGAAAGTTTTTAAAAATTTGAGGTACTTAAGAATAGGAAAAATATTGAAATAAGAGACAAATTATTAATTGACCAATGGATAAATTATGGAGTGACAAATGGATCAATTAATGTGTGACATGTGCACAAAGAGTTAAGTGACAATTGGTAGCCTTACTTGGAGGACACATGTAACACATACATTGGGGACATGTGTCAAGCCTTAAGAGAGACACCTAATCATTAGGAAAAGAGGATTTCTACAACTCTTGCTTGGTTTCAGCAAAAACATAAAGACCTCCTTCTTATTTGTTTGCTTCACCGAAACTCTCCGCCATCAAACCTCTCTTCTTTCTCATTTATGTATTTTGGTTTTTGGTTAAATTACCAACTTTTCACATTACAAAACAAGAGCTAAATCACTCTAACTCATTTGGGATTTTCAGTTGTCTGTCTCTATCTTTGACTCTCTCCATCGAAAATTTGATAAATTCTGAAATTTTGCTGAAGTATAAACAAAGTAAGTAATGCTTTAAGTTTTATGATAGTGTACATGAGGTTTTAATGTTTGTAACTGAATGCATGCATGAATGGTGTATATTTTCATGCTTGTGGATTGCTGCATACGTAAATGGTGTTGATGCATGTGTGGGTGGTGAAAGAAGAAGCAAATTCAGTGATATGATTAACAAGATGAGGGATTATAGTCATTGGAATATGATATATGCAGTATTTTACTGAACATACATCTGTATTCAGGGCGTAACTTGATCTGTGAACATCCAAATTGGATGGATTTTAAGTTAGAGTAAACTAGGCACATATAACTACATTTTTCATGAAGGAATCGAATTCAAAATTGATAATTCAATTTATTCTTATAGGATTTTGGGGTGAATTGGAAGTAATTTGACTTATTTCTATATGAATTTGAAGTTTTATTGGTTAATTCTCACGCATTTCATCTTTGTTGCTTGATTGGTACAAATGGCTAAATTTTGGGGCTGAAAGGCATAACTTTTATTGTGGGTATCAGATTAAGATCATTCAAATACTCTTTGAAAGAGGACTCTAAGTTCTAAAACGTTGTGGAGACTACAAGGAGAGATTCCGTCGACTGAAGGGTCAAAAGTACGAAATTTGTGAATAGGGAGAATGTCTATTTAAGGACATCGTAAGGCCAAAATGCACTTCCAGACCTGAGAATGTTTGTGTAACGGACATCATGTCTGTTTAACAGACATTGCTTGCCAACTTCGCCTCTAGAGACCTGAGAAGGTCCGTTTAATGGACATTGACGGCCTAAAGACGTTCTGGCTTCCCTTGTTTAGTAAAAACTTTGGACCCAAGACAATATAAATACTCATTTCGAAGACCTAATGAGGTGGCTGGATACTAAAAACGAGGTTACCACTTAAGGAGGCACAAAACAAGAGGAAGATAAGAAGTTTTAGGGATTGACACCAAGGATTGGAGGCAGCCTTGTCTTGTGTTCTTCCCACATTCTCTCTCTATTCTTTCTTAAATGTTGAGCATCTTTATACCTATGACTTTTAGTATCATGTTCTGGAACTAAACCTCATTTAGGTTGAGGGATGTACCCTTCTTGGGGGATTGATTTGTATTTTATGGATGGTTTAGTGTTGAATAAAAGTTCTTAGGTTATGTTTATCTCTCTTGTGTTTTGCTGTTGTCTCTATGCTTGATCTCTACAAATGCAATCTTAGGAATCATATAATGGACTGAGAGGTGAAGTATGATTTATGCTCTAGAAAGATAAACACCTTAGAATTAGAGATAGAGATATCCTAAGCTAGTGTGATAACTTGTGGTTGCTTGCACTTCATGGATTTAACTAGTTAACTTACACATTGGGAAATGGCAATCCACTAGTTAGATACCCTTGTATGTCTTGAGAAAGAATATGAGTAAAGCTATGCAATTGTTATCATAACCTAACATTCAATCAATTTCATAATGTAGGAATCAATCTTTTGAGTTGGGGAATCCTAAACCCTAATTTCAAATCATCAATTTATCCTTAATTGCTATCTTTCAGTATTTTTACAATTTACTATCTACCAAACACCAATCACCTTTTAATTGCTTTGTCAAGTTTGTTCAAGTAATTAGAATTAATTTGGCAGTAAGTAATCTAGTCTTTGTGGGAGACGACATTGGAATACTTAAGTTGTTGGTACTAGGAACGGTTATGTGCACTTTCAAATTATGTTGACCAAGTTTTTGACATCGTTGCAAGGGACTAGTTTATAATTGCTATCATTAATTGTAGTTATTATTTTGATTTATTTAATTATTACCTTGAGTTTTCTTCCATCATTTAATTTCAATTTGATCTTTTTTTGATTTCAGAAGTTATATGCACTTAAGGCATTCAAGAAGTTTGAATAACGAGCTGCTTATTTAGTTTAACCTTAAAATTAAACGGACTTGTCTAAGGAACAATGCCCAAAGAAGAAGAGAGATGGCCAACAATAACCAAAATTCAGATCTGCATGAAGAACAAGATATGGGGAATGAGCAATTCCATAGGGAAATTAAGCTGAGCCTGTTATTGTTAATCGTGCGGTAAGAAGAATTCGAGATTATCAAATGCCACTTATTACAGGGAACCCCTCTTGCATTAGATTAATTATAGTAAAACAACATTATGAGCTGAAGCAGATACATTTGTCTATGCTGCCACAATTTAATGGGTTACCTAGTGAAGATGCTCTAGCCTTCATGAGAGATTTCTATGCGACAGTTCAAACTCTTCCGTTGTATGGATTGTCCGAAGATGAGTTAAGGCTAAGATGTTTTCCTTATTATATGAAGGGTTTAGCAAGAAATTGGCTGTTGAGTTTGGAGGTGGATTCCATAGATATTTGGGAGAAGGTAATGGAGAAGTTCATGATGAAGTGGTACCCAACACGCAAAACTCTGGAACTTTGGAAGATGATACATTGGTTCTCGCAGGACGGAGAAAATTTTCATGAAGCTTGGGAATGGTTCAATGATCTCCTTAACTAATACCCTCATCATGGTTTTGACATATACTCGTTAACTCGATTCTTTTACTATGATCATATGGATCACAACCAAACTTTGGTGGATTTGAATGTAGGGGGAATATTAGTGACCTGAGCTCCTAAGAATTATGGAATATCTTCAAAAAAGTCGCAGAGAATTCACACTATAAGGTGACTAGGAGCAAAGTTGTGGCTCTGAATGAAGTGGGTTCCAAATTTGACATGGCCTACTAAGTTGCTGAGATTAATAAGAAGTTGAATTTATTGGTAAATGACAACAAGTCTAGTAGGGATCCTTGCACTCTTTATGGTAGAATTGGGCATACAGTAGCTAGTTGTATGAATATCAAGGCAACATTGATAGAGAAGGAGGTGAAGTATGTGAACAATGGTAGGCAAGGTCAGAGATTTGATCCTTTCTCGAACACTTACAATGAAGGCTGGAAATTCCATCTGAACTTTTCATGGATAAATCAAGGAGCTACAAAACCAATTAGACCACTAGGATTCCACTCACCATTAAAACAACAGTATTCATCCCCTTCATCTTCTGGACCACAACAATTCCCTCCCCCATGGGAGAAAAAGGTAGATCGGCTTGAGGATATGTTTACTTAACTGATAAGCAAAATGGATAAAAGTGCCCAAGCTAGTTTTCAAGTGATGAATAGAATGGAGCAGAATATTCAATCTAACCAAGCTGCCATTAGAAATTTGGAAGTACAAATCAATCAAGTGGCAAAGAAGGTGAGTGACAGAGGTAAAAAAAAATTGCCCAGCATACCCAAGTGAACCCAAAACAAGACTGTATGGAAGTTGTTTTAAGAAGTGGTAAGGTGGTAGAAGGTGTAGTCCCTAAAGAGAAGGTAGCTAAGGAGACAGAAGGTGAGAATTTGAGTGAAGGCGATGAACAAAAAGAGACAAAACAAAAGAAAAAACCTTCACCAAGTTCAGACTTCTCTTTTGTACCACCCATGCCATATCCTCAAAGGATCAAGAAGAAGCATGATGATTCTAAGTTTCAGAAATTCCTTGACCTTTTCAAGAAGATTCAAATCAATGTCCCATTTATTGAAGCTCTTGCTGAGATGCCTGCATACACTAAGTTCTTGAAGGAAATCATCTCCAATAAGAAGAAGCTTGATAATTTTGCTACAGTAGCCTTAATTAAGGAGTGTAGTTCTATTTTATGAAATAAATTACTCCCTAAGTTAAAGGATCCAGGGAGTTTCATTATACCTTGTCACTTTGGTGAATCTAATGTTTTTCAATGTTTATGTGACCTAGGTACAAGCATTAATCTTATCCCACTATCTCTCTATAACAGGTTGGGAATTGGTGAATCAAACTAACTACCATTTCATTGCAACTTGCTGATAGATCAATCCAATATCTCATTGGTATAGTTGAGGATTTACTGGTGAAAGTTGGTAAGCTTATAATCCCAGCCGATTTTGTTGTGCTTGAGATGGAGTTTGATACGCAGGTTCCTATCATTTTAGGAAGACCATTCTTAGCCACCAGTGGAGCATTAATTAATGTTTCAGATGGTAAGCTCACATTGAGAGTGGGTGATGAGAAAGAGGTGTTTAACATTTTCAAGGTTTTAAGGGGTCCTTCTTTCGATGAAGTCACCTATAGGATAGATGTGATTTATTATCTTACATTTGAATCTATTCTTGGATTGATGTGTGATGATGCTTTAGAAACATGCTTAACCTTAGAAATAGATAAAAATGAATTGGACAATAAGTTAGTAGATTATGTATATAGATTGCAAGGCAATGGTTTTAGGTATAGACCCCAAATTGAAGAATTAGGCCCTCCTAAGCCTAAATTATTACCTTCCATCTTGAGCCCACCAAATCCTGAACTAAAACAAATTCCAATTCATTTAAGATATGCATTTTTGGGAGAATCAAATACGTATCCGGTTATCATTTCCTCTTCTTTAGACTCCTTTCAAGAGGAGAGGTTATTAAGGTTATTACGTGAACATAAATTGGCTATTGCTTGGAATATTATTGACAAAAAGGAGATTAGCCCTTCTATTTGTGTTCACAGGATTCTTATCGAAGAAAATCACAAACCTAGTGTGGAAAGTTAAAGGAGGCTCAATCGCGATCTCAGGTACTTAAACGACTTAATGTAGGAATTATCTATCCTATTTCTAATAGTTCTTGAATAAGTCCTGTGTAGGTAGTGCCAAAGAAGGATTGCATAACTGTTGTCTCTAGCGATAAGGATGAATTAATTTCCACTAGGGTTGTGACAGGGTGGAGGGTTTGTATAGATTACAGAAAATTGAATGCAGCAACTAGGAAGGATCACTTCCCTCTTCCCTTTATTGATCAAATGTTGGAAAGATTAGCAGGGCATGATTATTAATGCTCTTTAGATAGTTATTTAGGTTATAACCAAATCCCAATAGCCCCAGAGGATTAGGAGAAGACTACCTTCACGTGCCCCTATGGTACATTTGCATATCGTAGGGTGCCCTTCGGTTTCTGCAATGCTCTTGCCACTTTTTAATGCTACATGATGTCTATATTCTCCGACATGGTGGAAAATATAATTGAGGTATTTATGGATGATTTCTCTATTTTTGGTTCTTCTTTTGATGCATGTCTGTTTAATCAAGAACAGGTTCTGTGTGAAGAAACCAATCTCGGGTTGAATTGGGAAAAGTGCCACTTTATGGTACAGAAGGGAATCGTCCTAGGCCATAAAATTTCCAACAATAGAATAGAGGTGGACCCAGCAAAAATAGAAGTCATAAACAAGCTACCACCTCCTAATTTGGTCAGAGCGATAAGGATTTTTTTTGGACATGTCAGGTTCTATCGTCGTTTTATCAAGGATTTTTCCAAGATTTCTCAACCTTTGTGTGCTTTATTGCAAATGGAAGTTCCTTATGAGTTTACTGATGAATGTCTTTATGCTTTTAATAGGTTGAAGAAGGAACGTACCTCAGCTCCTATAATGACTGCACCAAATTGGAATCTCCCGTTTGAGTTGATGTGTGATGCGAGTGACTATGCTCTTGGGGTTGTCTTAGGGTAAAAACAAGATTACATGTCATTTATTACACTAGCAAAATTCTTAATGATGCTCAAATTAATTATGCTACTACAGAAAAAGAATTGCTAGTAGTGTTTTGCATTTGATAAATTTCGATCTTATCTCATTGGCTTTTAAGTCATTGTTTACACTGACCATTCTGTTCTAAAATATCTACTCTCAAAGAAAGATGCAAAACCATGCTTGATCAGATGGATTTTACTTTTACAGGAGTTTGACTTGGAAATTCGAGATAAGGAAGGGTCGGAAAATTCAGTAGTTGACCACCTTTCGCAATTGGAACAAGGAGATAAACTGGGAGAGGAACCAATCAATCATACCTTCCCTGATGAGAATCTATGGTGGCTTAAAGATAGTGTCCCGTGGTTTGCAGATTATGTCAATTTTCTAGTGTCTGACATTATTCCTACTGATTATTCATACCATAGTAGAAAGAAATTCTTAGCAGAGGTAAGGCACTATTTTTGGGAAGATTCGTTGCTCTTTAGGAGATGTGCCGATGGGGTAATCAAAAGATGCATGCCTAATGAAGAGATGCGATCAGTTCTACGTCATTGTCATGCTTCTCTGTATGG
Organism: Erythroxylum shatona; assembly: GCA_027568895.1. Lineage (NCBI taxonomy): Eukaryota > Viridiplantae > Streptophyta > Magnoliopsida > Malpighiales > Erythroxylaceae > Erythroxylum > Erythroxylum shatona. Next base: position 18,624,256 of record JAOSBK010000003.1, read on the forward strand.
AGGACACCATGGGGCTAACAAAACAATAGCAACGGTTTTACAATCCGGATTTTATTGGCCGACTCTCTTTAAGGATGTTAGAACTTTCGTAATGACTTATAACAAGTGTCAGAGAACGGGAAAATTGGGAGAAAGCACAAGGTGCCTCAGTTGCGAATTCTAGAAATGGAACTCTTTGATGTGTGGGGTTTGGACTTCATAGGACCATTTCCAGTATCTTTCGGCAACGAATACATCCTTGTGGCAGTTGATTATGTGTCCAAGTGGGTGGAAGCCATAGCTTTATCAAACAAGACTGGAGCTAGTGTGGTTAAATTTGTATAAAAAAAATATTCTCAAGGTTTGGTGTTCCGAAAGCTATAATCAGTGACAATGGGGTGCATTTCCAAAACCATCAATTCATATCTCTCTTATTAAAATATCGATGTTATTTAAAGTTTGGAACCACCTACCACCCCCAAATTAGCGAGCAAGTTAAGGTATCTAATTGAAAAATTAAGCAAATTTTGGAGAAAACTGTTAATACCGTAAGAAAGGATTGGGTATTGAATTTAAACCTAGTTAGAAAGTTTTTTTATTTAACTCCTATTTGAAATTTTTTCCAGGAAAATTACGATCGAGATAGTTAGAACCTTTCGTGGTAACGAAAGCATATCCCCATGGAGTTGTGGAGATTAGAAGGGATGATCAAGAGCCCTTCGTGGTCAATGGGCAAAGACTTAAGCATTATTTGGAGGGAGAGATGGTCGGATGTATCTCTACCATTATATTTCAAAATTGATGTTGAGATGATGAAGTCCAACTAAGGACATTAAATTTAGCGCTTGTTGGGAGGCAACCCAATGTTTCTAACTTTTGTATTGCTCTCTTTTTGAAATTTCACGTTTTGTCACATCCTCTTATTCTTGTTTGTTGTGTGTGTATAGGGATAATGTTTGCATGACATCCCAATGACATCCTCCAATAACATGAGCAATGATGTGATCACGACCCTTTAACCCTAGAGGTGAGACGCATCTTAAGTGTGGAGGAGGTAAGTGGCAATGTTTCCTTGTTTTATTTTGATGTTCTTTTCAATTTTAGCACTCTTACATCATGCATGTAGTCCTAGGATATCATGGAATGATTTGAAGGCACAAACGAAGAGTAGCAAAGGTAAGAAAAGCTTGGAAAAGTCGTGAATGTTCATTTAATGGAATTAGTGTTTGTTTAACAGACATCAAATGCATTTCAATTTGACCCGTAAAGGTATGTTAAATGGACATTCATGTCTACTTAACGGACATACTAATTCAGAAAGGTCTGTTAAACGAACATCATGTCTGCTTAAGGGACATAAATCTTCCAAACAAACAATCTGACCTATAAAGGTCCATTAAGCGGACATTCATTTTCGCTTAATGGACATTAGTCAGCCCCAAATTTTTAAATCGTTTCTCCCCTTTTCCTTTTTCCCTCACTTTTCCCCTTACCCTACCACTGCTGACTGTCGCCCTCCTCTCTCTCTCATCTCTCACCCCCACCAGCCCTCCTCATTTAACATCCTAGGTAGTTTCATCTTCTCCATTCCTTTGCCCAACAGCACGCTCCTTTCCAAGTTTCTTTTCTCTTAACGAATTCGAAGGCAGTTTTGAGGCTTAGGGGCAACATTTCTCCACTCTCCATTGCAAGGCTGTATGGGTATGTGTTCTTTGTTGTTATTGAGTTGAAAAGAGGTGTTGCATATGTTGGTTGAGATTTGGGTTTTGTTATTGCCTATTTGTTGAATTGAATTGAATGTTGAGTTGAGATTGGGTTACAGTCTTAATTACTTTATTAGATTTGAAAGAGGTGTTTGAATTGAATTGAATGGTGAATTGAGTTTGAATTGAAAGTTAGGGTTAACTTGCATTGAAGTTTTGGGGAGAATTCTGAAAAAGTTGTATTTGTGTGGTTGACGTTGTGGTTAGTTGAGGCTGAAGAGATTTGGCTTATGGGGAGTTTTTGAGATTGAATTTCATTGTGAAGCTACCATACAATGTCAAGGTTTAAGTAAACCGCGAGGAAAATCATCGGCCAATCCTCTCGATCTATGAGAAGGAAGAACTTGGTCCAAAAGGAATCGACCCCAGAACAAGCACTGTTTATTACTGTTGAATGCGAAGAGTGGTACAATAAGAAGAAGAACAATAAGTTTGTAGTCAAGGTATCAGTGGCTGAGCTAATTGATGAAAAGTGTCACTTCAGGGAAAACTTGGACAAGTTTCATTGGGGGAAATTGTTGGCACTCAAGGGTGTTTATTACCTGGAGGCTATCAAGCAATTCTGTGCCAACCTTAGTACGGTAGCAGGGAAACAACCCCCAGTGCTCACTTCAAGAGTCAATGGGGAAGAGGTGGTGATCATTGAGGAGCTAATTTGTAACCACTTGGAGCTACCAATGGGAGGCAATGTCCCATCTTTTGACCCAATGTTCCTGTGATAGCACATGGGATAAGCACGATGCTATGGATCGACTCAGGATTCAAGCTAAGTAGCGCCAGACCAATGAGCGGTACTTTGTGCACTGTAAATATCTAGATATAGCCCCGAGATTGGTCACCTTCTTGCTGGTACATAATGTCATGCCAAAGGCCAGTGACTCCGGAAACCTCCAAAATTAAGACTTATTCATTTTGGATAAGATGTTCTTCTATGATGATCAATTCTAGGGCATTGATGTGGCTAAGATGATGATGATTTCAACGTGGCAAGTGGTACACCACAAGTCTGAGACAAAAGCATTTGTCTTTCCCGTCCTATTAAGCCAATTGTTTCATCATCTCAAGGTCATTAAAAAAGATGAAGCAGTGGCTTCTACCACTGAGGGGGATGTCATAGATGCTAACAAGATGCAGGAATTGAATTCGAAGACAATGCCCCTTATGGATGGATAAATCCACATCAAGCAAGACAAATTCCGAATGGCCTTATAGCCCAACAACTAAGAGCCCCTCTAGCTTCAGGTGATCCTCCAACTTTGGTTCAACTACAGGCCGACATAAGGAGTCTTCAAGCTAAAATGGGCACCCTCGCAGCTTCGCAAGCAAGAATGGAAGAGATGCTAAAGACTTTCATGGAGCAGCAGCACCCATCGCCACCGGGACAATGCTAGCATAAGATTATAGGACTACAACTACATCTAATTTCATGTGCATGTCAACAAACATTTTACCTAGCTTTTCTTTCATGTTAGTACATTCTAGAACTAACTTCACTTTTATTTGGATTTATCTCAATATTTTTTGGTTTTGATGAGAGATAAGGACTTTCAGGGTACGGAATTGAGCAATCCAATCTTTCAGGTGGTTTCTCCACCTTTACTATCATTTTGATTAATTGCATTGTTTTTCTCTTTATCTTTCCTAACATGAGGACAATATGGACTTTAAGTGTGGGGGGAGAATAACTTGATAGTAGTGCATACCATGTCTCACATTAAATCTTTCTACAATTGCCAAAAATTTAAAAAATAATAAATAATAAAAAAGTGAAATTGACATCTTTAATGTTCTAATTGTCTTTATAATTCAATTTAACGAGTTTATTGGGTTATGGATAAGAGTGATCTAGAATAAGACACATAATATGATTAAATGGATTACATACTTTGTCATAGTAAGATGATATAATGTTAAATTGATTGAATGCACATGTTATTGAATGAGTAATTATCATGAAGTGAGTTAATTTGAGCCTAAAGGATTGCACTCAATTCTACTTTTCTTATGAGCGATATAACGTTATCTTCCATGTGTGTTTACTTCTAGAACTTGCATTGCATCTCTTCGAGGTTACATAATCATATTATGGTATGTTCATGAAAGTGATAAAAGGCATTAGGATTGAGCTTGAACCAAATAGCTAAACCTTTCTATACATCAATCCCCTAGTGAACCCTTTGTACCTAGTGAGTGTATTTGAGCATTTTCTTTGAAAACCTAGTCCAAAGAACCTTAAACCAAGAAAAACAAGTTCACCTTTGTTGTAGCATCTCGTTACCGATGCGATGGGCATATTGGTACGGGTAGAGCTGTTAGTGCATAATTTGTGATCGAGTGCTTTGTGGCCTC
>JAOSBK010000003.1:18628446-18648740 GCA_027568895.1 Erythroxylum shatona
CACCCCAGCTTTGCAATCTTAAGCATCTCAGGGTACTGAATCTAGCAAGCAATGGTTTGATTGGTAAACTTCCTGCTGGCCTTGGTAACTTAACTTCAATGCAAGTGAGTAACAGCAAAGCAGTTGATGACTTCTGGGAGACATTTAATTCCATTGATTATTATCAATTCCATTTCATAGGTAATAATATGTATGAAGAGAAACTCCTAGCTACTATAAAAGGGGCAGAGCGTGAATACACAAGTACGCTTCGATTTCTGTTTTCCATGGACCTTTCAGGAAACAGGTTTACTGGAGAAATTCCAAAGGAGTTGATGAGTCTTTCGAAGTTGCAAAACTTAAACTTATCTGAAAACAAACTTGGGGGAGAGATCCCATCAAATGTTGGCAACTTGAAATTGTTGGAGTCCTTAGACTTATCCATAAACAATCTCTCGGGTGCAATTCCGCCTAGCATTGCCCAGCTGAACTATTTGAGTCACTTGAATTTGTCATTCAATAACTTGTCTGGTCATATACCAATTGGCAATCAGATGCAAACGTTGAACGACAAATCCATCTATCTGGGTAATATTTACCTTTGTGGGTCTCCACTAAGATGCTGTGAAGAGTTGTCTGAACCTCAGAGCGATTCCAAGTCAAGACTGAAAGACGTGTTTGAGGATATCTGGTTTTTCTCTGGTTTGACGATGGGCTTTTCAAGCGGATTTGTTGGAGTTTGTGCTCTTTTATTATATTTCAAGCAATCATGGATGCTTGGCGTGATGGTTAAAACTAAAACGAGACGAAGGCGAGTGTAGAGTAGTTTGTACGAGACATCACGATTCACGAAAGAGCATGCTTGATATCCTCTTTGTAACCCTTTCAGGAATAAAATCACAAAAATTTCTGAAATTAGCTAGAGATATCTTGTTTTCCAAGTTTCAACAGAGAAGCTTTCTTCCTGTTGAAATTCGACATATTCTTCCTCACTTTCTTCAAGTAGAATCGGCAAAGTAAAACGAAATAGCTTTGGGAAACCAACTTAAACGCACCGTCAAGATAGAATGAAGATTACAAGAAAGGAAAATTCCTTAATTTAATCGAACTTCCATAAGTGGAATTCCCAAATTAAGGATTCCACCTTCCTACTCAAGAAATCAAATCATCATCTTCCTTTGAGTTCTATTTATAATGTTGTCAAATCCCGCAATATCACTGTTTCTACTACACTGTTCTTCAAACGTTTACTCAACTAGGAATTACAATATTCTTTACTTCGTTGTCTCTTCTACCCAGCAATTTTGATGGTTTTACTAACTTGGTAAAATCCTTCATATACTCAGAAGCCTTCAGAAGGGAACACCCAGATTAGAGATTCCATCTTCCTACTTCTCTCCAAAGGGCATACAACGTCCACCAACTCATAAGGTAATACCATTGCCTTAAAAATGTGTTGATGCTTGGAAATAGTTCTCACTGTCTTTGATGGATTTCATCATAGGTCTCGCCACACCGATGGATTGTTATGGAGGATAACACTAAGCCACCCTGCTCAACTCAAATGTTCATGATGTAAAAGGTTTCTTTCTTCTGATTATTATTGATTGACTGCACTTACTATAAGAAGAGGCTGCTTAGTTAGGATTTACTTTGTCTGATCCTTGAATACAAAATATTTACTCCTTAATTCCATAAATTAGGGAGGACAAAATCTCATCCCTGGTGGGAATCTTATTCTGAAATCTCTTTAGGTTCGGCTGAATTATAGTTTTTTGACAGTTCAAGCAAAACAGATGATAAGGACCACCTTACTAGATGAGGGAGAACCTTTCATCTTGTTGCGGTCTAAACAAAACAATATAAATTAAATTCTATCTAGACCAATTAGAGGCAAGTGTACCCCGTCGACAAGTAATATAAAACTGTAAGAATCGGATATCGTACCCAAGAGAATTTCAATACGTGAGACAATTAAATTAAATGATGAAAAATTAGTCGGACGATCAATAATTGATTGTTTTGAAAATAAAATAAAATAAAGTAAGCAAATCAAGGAAATATGAAAAATGCAAGGTATGAATTAAAAACGACTAGATTTAATCAAATGACAGAAATCGGTTAAGGTATCAGATTTCAAATAGATTGGATACTAAAATAAAATTGTAACGGTGGATTGATTTAGGAAATACTTCACTTAAGCAAGTCGAACCCAATGTTCACGATGTTCCCTTCTCTTCTAAATTCGAGTCACTACTTAGTTCATAAATAATTCGGAATAAAAGACGTTAAATACAAGAAGCCTAAAATTAAGTTCGTTAATCCTAGGTATCTTCACACAAGATCCTAAGGTCGGTCCACACTTCAGTTTCAAGTATGTTGCTTGATTAATTTTCCGACAGGTTAAATCTCATTGGTTATGACATTCAATCATCTAAGGTCTTAATTTAGGTGACCAAGCTAAATTAGGACTAAATATGCATTCAATCAAGCAAAAATCAATATCACAAAAATTATCTTAATCCAATATTAATCTTAACCTTAACTGAAAAGAAAAATTTACTCACATATTTATCAATGTAACATAAATTATGGTCATAATATATTTAATATGGAGGATAACACTATGCCACCCTGCTCAACTCAAATGTTCATGATGTAAGAGGTTTCTTTCTTCTGATTATTATTGATTGATTGCACTTACTATAAGAATTAGGAAATGGTTAATTCCCCACGAGGCTGCTAGGTTAGGATTTACTCTATCTGATCCTCGAATACAAAGTATTTACTCCTTAATTCCATAAATTAGGGAGGACAAAATCTCATCCCTTGTGGGAATCTTATTCTAAAATCTCCTTAGGTTCGGCTGACTTATAGTTCTTTGACAGTTGAAGCAAAACAGATGATAAGGACCACCATACTAGATGAGGGAGAACTTTTCATCTTTAGGAGCCATTCAAGAACATCCATAATCTTACTACCCATACTAGGTTGCAGGCAGAGGTCCTGTATTCTGCTCCAAATGACTTTAGAAAGATCATAAAGGAAGAAAAGATGATCCCTGGACTCTACCTCTCGTTCACATAGAATGTAAACAGTATTGGTAGCTATGTCAGACATTTTATCTAATGTGCTCAATTTACCCAAAGTAGCCAACCATAATATGAAAGAGTAACTAGGAATCAGAGCACCAGACCATACAATTGAGGACCATTTAACTTTAGAGGTTTTAGGGACCATCCAATCCCTAAATCTTAAAGAATTAAAGATACCTAGAGGTTGCTTGAGGCATTGATAAGAAACCTTACTTCTAAGATTAGGAATGTAATTACGAAGGAGATACTGCAACTTAGGAGGGAAATTACCCCACTATCCCCCTATTAGAATAGAGTTAACCTTAGAATGGACAACAATAGAGTTCCAACTAACCACAACTTAAGGAATTTTGATCAGAGGGCCTCGACCTATCTGATTATCAAACCAAAAGGAAGCCTTTTCCCTATTACTAATCTTACATAACACAGTTGGTTCCAATATGACCGTTAAAGCAATTGGGTTAGGAACCAAAAAAAGGTTTTAATTGGAATGACCCATATATTATTTCCCTTAAGGATATAAGTGTTGAACCATTTGATCCACAATGATTCCTTCTCCAACAAAATATTCCACAACGTTTTGATTAACATAACTTTATTAGTAATACTAATGAAGATTAGCCTCATACCTCCTTCTTCCTTTCTCTTGCAATCTTGAGTCCACTTCACTTTGGGATGGTGTCTTTTAGAATTGAGATATTCCTAAAAGAATCTTCCAAATAATTTCTCCAAGGTCTTGATAACTCCTTTTGCAAGAAACGAGTTAGAGGATTAGTAAATATGTAAGGAATTTAGCAAAGATTTTATAAGTTGCAATCGACCCCCAAAGGACAAAGTCTTATTCACCCACATATTAAGTCTTCTTTGTATCTTCTCAAATAGACGATAGTTGATAAGTCAAATTATTCTTATATGATTTTGTGTTGAATTGGGACTGATTTAACTTATTTCTATATAGATTTGAAGCTTAATTTGGTCAATTCTTACACATTTCAACCTTGTCGCTTGATAGGTACAAATGGATAGATTTCGAGGGTGAAAGGCATAACTTTTATTGTGGATGACTGATTATGGTCATCCAAGGATGCTTTCAAAGAGGACTCCGAGTTCTATAACTTCCGTGAAGTCTCCGCGGAGAGATTCCATTGACTGAAGGTGCAAAAGTGTGAAATTTGTGAATGGGTGTATGTCTGTTTAACGGACATCGCCTGGCCAAACTCACTTCCAGACCTAATAATGTCTGTTTAACGGACATCATATCTGTTTAACGAACATTTTCTGCCAGTTTAGGAGGAAGATAGGAAGTTTTGGAGATTGCATCAAGGATTCGAAGCATTCTTGTCTTGTGTTCTTTCTACTTTCTCTCTCTACTCTTTCTTAAATGTTGAGCATCTTTATGTGTATGGCTTTTAGTATCATGCTTTGGAACTAAACCTCATTTAGGGTGAGGGATGTAGCCTATTCAGGGATTGATTTGTATTTTATGGATTGATGAGTGTTGAATGAAAGTTCTTAGGTTATATTTATCTCTCCTGCATTTTATTGTTGTTTCTGTGCTTGATTTCCATAGATGCAATCTTAGGAATCATATGATGGACTAAGAGGTGAAGTATGGTTTATGCTCTAGGAAGATAAACACCTTAGACTTAGAGATAGAGATATCCTACGCTAGTGTGATAACTTGTAGTTGCTTGCTCTTCTTAGATTTAACTAGTTAGTTTGCACATTGAGAGATGGTAATCAACTAGTTAGATGCTCTTGTATGTCTTCAGAAAGAATATGAGTAAAGTTGTGCAGCTGTTATTATAACCTAACATTCAATCAATTTCATAATGTATTAATCAATCTTTTGAGTAGGTGAACCCCAAGTCCTAATTTCAAGTCATCAAGTTATCCCTATTTGTTATTTTTTAGTATTTTACAATTTACTATCTACCAACGTCCAATCACCTTTTAAGTTTATTGTCAATTTTGTTCAAGTAATTAGAATTAATTTGGTAGTGAGTGATTTAGTCCTTGTGGGAGACGACCTTGGAATACTTAATGTGTAGGCACTAGGAACGATTTTGTATGCCTGGGATTTTATCGACCAAGTTTTTGGCGCCGTTGTCGGGGACTTAAATTAGTTTTGCTACCATTAATTCTTATTATTGTTTTGTTTCTCGTTTATTGCTTGAATTTTTCTTCCATTGATTAATCTCGAAATCCTTCTTGTTGTTTGATTTCAAGAACTATATGCACTTAAGGCATTTAAGAAGTTCGAATAACGACCAGCTTATTGAGTTAAACCCTAAAATTGAACGGACTTGTTGAAGGAACAACACCTGAAGAAGAAGAAAGATGGAGAACAATAATCAAATTCCAGATCTGTATAAGGAACAAGATATATGGAATGAGCAATTCCATGAAGGGAATCAAGCTAAGTCAGTTATTGTTAATCCGACGGCAAGAAAAATATGAGATTATCATATGCCATTTATTGCAAACAACCCTTCTTGCATCCGATTAACTGCGGCAGCAAGGAATTATGAGCTGAAGCAAATTCATTTGTCAATGTTGCCACAATTTAATGGGATGCCTAGTGAAGATGCTCTGGCCTTCATGAGAGATTTCTACATGACAGTTCAAACTCTTCCTTTGTATGGACTATTTGAGGATGAGTTGAGGCTAAGGTGTTTTCCTTATTACATGAAAGGATTAACAAGAAATTGGTTGTTGAGTTTAGAAATAGACTCCATTGATACTTGGGAGAAGGTTATGGAGACTTTCATAATGAAGTGGCACCCAGCTCATAAAACTCTTGAACTCCGAAAGATGATACATTGGTTCTTGCAAAAGGACAGAGACAAAATTTCATGAAGCATGGGAATGGTTTAATGATCTTCTTAATCAATGTCCTCATTATGGATTTGACATGTACTCATTGACTTAGTTCTTCTACTATGGTCTTACTGATCACAACCAAGCTTTGGTGGATTTGAATGCTGGGGGGAATATTAGTGACATGAGTTCCCAAGAATTGTGGAATATTTTCAAAAAAGTTGCAGAGAATTCACATTGTAAGGTGACTAGGAGCAAAGTTGTTACTCTAAATAAAGTGGGCTCCAAATCTGACATAGCCTGCCAAGTTGTCGAGATTAACAAGAAATTGAATTTGTTAGTAAACAACAACAAGTCTAGTAGGGATCCTTGTACTTTTTATAGGAGATTTGGGCATACAGCAGCTGGTTGTATGAATATTGAGGCAACATTGATAGAGGAAGACGTGAGCTATGTAAACAATGGTAGGCAAGGTCAGAGATTTGATCCTTTCTCGAACACTTACAATGAAAGTTGGAAGTATCATCTGAATTTTTCATGGAAAAATCAAGGGGCTGCAAAACTAATGGGACCACCGGGGTTCCAAGCACCATTAAAATAGCAGTACTCATCCCCTTCATCTTTTGCACCACAACAATTCCCTCCCCCGTGATAGAAAAAAGTAGATCAGCTTGAGGATATATTTTCTCAACTTATGAGCAAGATGGATCAGAGTGCCCAAGCCATGAACAAAATTGAGTAGAATATTCAATCAAATCAAGCTACTATTATAAATTTAGAAGTGCAAACCAATCAAGTGAAAAAGGAGGTGAGTGAAAGAGATAAAGGGAAGCTGCCTAGCAATACCCAAGTGAACCTGAAACAAGATTGTATGGCAGTTGTTCTAAGAAGCGGTAAGGTGGTAGAAGGTGTGGTTCCTAAAGAGAAGAAAGTCAAGAATGTTGAAAGTGAGAATGTGGGTGAAAGTGAAGAGCAAGGAGAAACAACACAAAAGAAAGAGTCTTCACCAAGTTCAGACTTTTCCTTCGTACCACCCATACCATACCCTCAAAGGGTTAAGAAGAAGCATGATGATTCGAAATTTCAAAAATTTCTTGACCTTTTCAAGAAGATCTAAATCAATATCCCTCTTACAAAAGCTCTTACTGAGATGCTTGCATACACCAAGTTCTTGAAGGAAATCATCTCCAACAAAAAGAAGCTTGATAACTTTGCTACAGTAGCCTTAACTGAGGAGTGTAGTTCTATTTTACAAACTAAACTACCCCTTAAGTTAAAGGATCCAGGGAGTTTCACTATTCCTGGTCACTTTGGTGAATATAATTTTTTTCAATGTTTATGTGACTTAGGTGCAAGCATTAATCTCATCCTTTTGTCTCTCTATAACAGGCTGGGAATCGGTGAACTCAAATCAATTACAATTTCATTGTAGCTTGCTGATAGATCAATTCGATATCCCATTGGTATAGTTGAGGATTTACTGGTGAAAGTTGGTAAGCTTATAATTCCAGCTGATTTTGTTGTGCTTGAGATGGAGTTTGATATGCAGGTTCCTATAATTTTAGGAAGACCATTCTTATCCACCAGTGGAGCATTGATTGATGTTCCAGATGGTAAGCTAACTTTGTAGGTAGGTGATGAGAAAGAGGTGTTTAACATTTTAAAGTCTTAAGGGGTCCCTATTTTGATGAAGTTACCTATAGGATAGATATAATTGATTCTTTTACATTTGAATCTACTCCTAAATTGATGTGTGATGATGTTTTGGAAGCATGCCTAACCTTAGGAATAGAAAAGAATGAATTGGATGATGAGTTAGTGGACTATGCTTATAGACTGTAAGGTAATGGTTCTAGGTATAGACCTCAAATTGAAGAATTGGGCCCTCCTAAACCTAAATTGTTACCCTCCATATTAAGTCCATCGAATCCTGAACTAAAACAACTTCCAATTCATTTGAGGTATACATTTTTGGGAGAAGCAAATACATATCCAGTTATAATTTCTTCTTCTTTGGACTCCTCTAAAGAGGAGAAGTTATTAAGGGTGTTGCTTGAACATAAATTGGCTATTGCTAACATAAAACTGATTAGCCCTTCTATTTGTGTTCACAAAATTCTAATGGAAGAAAACTACAAACCTAGAGTGGAAAATCAGAGGGGGCTCAATCCTAACATGAAAGAAGTTGTGCAATCTGAGGTAATTAAATTACTTGATACAGGAATTATCTATCCTATTTTTGATAGTGCTTGGATAAGTCCTGTGCAGGTGGTGCCAAAGAAGGGCGGCATAACTGTTGTTTTTAATAATAGGAATGAATTAATTTTCACTAGGGTTGTGACAGGGTGGAGGGTTTGTATAGATTACAAAAAATTGAATGTAGCAACTAGGAAAGATCACTTCCCTCTTCCCTTTATTGATCAAATGTTAGAAAGATTAGCGGGGCATGAGTGTTACTATTTTTTAGATGGTTATTCATGTTATAACTAAATCCCGATAGCCCCAGAGGATCAGGAGAAAACCATATTCACTTGTCCCTATAGTACATTTGCGTATCGTAAGATGCCCTTCGGCTTATGCAACGCTCCTGCTACTTTTCAACGTTGCATGATGTTTGTATTCTCTGATATGGTGGAGAATACAATTGACGTATTTATGGATGATTTTTTTTGTTTTTAGTTCTTCTTTTGATAAATGTTTGTTCAATCTAGAACAGGTTCTACAAAGATGTGAAAAAAATAATCTCGTGTTGAATTGAGAAAAGTTCCACTTCATGATACAAGAGGGAATAATCCTAGGCCATAAAATTTCCAACAATGGAATACAGGAGGATCTGGCAAAAATAGAAGTCATCAACAAGCTATCACCGCCCAATTCAGTTAGAGCGATAAGGAATTTTTTTGGATATGTCAGGTTCTATCGCTGATTTATTAAGGATTTTTCCAAGATTTATCAACCATTATGTGCTTTATTGCAAAAGGAAGCTCCATATGAGTTTACTGATGAATGTCTTTATGCTTTTAATAGGTTGAAGAAGGAACTCACCTCAGCTCCTATAATGGCTATGCCGAAGGAATCACCCTTTTGAGCTGATGTGTGAAGCTAGTGACTACGCACTTGGGGCTGTCTTAGGGCAAAAACAGGATAAGAAATTACATGTCATATATTCTGCTAGCAAAATTCTTAATGATGCTCAAATTAATTATGCTACTACAGAGAAAGAATTCCTAGCAATAGTTTTTGCATTTGATAAATTTAGATCTTATCTTGTTGGTTCCAAAGTCATTGTGTACACTGACCATTCTGCTCTAAAATATCTACTCACAAAGAAGGATGCAAAACCAAGATTGATCAGATGGATTTTGCTCTTGCAGGAATTTGACTTGGAAATTTGAGATAAGAAAGGGTCAGAAAATTCAGTGGCTGACCATCCTTCATGACTGGAACAAGGGGACAAGCTGGGAGAGGAACTAATCAATGATACCTTCCCTGATGAGAATCTATGGTCTGTTAAGGAAAATGTCCCTTGGTTTGCTGATTATGTCAATTTTCTGGTGTCAACTATTATTCCTTCTGATTATTCATATCATAGTAGAAAGAAATTCTTATCTGAGGTGAGAAACTAATTTTGGGAAGATTTGTTGCTCTTTAGGAGATGTGCCAATAGGGTGATCAGGAGATTTGCACCCGATGAAGAGATGCGATCCGTTCTACATCATTGTCATGCTTCCCTGTACGGAAGACACCATGGGGCCAACAAAATAGCAGCAAAGGATTTACAATCTGAACTTTATTGGCCGACTCTCTTTAAGGATGCTAGGACTTTCATCATGACTTGTGACAAGTGTCAAACAACTGGAAATATTGGTAGAAAGGACGAGATGCCTCAGTCAGGGATTCTAGAAGTAGAACTATTTGATGTATGGGGTCTGGACTTCATGGGACCGTTTCCAGTATCCTTCGGAAATGAATACATCCTTGTGGCGATGGACTATGTGTCTAAATGGGTGGAAGCCACAGCTCTGTCAAACATTACTAGAGCTAGTGTAGTCAAATTTGTCAAGAAGCATATATTCTCAAGGTTTGGTGTTCCTAGAGCTATAATAAGTGACAATAGGGTACATTTTCAGAACCATCAGTTTAAATCTCTATTGTTAAAATATGGATGCCATTTTAGGTTTGGAACCACTTACCACCCTCAGACTAGTAGGCAAGTTGAGGTATCTAATCGGGAAGTCAAGCAGATTTTGGGGAAAACTGTTAATGAAGGGATTAGACTTTAAAGCTTGATGATGCTCTCTGGGCATACAAGACAACATACAAGACCTCATTAGGGATGTCTCCTTATAGGTTGGTTTTTGCGAAATCTTGTCATCTTCTGGTTGAAATTAAGCACAAAGTATTATGGGCAATCCGGAAGTTAAACTATGATTTCAAGGAAGTGGGACAAAGGAGACTAATGGAATTGAATGAGCTAGATGAATTTTGCCTTAATGTTTTTGAGAATGCTCGCATAAACATGGAGAGAACTAAGGCCTTCCACGATAAGCATATCCTTTGGCGAGAATTTAAACCTGTCAAAAAAAAATTTTATTTAACTCCCGCTTGAAATTGTTTATAGGGAAACTACGATCCAGGTGGTTGGGCCCTTTATGGTGACGAAAGCATACCCACATGTAGTTGTGAAAATTAGAAGGGATGATTAAGAGCCTTTTGTGGTTAATGGGCAAAGACTTAAGCATTATTTGGAGGGAGAAATGGTTGGATGCATTTCCACCACTATATTTCAAAGTTGATATAAGGATGGCAGAGTCCAACTAAAGATATTAAATTTAACGCTTGTTGGGAAGCAACTCAATGTTTCTAACTCTTGTTATTTTCTTTTTTAGTTTTCACTTTTTGTCATATCTTCTTATTCTAGTTATTGTGTGCGTATAGGGATAGTGTTTGCGACGCATCCCAATGACATCTTCCAATAGCATAAGGACTAGCGTGATCACAACTCTTCAAACCTAGAGGTGAGACTCATATTAAGTGTGAAGGAGGTAAGTGCCAATGTCTCTTTGTTTTATTTTGATGTTCTTTTAATTCTTTGCATGTAGCCCTATGTTATCATTGAATGGTTAGAGGGAACAAAAGAAGAGTGGACAAGGTGAGAAAAATGATGAAGAAGAAAAGAATGTCCGCTTAACGGACATAGGGCGTAAAAAAATGACGACTAACCCATAAAGGTTCGTTAAGTGGACATTAAACTCCAGACTAAAAATCCTTTCTTCTTATTTTCCGGCACTTTTCTCTCTCTCTCTCTCACCATCTGTCACCCTACCTTCTCTATCTCTTCCATCTCCGGCCATCCCAACCCACCTAGTATAAGTCCTCAGTCATTTTTTATCCTCCTACATCCTCTACTTTCCCCCCTCCCTTACAAAACTTTAATCCAGGCAAGATTTCTCCAACCACACACTCCTCTGACAATCTCTCTCTCTGATACTTTGACGAGGTTCCTTGCTGATTGGAGTACAAAATCTTCAAAATCTCCACAGTAAGGGTGTCGGGTAAGTGTTCTAGGCATCATATTTAAGCGATTTTCTGGAATTTGGAGAAAGCTTTGAAAAATTTTTAGGGTTGAGATTTCAGTTCATTTTAGATTTTATTATTGATTTTGGGTTGCAAGAAATTGAATTGAAGTGTGGATTATGATTGGACTGAATTGTTGTTGTGTGTTCCTGCCATTCATGGGTGAATTGAATTGAATGGTGGATTGAGAATTGAATTGAAATGCTAATTGTGTTATTCAATTTGAAGGAGATTAAGAGTGAATTAACTTTTAGGGTTAATTGGAATTGAAGTGTTGGGAGTGAATTCAGACAAACTTGTAATTGTGTAGATTGACATTGACGGTTGGTTTGGATTGAAGCATTTAGATTGTGATTGAATTAACTTTCTACTTATGGTTGGCTGCGTTTGAAATTGAAGAATTTGATTGTGAAGCTACAATATTGAGATTTAAGCAATCCGCAAGAAAGAAGACCGGGTAGTCCTCTCGGTCTGTAAGAGGAAAAACTTGATTCAAAAGAACTTATCCCTGAACGACCATTGTTTGTCAATGAGCAATGTGAAGAGTGGTATAATAAGAAGAAGCACAATAAGTTTGTGATTGAGGTATTCGTGGTGGAACTTATTGATGAGAAGTATCATGTACGGGCAAACTTGCACAAGTTCCATTAGGGCAAATTGTTGACTCTCAAGGGTACCTATTACCCAGAGGCTGTCAAACAATTTAAAGCTAATCTAAGTGTAGTAGTTGGGAAACAACCACTGGTACTCATCTCAAGAGTAAATAGGGAAGAGGTGGTGATTACTAAGGAGTTGATTTGCAGCCACTTAGAGCTACCGATGGGAAGCAATGTCCCATCTTTTGACAAGGGGGCCCGATGTTCATATGATAGCACGTGGGCTAAGGATGATGCTATAGATCAGCCCGGGATTTGAGCTACATGGCGGTCAACAAATCATCGATTTTTTATGCACTGTAAATATCTGAAAATTGCCCCAAGGTTAATAGTTTTCTTGCTGACACATAACGTCCTGCCAAAGGCCAGCAACTTCGGATACCTCCAGAATGAATATTTCTTCACTTTGGATAAAATGTTCTTCTATGATGATCAATTCTAAGGCATTGCTGCTGCTAAAATGATGATGACTGCGATGTGGCAAGTGGTCCACCACAAAGCAAAGACCAAGGCATTCGTCTTTCCAGTCTTATTGAACCAATTGTTTCGTCATCTTAAGGTCATAAAAAGGGATGAATTAGTAGCTCTTACTACTGAGGGGGATGTCATTAATGCTGATAAGAAGGGGGAATTTAAGTTTGAGGACAATGGCCCTCTTGGGTGGATTAATCCACGTCAGGTAAGGTGCTGCCCGGATACTCCTACTGCGTAAAGACCAAGAGCCCTCCAGCTTCAGGCGATACTTCGACTCTGGTTCAGATGCAAACAGACATTAGAGGTCTTCAAGTAGAAATGGCTGATCTCGCAGCTTCGCAAGCAAGAATGGAAGCAATGTTCAGGGCTTTTATGAAGCAACACTAACAACCACCACAGAACAATGAAGCATAGGGCCTTAAGATTTCATCTGTGTCCACACTCACATACATTTTACATTTCATGTAGACCTAGCTTTGATTTTCTATTGGCACATTGTACCATTAACTTCAGTTTTATTTTGCTTTATTTTTATAGTTTGCGTATTTGATGAGAGCTATGAACTTTCAGGGTATGGAATTGGGCAATCCACTCTTTCGGGGGGTTTCTTTACCCTTCCTATACTTTCGTTAATTACATTACTTTTCCTTTATCTTTCCTAACAATGAGGGCAATGTGAATTTTAAGTGTGGGGGAGGATAAATTGGATGATAGGGCATACCTTGTCTTGCATTAAATCATTCTCATAGTTAAAAAAGGGGTTAATTTAACATCTTTCATGTCTAATTATCATTATAGTTCAATTTAATGAGTTAACTGCATTATGGATGAGATTGACCGTGACTAAGATGCATAATATGATTAATTGTATTACATACCTTGTCACAATAGGATGATATAATGTTAAATTGACTGAATGAGCATGCTATTGAATGAGAACACATCACCAAGTGAGCTAATTTGAGCCTAAAGGATTGCACTCAATCCTACTTATCTTGCGAGTGATATGATTTTCTCTTCCATGTATGTTAACTTCCAGAACTTGCATTACATCTCTTCGAGGTTACATAATCATATTACGATATGTTCATGAAAGTGATAAAAGGCACTAGGATTGGGCTTAAGCCAAATAGCTAACCCTTTCTATACATCAATCTCCTAGTGAACCCTTTGTACCTAGTGATTGTATTTGAGCCATTTTCTTTGTAAACTTACACCAAAGAACCTTGAACCAAGAAAAACAAGTTTACCCTTGTTCAATGGTTAGTAGAGCTATCAATGTTATGCATTTACTATTTCTATTGATAGGTATGCAAGGGAAGAAGTGTGGGGGTATTTTTTATGGTAATTAAAGAAGCATCCTAACAAAAACAAAAACAAAAAAAGAAGAAGGAAAAGAAGAAAAAATGATAATAATAAGCAAAGCATGTGCACTTCAGATTTCAAGGTGAAGGAATGAGGAAATTTGTGACAATAGAGTTGGTGGAGCTTCATAAACATCATGATTGTAAGATTTGTGATTTCAGCTCTACTAATTGTTGAATATTTGAATTCCTATCCCTTCTTTCATAGGCCACTTTACTTGTTAGCCCCATTCCAACCTAAGGAATAAAGACCTTCTTGATTCATGGATATGTCATAGATGGGAATAGTGGAGAAGTAGATAAAATGCAAGCTTATGGTAAGGGATATGCATGAGAAGATGATTGAGAGTAACCCTTAAACACTTTTGTGTGAAAGTGAATGCTTTATGAGAGAATTCATTCAGGGCATGTAATTTTGATTAATTGAAGCAATATGAAATCTTATTGCTGCTTAGTTGTGATCTAGATCATGAAGTATTATGTGATTCCATTTCTATGTTTCAATTCTTACCTATTATGCTTTCAACTTATTAGATTGAGCTATGGTGATGGTTAGGTGTGAAATGATGGAATGGAAATGTTTGTGGGTACCATCCATTTTAAATAAACCCTCAGGAGACTATACTCCTCCATTATAGACACATAGTGGTTTAAAGGCTTGTGACATATGCTAAATGCCACCGTACACCTACAAAGTGGAATCAATAATTTGGTTAAGAATTTAGTAGTTCGTTTCTTTTCTTTTTTTTTTGCTTGGGGACAAGCAATAGTCTAAGTGTGGGAGAATTTGATAAGTCAAATTATTCATGGATGATTTTAGGTTGAATTGGAATGAATTTGACTTATTTCTATATGGATTTGAAGCTTTATTTAGTCAATTCTCACACATTTCAACTTTGTTGCTTGATAGGTACAAATAGATAGATTTTGGGGGCGAAAGGCATAACGTTTATTGTGGACATCAAATTAAGGTCACTCAAGGACACTTACAAAGAGCAAGTTCTACAACTTTCGAGAAGAGTCCGAGAGGAGATTTTATCAACTGAAGGGTCAAAGGTGTGAAATTTATGGATTGGTGTATGTCCGTTTAACGGACATAGCCTAGAAAAATGCGCCTTCAGACCCGAGAAGGTCCATTTAATGGACATTCATGTCTATTTAATAGACATTGCCTAGTAAAACACGCTTTCAGACCCGAGAAGGTCCATTTAACAAACATTGGCAGCTTAAACATGATCTGCTCTCCCTTGTTTAGTGAACACTAGATTTCCTTAGATCCAAGACACTATATATACTCATTTTGAAAGCCTAAAAGGATGGCTGGACACTAAAAACGAGAGGACCACAAAAAGGAGGCACAAAATAAGAAGAAAATAGGGAGATTTAGGGATTTCATCAAGGATTGGAAACAAGATTATCTTGTGTTTCTTCTACCTTCTCTCTCTACTCTTTCTTAAATGCTGAACATCTTTATGTGTATGACTTTTGTTACAATGTTCTAGAACTAAACCTTATTTAGGGTGAGGGATGTAGCCTATTTAGGGGATTGATTTGTATGATATTGATTGATGAATGTTGAATGAAAGTTCTTGGGTTATGTTTATCTTTCTTGAATTTCACTGTTGCTTCTATGCTTGATCTCCATAGATGCAAGCTTAGGAATCATATGATATACTAAGAGGTGAAATATGGTTTATGCTATAGGAAGATAAGCACATCAGATTTAAAGATAGAGATATCCTAAGCTAGTGTGATAACTTGTGGTTGCTTGTTCTTTATGGATTTAACTAGTTAATTTGCACATTAAGAGATGATAATCAACTAGTTAGTTACTCTTATATGCCTTTGGAAAGGATATGGGTAAAGTTGTGCAACTGTTCATAACCTAACATTCAATCAATTTCATAATGTATGAATCAATCTTTAGGGTTGGTGAACCCCACGCCCTAATTTCAATTCATAAATTTATCCCTAGTTGCTGTTTCTTTTTAGTATTTACAACTCATTGTCTACTAAATTCCAATCATCTTTTAAAATTTATTGTTGATTTCGTTCAAATAATTAGAATTAATTTGGTGGTGAATGATTTAGTCCTTGTGGGAGATGACCTTGGAATACTTAATGCATAGGTACTACGAACGATTTTGTGCACTTATAGATTTTGTCAACCAGAGCCTTCAAAATGAAAAGCAAAGACAAGTAACAGAGAATGTTTATACAGAAATAATATCATAGAGTTTGCACATACCAAACTCTTTTCTTAACATTCAAAATTTATCTTCAGATAATGGTTTGGTGAAAATGTCAGCTACTTGATCCTTAGTATTAACATGCAAAAGACTAAGGGGTCCTTCTAAAATATGATCGCTAAGAAAATGATGTTTGATTTCTATATGTTTAGTCCTAGAATGATGCACAGGATCTTTAGAAAGATTCAAAACACTTGTATTATCCCATAGTATAGGAATGTGAGAAAAGTTTAGAGAAAATCCTATTGTTGATGCTTCATCCATAAGATTTGAGCACAATAGCTAGCATCTGTTATATATTCCACTTCAGTTATCGAAAGCGATGTGTTATTTTGCTTCTTGCAGGATCAAGATACTAGACATTCTTTAAGAAATTGACAGTGACCACTTGTTCTTTTTCGATCGACTTTAACACCGACATAATCTTCCTATTGATTGTACCCTTAAGTTGTAAGTCTAGTCTCGTTTCATACCACCTTACCATTTTCATCAAATTTGTTTTGAAAAACCCATCAAGTCCTAATGATTGACTTGTTTTGAGGACAAGGTACTATATTCTAGACTTTTGTTTTTTATCAAATTGATTCAGTTTTCCATTTATGGCTGAAATTTAGTTTTTGTTAGTAAGGGCCTCTTTAATAGTCTTTAGTTCTATTTATAAGATGAGAGCAACAAAGTTGTTCTTAAATGATGATCTTGTTCTCAGACTTTCAGAGGGATCTCCTAGAATGTATTGATATATATCTTGACCTCTCCATTCTCTTGGTGTTTTTCTTTTCATAGGCTCCTATTGTAAGGAAGAAGCCTGCAACAACCTGGCTTCATAAGGTCCTTCTTGATCTTGTGATTTTGATGGTGTTATCGGTGTAGTTTGAGTCTCCAATGTATTTTTAGGAACAAGGGGTGCTCTTCATCGTCTAAATCAGTTGTTGTTGTCGAAGATAGTGCTTCATTAAATGCCATATGTATTGATTCTTTTATCTTGTGTTCTTTTATTATATACTCTGAACCCTTATTAGCAGTATTGTAGCCCAAGAAAGTAGCTTTGTCTAATCTTACATTGAACTTTCCAAGGTTGTCTTTTCCATTATTTAAAACGAAACACCTGTATCCAAAATCTCAAAAATAAGCAACATTTGAGTTTCTTCCTTTCCACAACCTATAGGGGGTCTTTTTAAGAATAGGTCTTATAAGAAATATGTTAAGTACATAACATGTTGTGGACAGTACTTCTACGCAGTATGTAGTCCACTTTCACACAACATGATCCTGGTCATATCTGTAATAGCCCAGACCACCTGCTCGTAGATATTGTCTACTTTAGGTTGCCCCTATGGCCAAAACCCACCCACGATTTTGCTCTTCCCACACTCAAGAAAATGCGTCTATAGGGAAGAGTTATCCATACACTTATAAGGCATACTTCGTTCTCCTCTCCAACTGATGTGGGATCTCTAACTCTCCACCCCCTTAAGGCCCAACCCTCTTTAGGGCCCAGCCTAGCTAGCACAATGATTTGAGTACCAGTTCTGATACCATTTATAGTATCCTAGACCACTGACTATAGATATTGTTCGCTTTGGCTTGCCCTTTGGGTCAAACCTCTCACATTTTTGCTCTTCCCATCCTTAGGAAAGCGCATCTATGAGGGAGAGGTATCTATACCCTTATAAGGCATATTTCGTTCTCCTCTCCAACCGATGTGGGATCTCACACTCTCTACCCCCTTAGGGCCTAGCCTAGCTGGCAAAACTATTTGGGTACCAGCTCTGATACCATATGTAACAGCCCATCCACTCGCCAATAGATATTGTCTGCTTTGGGTTGCCCCTAAGGCCAAACCCCTCACGATTTTGCTCTTCCCACACCTAAGAAAATGCGTATATAGGTGAGAGGTATCCATTCCCTTATAAGGTGTATTTTATTCTCCTCTCCAACTGATGTGGAATCTCACACTCTCCACCCCTTTAGGGCCCAACTTAGCTAACACAATGGTTCGGGTACCAACTCTGATACCATTGGTAATAGCCCAGACTACATGTCCATAGATATTATTCGCTTTAGGTTTCCCCTAAGGCCAAACCCCCTCATAGTTTTGCTCTTCCCATACTCGAGAAAATATGTCTTAGTATAAGATCCCACATCGGTTGGGGAGGAGAATGAAGTACGCCTTATAAGGGTATAGATACCTCTCCCCGTCAGAAGCATTTTCCTGAGTGTGAGAAGAGAAAAATCATGAGGGGTTTGGCTTTAGGGGCAACCCAAAGAGAAAAATATATGTGGGCAGGTGGTCTAAGCTGTTACAAATGGTATCAGAGTCAGTACCCGAACTGTTGTGCCAACTAGGCTAGGCCCAAGGGTGATGGAGAGTGTGAGATCCTAGGTCAGTTGGAGAGGAGAACAAAGTTTTCCTTATAAGGGTATAGATACCTCTCCCCTATAGATGCATTTTCCTAAGGATGGGAAGAGCAAAACCGTGAGGGGTTTGGCCCTAGTGCCAACCTAAAGCAGACAATATCTATAGATGAGTGGTCTGGGCTGTTATAAATGGTATCGGAGCCAGTACCCAACCTATTATGCCAGCTACGCTGGGCCCTAAGGGGGTGGAGAGTGTGAGATCCCACATCGTTTGGATAGGAGAACAAAGTATGCCTTACAAAGGTATGGATACCTCTACCCCTCAGACGCATTTTACCAAGGGTGGTAAGAGCAAAATCGTGAGGGGGTTGGTCCTAGGGGTAACCCAAAGTAGACAATATCTATGGGCGGGTAGTCTAAGGTGTTATAATATCAAACCAAAGTTCTATTCTTTCTCTCTACAACTCCATTCTTTTGAGGTTTCATTAGACAAAAGAAGTTGTGAGTTATACCATTGCTGTCACAGAATTCTTCAAACTTTCTCTAATCGAATTCTCCTCTATAAACACTCCAAATTGAAGTGATGTAGTATCATTTTTTATTTAAAGTTTTCTACAAAACTTCTCTCAAAAACATTGTCTAAAAGAAATAAACCTATGTAAATATGGAGTAATCATATACTAGAACAAAACCATAATGTTTACCACTAAAACTTTGAGTCCTAGTAGGACAGCTACTTCTTCCTTGTTTACCTTTTAAACAAGCATTACAAACATGCTTCTTCTCAAATTTTAAATTTTGCAGTCATCTCACTAACTCATTTTGGGACAATTTTGATAGAATTCTCATGCTAAAATGTCTGAATCTCCTGTGCCAAATAAATGAATCCTTTTCTAGAGAGACAAAACATTTAACACTTTGTGAGGATATATCTTCCAGTTGGGCACAATATATATTATGATTTTTAGGACCAATAAACACAATATTATCATTATGAATATTTACAACTTTATAATGAAATGAATAGAAAATGACTTTGTAATCCTTGCCATATAACTGACTTATACTCAATAGGTTATATTTTAAACCATCAATAACAAGAACATTATCAATAGAGGTAGAGTCAGAATCATCAATTTTACCAACTCCGATGACCTTTTCTTTATTTTTGTCTGCAAAAACAACATTACCTCCATCTTTTATTTTAATATAGTTGAAACGTGATATTTCACCTATGATGTGTCTCAAACAATCACTATCAACTATCCATTGATTTTCTCTTGTCTCTGTTTTGAACCATATTTGCAAAAAATATTATCTCATTTTAGGTACTCAAATTTTTTTGGGTCTTTTCAGGTTAGTAGCTTGACCTTTTGGTCTCCAAATATAAATTTGAGATAATTTCTCCATTTTACAAAAATTACAAGAATGACTAATGTGACCATGTCTACCACAATAATTACATAAAACAAATGAATGATAGTTGTTATTGAAGTGAATCACACGTCAATATATTGATCAATAATAAGATCAAGATACACAAGAAGGGGGGGTTGAATTGTGATAAACTTTTCGTTAATCCCTTCAAAGACAAATACTTGTTCTTTCAGCAACTTATCGTAATTCAATCCGTAACTAGTTTGAGAAACTTTGATAATATTGAAAACTACGATTTAAGTAAGATGAGAGTTTAAGAGAGAAACACAGCAATTTATCCTGGTT
>JAOSBK010000003.1:18678689-18690153 GCA_027568895.1 Erythroxylum shatona
TTATGTGACTGGGTGAGCCATCGATGATGGTCACTCATTGAGTTCGCAAAACTCACCCAAATTTTGCAAATATTTTTCAGGATCAGAAGAATATCCCATTAGGCAAACGAGAGTATCCCTACAACATATGAGTAAGGGATAGAGGTCGGGATCCATTCGCGTCTGCATTAGTGTTTTCCTATTTTTGTATAAATTCGTATTCTGCAATTTTTGTAAAATAATGTATTCCAAAATTTTTGTATAATGTGTATCCAAAGGTTTTTATGGTGGAATGTAAAGACATTATAACTAAAGTATTTTGTATTTGTAATGGGCCCCAATTAGCTATTGAAAATGTTTATGAATGATAGTGGGCCCGAATTGATTATCAATTTCAGTATGTTATTTTTGTGGTTCCAAAAAAAAATTATACCAAATTTTGAATGATTGAGTACTATAGCATTCCACCCTCGCGGGGCACGGACTCGGATATCACCCAAGATGTCGGGCACGTGCCTTGTGGGAGTGGGGTGTTACATTTTATGTGAGAGTTTAGTCTTTTTTGGCATTCTTTTGTTGCTCTACTTCTTTCTTTAAGGTTGATTATATGAATAACTACATATGGACTTATACATCATATATCAGATATTTATCATCTCATGGCCTTCATTCACTTTCTGATGATCTTCACCACCTTGCTCTTTTATTCCCCATCCAACTAGTGGGAAATAATGATGGGTAAAGGTTGGCACTTACTTAGGAAAACCTTAGGTATGTGGGTAAAGGCTTAAAATCTAGAGTTGGTGGCTTTTCAATAGAGAATGGTATAGGTGCTTTGATTCTCACTAGCATGGCTTGATGTCTTAGAACACCCAACTCTTCAGTCTTTCCTTCCATCCTCGATCTCAGCTTCCTCAAAACTTGCTTCCTTAGAACTTACTTCATCGCAGCTCTCCTCTTGCTTTTTGATGCATTCATCCATTATATCGATATTTATACAAGAGCTATTTTCTTTCAAAATTTTCTAGAATTTGATCATATTGAACTCATCGTGATCGTCATTAATCCAAAGAATCAATTTGCCTTCATAAATGTCTAGTAGTGCTCTCCTAATGTTCATGAATAGCTGTCCAAGAATTAGTGAACGATTTCTATCCTCTTTGAAATCTAGTACCACGAAGTCCACATGAATAATTAATTTGTCCACCTTAACAATGATATGTTCCACCACACCAAATGGTCTCTTGATCAATTGATTTACCCATTGAATAAGCATCAAAGTTAGCTTCACATCGCCTAGCCTTAATTTTCAAAAGATCGACAAAGGCATACGGTTAATGCTTGCACCTAAGCTTCATAGACATTTTTCAAATTCTAACTTATAAACTACACATGATATCATAATGCTCTTTGGATCCTTTAATTTGGAAGGCATATGGCTAGTGATAATGGAACTATAACTTTTTGTTAGTGTTACCGTTTGATTATCTTTCCAAGTCCACTTATTTGACAATATGTCTTTAAGGAACTTAGCATACTTGGGCATGTGTTCCAATGCCTCCATAAGGATAAGTTAATTTGAAAAGTCTTTAGCTTCTCCATGAGCTTTACAAAATGTGTGTCTAGTATGTAAAATATCTGTCTAGTTTATTCTTCTATTGTCATTGTGTGAATGGAATTTTAGGTGGGTATGGAGGAGGGGCAACATAAGGAGGGTCCTCATTATTTTCTGCATCCTTTTTTTACTTTTCTTGGTCCTTTAAAAGGTTGGTTTTAACTTGTTTTTTCACTGGTTCTTCTAGTTCTTTCCTACTCCTAAGTGTGATTTCCTTGAGTTGCTTCCTTGGATTTGTTTCGGTATTATATGGGAGACTCCCCACACTTCTCGTAGATGGCATTTGCAAATCGACCTATTTGAAACTCTATGTTGTGAATAAAAAAAGGCATGGTTCTTTGTTACTTGCGTAAACTGCCCTTTCAACCTCTTCTAGGCCTCTTCCATACTTGTGATTTTTTCCATAATCTTGTCCAATTTTGAATCACTTATATTGGTCTTGTCTTGTTGAAATCTTGGTGGATCTTGATTCCTCAACTGAGTCCCTGCATTATTAGACCAAGAAAAATTTAGGTGGTTCCTCCACCCATGATTGTATATGTTCAAATAGGGGTTATTCCCTCCTTTAACTGTGCATCCATATAGTTGTCTGTATTGTTGTTTTGCATTAGAAGCAATCAACGGTAAGATGATTATCTTGCCCATATAACTTGCATCCATGCTAAATTGCTTTAAGTGGAGCTGATAAGGAGGCTTTGAAGCTGTTTAGTTGTTTTGTTATGTTAGCAATTTCAGCCTATAGTGCTATCATGTAATTGACAGTAATCACTCCCTTCTGATCTCAGAATGTTGACTGTTGTCTACTTGTGTCCGACGTTTAAGGACGTATATTATTCGCCATCTTCTTTAGGAAATCTTTTACTTCCTCAACTTTTTTATCGAACGAGGATCCTCTAGCAGCTCATCTATGGTCACCCTCATGGGTTGATTAACTCCATTATAAAAAGTTTGTAATAGGAATTCCTTATGCAGTTTATGATGAGGACATCTCCTTTATAAGTCCTTTTACGTCTCCCACGCTTCGTATAGAAACTCTTCCTCATTTTGTTGGAAATTGGTAATTTCCTTTATCAGTCTTGTCATCTTTGTCAGAGGAAAGTACTTGTTTAGAAAAGCATGCACTATCTGCTCTTATATTGTGACGTTGATTGGGTTGAGTGCATGGTACCACCCCTTTGCTCTATCCGTAAGTGTAAAGAGAAAGAGTCTCATCCTAATAGCATCTTTCGACATATCATTAGATCAAAAGGCATTACATATTTGTAAAAAGTCCACTAGATGAACATTGGGATCTTCATTAGCTAACACATATAACTGTATGTTAGACTGCAGTATATTCAGCAGATGCTGGTTTGATCTTAAATGAGTTTACTTGCACAAGTACTCGAGTGACTCCTTGTTGTGCCACATTAAACCCTGACCTCATAAAGTTCATCAGGGTTCTTTATTGCTTTTCGTGATTGAATTCTTCTGCCATCATTCTTTCTATCTCTTCTTGATGTTTAGCTCTTAAGATTCCTCTTTCTTGCCTGGTGATGTCAAAAGCTGGAGTTTCTTCTACCTTCTTTGAACTCTGAGTGATTCTTGTGTTCAAGCGATTGCAAGGATATAAGAATGGTGAAAATTTCTTAAAGCAAAGGAATTCAAATCATCATAATTCTAAATTCTCTAGCAATGGCTCCACAAATTTGTTTAGTAAGTTTTATATATAATAAAACTCTCCATATCCACAAGTATATGGATCGTATCTTGTAGTATTAAGGTTATTGTTCCCACAAGGATTATGAACGCCTAAACAATTTGAATCTAACATTGTCTAACGTATTATGAAATTGATTTGAATTAAATTAAATAAAATTGAAATAATTAAATAAACAAAACAATTAAACAAATAAACAAATGAGCTGCCAACAAAATTAGAGTTTGATAAAAGTTAAATACTTAGGAATTATTCTATAGTTATTTTGATTCCCTTATTCTTGTTAATTCAATTATGTTTGATCTTAGATTTCCTAATATTTTGATTACTCTATCTTAAGATCTAATCAATTAAACCTAATTGACTTTGATAATTATAGATTTGCAATCTCTTGATTCAGAAAACTATTCCTAACTTATTCAATTAGATATGAAGCAATAAATAAGATAATTGATTTCACAACCAAAATCTCTCTTCGATTGATCATTAATTTGATAATTTGGGGTCTATTAAGTTGCCAACTCTTGTTGTATGCTTTAACACTAATTACTTTGATTCACTGTTTCGATTTATTATCATATATATGCAAGATGATTAAAGTTCACAAAATAACTAAAGAATAATTCCTAATCTAAATTTAGAAATCCATGGACATATTATACATCATATAAATCCAATTACACATCAAGGATAATGAATAAAATAAAAGGAAAAGAATAAAAACTGTTTGACTCCTTAATCTGGAATGCTGGAATTTCTTTAATTCTTTAATCTCTTTACTTTTGATCCATTTTGATGAATGGCTGCTACCTATTTTTATTGTTTTTCATGTTCTTGAATAGTGCATTAGGGTTCTAGTGTTATGTCTAGAGTTTTTCCACTTTGTTTTCATGTCTGAAAAAACTTGTCACAATTGTGACAGAGAGCCATGCAGCCCATGCACGCCTGTCACGATTGTGCTCCTTATGCACGATCATGACACCTTTTACACTTTCAATATTTTGTTCATTTTTCAATTTCCCGATTTCTAACACTTTCAAATACATCAAACACCTCATGAACTATAACATTAAGATTAAATTCATGCTCTAAATCATACAAATAGATTGTGGTAGAAAGGAGAACAAAAAGTAAACAGATTTGCAGAATGCAGGAAATCAAAAAGATACGAAGATGGAAGTAAATTCATGGTTGGAAAAGCACTGAATTAGGATTGTTGTGGTCATGCGACAAGCTGAAGTTTACCTCTCTGGCGGATGTTTGTTCATCGATGATGAACTTCAATTAAACTGAAATGTTAAAAACAAATTTCTTCTCTTAATGAATCATGTTTAACATTATTAAGAACAAATATAAGGTGGGGAATTTTTCATTTCTTTTTGTTCAACTTCAAATGTTGGTTTTCAGCAACATGTTCGGTATGTTCTGAATTTATTGGAACAACAAAAAATGTTCACAAGATTAGTAAATCCTTAAACTTGACAGAAAAACTATTTTGTAGCAAAATATGTGACTTAATGAGATCAAATCCCAAATCTAGAATTTTCTTCCAGTTTTTTTTTCCTCAACTTCACCTAAATGCAAATATTATTTTTGTACTGTATCCAAGTCCAAGAATGAGTTATTACATTTCGCCTTTCCGAGGAACTAGGGAAAGAAAGCCAGATATCTTAGGTTAGCTCAGCTATTACGTGTATACTTTACAGTCATTTGCATTTCTTCTGCATTAATTTCTAGCCGAGCACCACCCTAACGTGAACGCTAGCAATCCAAAAGACGGCACAGAAAATAGGGTGTAAGTTGACAAAGAATCAGCCTCGTATCATGAAAGAGCAAACAAAGCTTATCTGGCTCCTTCACAAATTGATTGAGATTCTTATCTTCAAAAAGCGACAACAGTGACTGCATAAGTGGGCACGGAATCGATCCGTAAGCTATTAAAACGCGAAACAACAAGGGTTAGTGGACCATAGTGGTCAAGCATTTCAATTTTGCTTAGGTGAAGGGACCAAGCACCCTTATGTAATCTTTGGTCCTAACAATCACGTGATTCTGGAGTTCGTTCCATTACATTCTTATCTGCTCTTCGTTCATTCTTTTTTGAAAAGTAAAAGAAATTATAATAAAAGAAATCAGTACAGGAACACGTGGATCTAGAGCAACATGGAGCAAAACAGGATCTACTAGAAACCAAGCTAAGATTATAAATAAAAAAGAAGTCAAGCACTAGTTAAATGCAACAGGTATACAGCTGCTGTCCAATCTCAGTTACACCCTCCATGTAAAAGTTATCAGTTCCTTGCGGAAATCACGAACTTTCTTCTACTGATGAGCTATCCAATTAACATTATATCCTGGCTCATGTCCCTATCTATCCCTTTGACAATCAGTTGTTTTTTGATCTATTTATTATAGAGCATAAATATCCTTCCCTCCCATTCAAAACCATCTTGAAAGTAGTTGCTTCAAATTTATTTGTGAGTTTAACATTTTAGCCAAAAATCGGAATTGTGCCCTGATTTCACTTAAATATAACAGTCGACATCTAGTCTGGCTCTAACCTCTGAGTATAGTGATAACGAAGGAAAAAAAAAAAGATCCTATGTATCAGGAATAAACTTATACGAAACTTGCGTAAATAATTATTCAAAGTAATTCCTTTCATACTGTTCAAGGTTTGAAGTTTATTTTTTGTTGGCAACTTAAACACAAAAGAGAACATGGAGTGTTGGTTTTGAACCACAGTAAATGCTTCTAGAAAAGTTGTGCAGCGGACTCTTTGAATACCTCAATGCATGAGTTATTATTGAACATGCCATAACTATGCCTCCTCTAAATTATTTTATCTCGCTTCATATTTGGACTATAAACTAGGGTTGATTCCATAATTTGGTTGAAGCTTTTGAACCTATAGTGCCACTCCCCATCCCGATGACCTCTGCTACTTTTGTTGAGTAAGGTTATCAGATGTCTCACATTATCCATACCCTGAAGTTTATAGAGAGGCCCTAATTATTCTAATTATTAAACCAAAACTAAGCTTTCCTCCCATTATTAATAATGAATTTTATCTCTTGGTCTATAACATTCCTCAACATGAGTAGTTAGTTGAGGGACTAAGAATAGCTAGGATATTTCTTAATGCTTTGATAATTTTTTTTTTTACATACGACTACATTCATTTAACTAAATAGAATCATTATCCTAAAAAAATTTCTTAATCCACTTAGCCATCAACATTTTGTTTGTCACACTCACATATTTAATCCCCAGGTCGCCTTCTTCTTTGGTCAAGCACATATCCATTTATCTGACTTTTGCTTTAGTTTTTCCATTTGAGCTCCCTAACTAAAGGAAATTCCTCCTTAGCCTCTCAATTTGCCCAACTAGGTTAAGTGGTAAAAATAGATGACTACAGTAGTGCGCATGGAGATTCTTTAGTATTGCTACTATTACTTGGTGCTTTCCTATAAATGTAAGGAGTTTACAAGTCCAGTGATCCCCTTCTAATGACAATCACTATATGTGATTCTCCTATCAAATGTAGGAACTACATATATTTAAATTGTAAATTTTATAGCCTAAGTTTTAAGACTTTAGATAAAATATTGGTCTGAAGCAATTAGTCACAATAAATAAAGATGAAGCTTTTGTTTAGGTTTATAGGCAGCTTAAAATATTACTATAAATTTGGATAGTTTCCATAAGCAGCTTAACTGAGTTGGGGCCTCACACCACTTGATAGAAGTATATCATATGTAAATGAGAGGTGAAACCACTCCAATTTTTTGCACCTATGGTGATATGTGTAATCTCCACTCTCTTCTGGTCTTTTGGATTGCATTCTAGTTAACACTTTTACACCTAAAGTGAATAAATGTCGAGACATAAGATCTCCTTGCCTCAAGCCTTTTAATCTTTAAAAAGATGTTGTAGGTTTCCTATTAAACAATATGGGATATGAGACTAAAGTCATACATTGCTCAATCCATGAAAAAAGGCGCTCAGGAAACCAACGGCTATTAGTGAATCTACTACAAGCCTCCAATTCAAAGAATTATAGGTTTTATTGACATCCAATTTCATAAAACAACTTCTTAAAGGCTTCATGAACATAGAACTTTTGAATATTTCTTGTTCAATTAACAAGTTATCCCTCGTACTTCTCCACTGCATAAAATCACCTTGTCATGGATTAATGATCATCTTTAAGACATCCTTAAGTCTTCGAGCTATCAACTTAGAAATGATTTTATTAAGGATGCTGCAATAAGACATAGGCCTAAATTCACCAATGTACTTGGCATTAGAAATCTTAGGAATTAGACAAGCTAAAGTTCTATTTCATTTACCAAGCAACCACTTTTGAAGAGGTCAAGAATGGAATTAGTAACCATTTGACCTACTTTCTCCATTTTTATTAAAATAAATAGGCATTTAACCTATAAAGTCCTAGTGCTTTATCAAGTTTCAAATTAAACAGCACTTTTTTAAATATCCAACTTATTGAAAGGCTCAATTAGTTTCTCATTTTACTATGGATATATTGAATTTGGGATGAACTCTTTTTATATGTTTAAACAACCTTGGTTTCTATCAAAAGTCCCAATTAGTCTTCTGCAAATGGACTAACTCTTTCACTATTCCTTAGAAAGCATATCTTATCAGTTTTTTCCATTCCTAATGTAAAGTTGTGATAGAATTTAATGTTTCTATCACTATCCTTTATCCAACTTACTCTTATTGTTTGCTTCATTAAAGAGTGATGACACTTTATTGCTTAAAAGTAATTAGACAAGGTCAAATTCTCTCTATTTCTCAAGGTAATATCACCTAACATTAGCTTCAATTATTCTTGGATGAGAATTAGCTTCTTCCTTGCCTTATTGGTGCAAACCTTAGTATCTTTAACCTTCTGTAAATGTATTAGTTTTATTTGAATCCTATACTAAAGTTCTCTTGAGCATATAAAGGCTTTATAATCCTTGATCTCTATCTCTATACCGTTGTTTATAACTTTTTTGAAGCCTTAAAACTTAGTGCGAAAATTGTTAAATCTAAAGGGAGTTTTCAAGTTTTTATTGTCTAACCCAATAATCAACTCTATAAAAGGGTTTTCTGAACATATAAGTGTATAAAAATAAGATATAATCTAATGGAATTTAACAAGACATTGATTATTCATAATCATCATAACTAATTTCTTCCTTATTAACCAATTCTCTCCTTGCTTGTTGCTCTAAGTAAAGAAATTTCTATAATATCTCATGTCCTTTAAAGCTACATTAGTAAAACAATTACCCATCTCTAAATTCACACTTGCTTTATTCAAAATTTCCCTTTCAACTTCTTTATATTGGAAAGTACAATTAAAATCATCAAATGCAACCTAAGGTTTATATATAAAGGCATTTAAATAAGCTATGTATTTCCAAAGGTAACTCCATTAAAACTCAAGATTGGCAGTATCTATGAAAGATATCTCTAGCAAATTTTTAAATTTGTCTGTTTATACAATTAGATGGGTGCATTAATACGAAATAGTTGAATGATGACCACTTAGTTTACCTATATCATATACTATTACAATCCTACTATTGTAATGGAATTAATAATTTTCTATCTATTCCTAAGCATCCATATATAGTTTTTAAGCTTATTAACTTAGATTCTTATCTCTAAAAGCCTTACTACATATAGACTCTTTGACAATAGAAAGTCTTGTATCATCTATTGTTTCTTATGGCAATTTATGCCTACGACATGCTAAGTAATAATCATAAGGAAGAAGTCAGCCTTGAACCCTCTTATTTTTGGGTTTCCTTATAGGATTCTTCATGGTACTATCTCTTACACTTGCCTCTTTGTTCCCATTAGAACTCAAGTGTGGAAGGCTATGTTTTTGGGCTAATCATTTCCATTCTCTCTTCTTTATTTCTTTGTTCAAGCTTTTGAGTGCATAAGCAAATTTACTCCTTATTAGTTGAGTCTAGTATAGTGTAATGACTCTTATTCACCTTTATTGGGATTTGTCCTTCATTAATTACCATGTTTATCACCTTAGTGTTATTAACAACTTCTTTTTGTGGCTCAAAACTTGCTTCCTTTCCCTTATTACTTTGTGGATCTCATGATGTTTCTCTAATTTCCTTTGTATGTAGGGTGATAATATAATTTAGAGTCTTCCCGATAAGGTTACTACTTGCTTTTCCTTTTCCCTTACCTTCTCTTTTGGATTATACGGTTTCCATTGATATGTCAACTTTATTTTTGAGTATATTAATCCTACTTCCTCAAAGAATATTTTAGTATTAAGAGAATATAAAAGATGCTTCTTAAGTCCAATATCTAAACACACTATGGCGTAACCTATTATCCTTACACCTATTGTGTTTTCATTTAGATAAACAAGTTTTTGTATTGAGTTAGCTAAGGAGCTCAATTTAGTGGTGGATTAGTATTTAAGTAGAAAATTGTGGAAACTTGGATCATTATTTAAGTGGAATATTATGGAAACTTACCCATAAGGGAATGTTTCTTGTATTTTCCTTATCAAGAAGTCATTCTTGGTTTTTAGCGATGAATCAACAAAGAATTGCCTTGGATATGCCATGGACGCAGTTCCAGAAAAGTGCTCAAACTAGTCTTTTACCTATTTCCTTAATATAGGGAAAGAAAGTAACTTATCTAAATTATAAATAAATAACAAACGTAAAATGACTTTGAGTGCTCCCCTTTTACTATTCTCCTCTCTGATAGAATCCCTTGATTAGCTACTTCCCTTTGTTTTTTCCACCTAGTCTAGCTTGGGTTTGAGTACTCTCTTCCATTATTTCCTTTCCTTCAACTTTTACCTTGGTTTCCTTTTAATTAACAATTTTTTTTTGCTTTTTGTAGTAACTTTTTTCCTATTGTGTTTCCTACCTTCTCCCTTTATAAGTAGCTTTCTTCCTTTAGTATGGTGTCCCTCGTTTCCTAAATGCTCCTTCTCACTATTAGGTTAACCCTATCTAACTTCCCTTTTATCCCTAAATCTTCTTCTTCCCTTAGGGAGACCACTCCTAACCCTCTCCACGTAACTTCCTCTTAGAATATTACTCATGCTCCTCAAGTTTCTTCTAACACATTGCAAAGCCCCTCTTCTATCCCCTTCCCCCTAAGTCCACTCCTCAAAACATCCTTCATGGCCCTAGTTCTTTGATTCTTCCCAAAAATGTAGACCTTAAAAAATCACATAGAAATAGGGCAGAGGGGACCTTGCCTTTAACCCGGAATTAAGTTACAACCCTCTTACCTTCTTTAGAGAGGGGAAGATTGTATCTCCCCCACTTAAAACTTTAAAAGCTGATGCATCAATATTGTCTATAAACTGGTAGGTATTTTCTTAGGTAAATGCACAACTTTTCTATTCATGCATTAGTGAACATTTAAAAACTAGAAAAATAAGGGGTTGAAAGACTTGTTCATCTGGATCAGGGAAGCTTTATATTCAAATTTAACTCAACCCAAGGCCTCGACAGAATCCTCAACCAAAGGCCTTAGCACTTAAATAACAGGCCAATCCTTTTGCAAAAATGTAGACCAGGTTTGAAGGTAAACCTGTATAACTTCCCTTTGGAATATTGAACCATCATATGGATAAGCCATATGGCCACTTACAAAGGGAAACTACTAGGTATGGATCTTACCATAATAGGAGTCAGATGTTTTGGGTTATTCCAAAGCTTTTATTAAGGTCAAAATCAACCAAGATCTTTTAAATTTCATTCCAATACTAAAATTTGGTGAGAGAAATGAGCTGAAAAAATCAAGGGTAGAGGTAAGTTATCATTGGAAGCCTTACCTAAAATCTCAACAAAAACAATATAAGTCCACATAGAGAATTTTGACTCGAGGAGATTATGAGGAGCTTATAGATGTAGGCATTCCACTGGCCAAATTCAATTTAAGACTAATAAATTAGTGGAAAATAACAAACCTATATAAGCACTTCTAGAGATCAACGTTATGAGTATCATTCTGTACTAGTTGGTATAGAGAAAACGGAATGATATCGATTAAAATTGTATCAATTGTGGATACCAGCCACTAGAGATGTTGGACCCCGAACTTTTGATGAAAATTAGAAATATTAAAATGAATTTAAATGAGAAAGAAATTAGTGAGACAAT
>JAOSBK010000003.1:18691294-18702953 GCA_027568895.1 Erythroxylum shatona
ACCTTTTTCTTCATCATTTAACTCCTCCAGTCTGTTATGTAAAGGTAAAGAGTTAGTTTCAAAAATAATTATGGACTCAGTACTTACCTCCGAGCTAAAAGATGCGTCCTTTTCAGTTTCAAGCTCGTTCTCAACTTCTTCGGCACAAACAATTCGTTGAGGATTGACCTCAAAATTCTTAAGCTCTTCATCATTTGGAAAATTTTCCACACAAACTTCAATTGGGAACATCTCGGGTTGATAAGGCTACTCCTCTTCGTTTTGCGATTTTAGGCGATCAAGACTTATTGCCATCTGACCTAATAGGTGTTCCATCCTCTGATGGTTTGCTTTTGTCTTTTGTCGAAAATCTTGCATCTGTTGCTGCATATCTTGTAGAAATTGCAAATTGTTAGCAGCCATATTATTAACATGTTCTTCAAGAGATGCAGCTGAATTGTGATGGCTCTTCGAATTTTGGGCATTAGACCATGTGTTTTTTTGAAATTTGCCCTCCATCATTCTGGAATTGTAAAGTATTTTCTTGCAATTGCAACATCAACTCTTCCAAATATGGATCGGAGTCATGATAGGAAGCTTCTGGTCTATACGAAAATTATTGTGCACCCTGCAAACTATCATGGAAGTAATTCTGATGATTATCCCATCCATAACAAAAGTAAGGTTGATCAATCCAAATATTATTATAGGAATGAGAATATGAATTATACAAGAAATTACTTCCGTCCATATCAATTTTTTTACATGAAGCAAAAATGAAAAGATCACAAAATAATAGAAAAGAAATCACTAACAAATAAATATATACAAAACATCAATTAATTCACAAACAAAAACTAAAACACCGCACTCCCTAGCAACAACGCCAAAAGTTGACTACGCGTCGTTACGCTAGTCAAAATAAAACAACTAGACTACTACCATAACAGTGGCGAGTGTAGGTCGATCCCACAGAGAGTGTGTGTAAAGTTTATGGAATGAAATTAATCGGTGTTTAGGAAAAAGTGGGGTTTTGGATTTTGGAATATGAAAATAAAATGAAACTAACTAATAAAAACAAATTAAAGAAAACATTAAAAAAACGATAAAAGTGGGGAATTTGGTAGGGACGGGTTCTTTGTTTCAATCTCGTCCTACACCCTGACTAAGCATATTTTATTAATTTGTTGTTCTTTAACCTCTCCTAGAAACTATTAATCGTGGGTTAAAAATTAACCTGAGTTTTCCCTTAGATTGTGTTTAATCAAGATATGATCGTTAATTAAACCTAACCACCGAATAACCTAGGATACAATCTCTAGATTTAATTAGGCAGTAGCATTACGAATTAGGAAAACCGATTAATCAAGGAAACAACCGCATACGATGCGTCATTTAACCTAGGTCATGTTATCCCTAATGATTATAAATCATTAGTCACTACGCATGAATTTCATCACAATAATTGTGGATTATGTCAAAATTCTAACAATAGGTTTGAATTAACAATTCAATGAACATATTAAAATTATCATCTCACAATACCCAATGGGTTCATGCACAAATAACCGAATAATAACGAAAATTCGATTATCCATACACAATAACTAATTCAATTAACATAGGATAACACAATCAATTCCTCATAAGAGAAAGAAACAACAAAATAATTAAAAAAAATACTTAACCCGGGTCATCAGCGTCAATGTCACCTTTGAACCGACGTCGAAAACTTAGCTTTCCATCTTCATTTTCGTGCTCCACGAGTGAGTCAAGTTCTCCATATGCCCTCTCCTCCTTTACTATTCACGATGGGACAATTAAAGATGAGTCCAAGGCTTTACTCTCTCGCACTCTCTTCTGTTGCTTCACCTCTCCACTGTGCCTAGCCAAGCTGTAGCCATAGAACCTTCCCAAGCCCACACCTTAGTCAAGCTGCAATAGTAGCCACCACGCCCTTCACACTCACCTTGCTGTGCTGCGTCCTCTGCTATTTTTCCTCCCCACTGTAGCTAATTAGACAAATAAGGTTTGCAACTCTTTTAAAACCTTCTGTACTGTTGGGATGCTGCTTATGTGTTTTTTTTTATCAAAACGCATAATGAATAGCATGCAATGCAGTGGGCGCCTGCGTTTTGACTCTTATTCTCATGGTCTGCGTTTTACACAGAAACACAGACGCCCACCTGCGTTTTCTTCATTTGGCATTGTCGTTTTGGGTTGAATTTTTTTTGCTGCTTTCTTTTAAAATTTTCTTCTTCTTGCTTCATGAAAACTGATAAAATTGATTTTCAGTAATTAACCCAAATGCAGCACTTTTGGCTCACTTTAATTTATTTGCTTCCAAATTGTACCTAAAATTATATGTGAATTAAATTGAATATCTTAAGCAATTTCATGTCATTAATTGCAAAGTATAAAGGATTAAATATATCAGCAATTAAACACATATCAATAGTAAAGCTCCATCTTTTTCTTTTTTGATTATTGATACCAAACTTGAGCTTTTATAAGATGTCCATAAAGTGGTTGAGTCAATGCCATAGGCTTGTGGATTAGGCAGAACTTAATGCTATGAATTAAAATCATACATCTATCAATTCTTTCATTATCATGAGAATTCATTGTCATGAGAAATTAATATGTATTTCTTCATTAAATTGTATGTCGCAAAACACTAGTTCAATTATTTTAAATTATACATGAAACTTACTTCTAAAAAATAAGTTCAAATGTAGTCCAGTATGGTGAAGCTTAATATTCAACCTATCATGCATACAATTTAATCATAAGTTAATATATCTTGTTACTTTAATCATATGTGACAGAACTAATTTACTTTTATAACTTGTAACGTCCTGCTAGCAAGTGTGTGATTAATTTATTAGCTACAAGTTTCATTTTCATACACATGATTGTATCTTTTATGCCCACAAATATTTGTCTAATTAAATTCCATAAACATATGCTCTCATTATTAATAAACCAAGTCCTACCTTAGCTAGTAATATATATATTTATAAACATTCATCTAGGGAGGTAATCATTCAAAATGTGTTATATTACATATGATGAACCTACGTATTGTGTAATTCTGTATGTTGAAAACTCGAATTGTTAGTTTTTGACTTATTGATAAATTTTTTAAATAAAATTTGATTGTCTTGGATGAAATTGAATTGTGTATAATTTTGGTATATTTCTTCATTTATTGTTACAGATTAATGGAAGGAAGTTCAAGTACTCTTGATCAAATTACTTCAGCAAGATACAATGATCCAATTTGGGCTCATACTGCATTGGTCTTAGGTATGAAGAACCATACAATTCGGTTATTTTGTAACAAACATTTAAAAGGTGGAGGAATCACCCAATTAAAGAATCATTTAGCTAGAGTTAAAAGAGTGTAGATCCTTGTAAAAAAGTAAGTCATAATTTGAAGTGGAAATGAAAACATTGTTTGATGAATACCAACATAAAAAAGATAGAAGGGAAAAGCTAAAATTTGAAATTGGCAGTAGAGGTTAGTTTGCTAGTTTTCATGGTGATTGTGGAAATGTTAAAGGTAGTAATGGTAGTGGTAGTAGTAGTGTTCCAGCCCAAGCCTAGGAAAAAGTGAATGTTACACTTGGACTTGATGTGTGGAAAAGACAGGTGAGTAGTTTTTTCACCACGAATAACTCCTAGATCTCAACCTTCAATTCGTAGTGTAATGTAGTCAAGAAATGTGGCTCACAATGTCAATATGGCAATAGCTAGATGGAAATATGATACAGGTTCTTAATTTAGTGCTTCTCATTATTATTATTATGAACTTATGGTAAATGCAATAGCCTCTTATTAGTCGAGATACAAAGCTCCTTCGATTGATGACTTAAGAGGTAAACTTTTAAGTTGCTTAATCACTGAAATTAAAAGTTATTTTGCTGAAAGAAGAGTGAATTGTGATACTTTTGGGTGTTCAATCATATATAATGATTGGATAAATAGAGACAAGAGCCTATTATTAAAATTTTGGTTATTCTGCAAATGACTCAATATTTTTGAAGTCTATTGATGCATCTGACCTTATTAAAAATACTGATACTTTATTTGAGATATTTGATGAAGTTATGAATGAAGTGGGGTTAGAAAACATTATTCAATTCAATACTAACAATGATTCCTCTTATATGGAAGAAAAAAGTTACAAAATAGGTATACTAATTTTTTTGGACTCCTTATGCTGCACATTCTATTGACCTAATACTAGAGAATATAACGGATCTTAGTTATTTTCATATTATTAATGAGACTATACAGAAAGCTAAAACGATGACCAAGTTCATCAATAATCATGCATGGATGTTAAATTTAATGAGAAAGAAATTTACCAATGGTAGGAATTTATGTCGTCCTGGTGCGATTAGATTTGTAACGAATTTCTGATCAGTTCAGTCTTTTGTTTTGATGAAGAAAGAGTTAAGACAAATGTTTATAAGTGATAAGTGATTGAATCTCAACATGTTAAGTCTAATGTTAGATTGGAGGTTTCTAGCAATATACTGGAAGATAGAGAATTATAGTCTCAATGTCAATTTGTTACCTGAGTTTATGAACCTTTAGTGAGGGTGCTTCGATTGGCTAATAGCGAATAAAAATCAATAATGAGTTATTTTTTGGATGCTATAGAACGGGCAAAGGAAGCAATCAAGGACAATATGAAACATAGGTCTTCTTTATATACATCGTATCTTGCAATCATCAATAAGAGTTCTTCTCCGTTGTTTGTAGCTGGGTGTTTTTGAATCCTAGTGTATACTTCAAACTAGATTTGACAAATAAAGCTCAAGTTAGTAGAGGAATGTCATTCACTATTATAATAATTGTCGTCCATAAAATGATGCAAGATCTCTTAAACTCACAAATTGAGTTTTATAATCAATCTTCTTGAGATTTTGGATTACCGATTGCTATCCAACAAAGAGCAAAACTTACTCCAGGTATTAGTTGTTTCCTTTTTCATATTTGTTGAAAATTAATTATCACTTTATTTTGTTTGTAATGCTACTTTTTATGACTTACAGTTTCTTGGTATGATCAATTCGGAAGTGGTGTTCTAGAATTGCAAAGCTTTGTAATTCAGATTTTAACTCAATATGTAAATGCAATAGGTTGTGAACGGAACTAGAGCGTATTTAAATTCATTCATTTTAAGAACACTATAAGAAAAATAGGGTTTAGCGACACAATTTACTGACGGAATGGGAAGGTTTTCTGTCAGCAAGCTAAGTTAGCGATAGAATTTACTGACATAACAAGTTGTTAGAGAAACGATCGTAGGTAATAATTGGTGACAGAGTGCATATTTTTATCACTATTTACTGATAGATATTTTGTGTTCCTTTGCTATATCTAGCGACGGTAATTTGTGTTGTCGATAAATTTAGCGACAGAATGTTTGTTTTAATTAGTAAATTTAGCGATTGACAAGGCTTCTTCATCGGTAAATTTAAATCCGTTGGTTAGTTCATTACTAACTTTACCTATGGAACTTAGTAATTCGTTGGTAAATTCATTGCATTTTACTTTTGTATTTTGGTTTTCCGTCGATAAATTTACTAATACTGTTTTTTTTTTAATTTTCCCTGCATTTAGTTTTATTTGATAATCTTATTATTCATGTATAGTTTACACAGTTATCAGTTATCTGTTGATAATATTTTGATTTATTTCTACATTTAATTTGTTAAAATAGAAAGTTGATTGATGATATAATGTAAAAATTATCTTAATTGATAATAAAATTATTTTGTACAACAATAAGTATTTATTTCATTTAAAATGACTAAACTATGCTATTTATTTGGTGAATGTGGATGCTTTGAATTTTGTGATAAGCTGCTACCCTTCCCCTTCAGCTCATCCATCTCATTACAGGGCTGGGCTATGTACTCTATTGACTATTGTAAATGAGTTGCCAGTCCTTGTATTGTGCTCCGAAGCTCATGAACTTCATCGGATGCAGACCATCTACTAGATACTGCTGTACTGGATGCGAAGGATTGCGAATAACATGTGTTCACAAATAAACCTAAGCTGAGTATTCTTTCATTACTGTCCCTACCACCCATGACATAAAGATAGGTTTGACTCTCATCAACATTTTTAAACTACTAAGACTGTCGTTGAATGCTTTCTTCGTGTGCAAAAAGAGTTGACGACGTGTAGGCTTCCTACATATAAAATTTTCCTACATTAAAATAACATATTATAAGTGAACTAT
The DNA here is from genome assembly GCA_027568895.1 of Erythroxylum shatona. Classification (NCBI taxonomy): domain Eukaryota; kingdom Viridiplantae; phylum Streptophyta; class Magnoliopsida; order Malpighiales; family Erythroxylaceae; genus Erythroxylum; species Erythroxylum shatona. Next base: position 18,697,539 of record JAOSBK010000003.1, read on the forward strand.
AATTTACAAAAGTTTCGGCAGAATTTTCTCCATTTTTATGATTTTACCCCCTGTTGAGCAAAGAAAGTAACTCAACAATAGAATCATATATGACACCAGACATTTATAACATTGTCATTCTCCATAATCCATATATTTTCATTCCAAAATTCACACATCAAGTTAAATTGAAATACATCAAAGTAAAAAATCAGAATATAAGCGTAAAGTGTAGATCCTTATAAGTCTCTCTGCTTACTTGTGGTGGATTATAAGTCCTCCAATGTATATGAGAAGACTCGCTCCCCCCGGTCCTCCATGTCTATTGGTAGAATTACGCTTTGAAATGAACATTGCTCCGGGTGATGTTCAATACTTCTGCCAACGACTCCATATTTTCAAAAATATAAGGATGTGTATTGTGTATCGCACCAATAAAGTCTCTATAATGTGTACGAGTTCATCTCATCCATACTTTGTAAATAACTGCGTCAAATTGTCTATCCTAAAAAAATCTTTCTGAAAGAAAGGGAAAACATACAATAAGTACTTATAACCTACAACATTTATCTAATAAATGTATAAAAATTAATTAAAAATAAAAATACTTTTTTTTGCCTTAAACTCCTGATAATAAAAATCCTTTGTCGCCTGAGAGATATTCTTCCATATATAACCCTTAAAATCAATATTCTCCTTACATTTGGATGTCACGTTTCTTGACCACAGTCAAGATGGAATCAACCTAATATAAAATAAATTTATATCATTTTTAAATTTAAACCTATAACTTAATTATCAACATATGGTGTTTCATATATTTTCACTTACAGATTGTTGGCAATTGTGATATAAGTTCTTCCATAAACTCCCACAGCTCTAGGCTGGAGATTGCCTCCTTCATCTGCATCGTTGACCCCTAATATCTTTGTCAATATAGGGGTGGTGGATGGTATAGTTGCAGGTGTGATGCCTTATCTATAAGTGTAGTAGCTAGAGATATAACATCTGATTCTGTTGCAGCTGCAGAATGTGATGCTTCACCTCGAAAGTAACTGGCTTCAAATTGTGGTCTGAACCTTAGTCATATTATATCTTTTTTTCGCTTTGATGACATAATTTAACCTGAAATTCATATTTTTCAATTAAATATAAAACAATATATTGTTGATTCAATAATTAATTAATTGATTATAATATTCTATTACAAACACAAATTAATCAGTACCAACACTTAATTGTAAATCAAAATCATCATCATCTTCTTTTTCTAAAGAATTAGAATTAAAATCAAACTCTTCTTCGGATCTCTTACCCTCTTTATCCTCTCCAGATGAAATTTTAACATATTAATTATATGGATCGTTCAAAGGTTCATTTTTGTCATATATAAAAGATGCATTTATTTTATAAACATCTTCCTAAAACGCTTCACTTTCAATTCTTAGTTTTCCATTTCCATGTGATTCAAAAATACCTTTAGGTTTAACTTTGCAAACGACCAACCAATCTGACTTATCTCGTTGTAAGTTGGCCTGGATCACTTGCATCGCTAACATGAAAGGTTGAAATTGTCTAAATCTTCTTCGCTAGCTAACTTTAACTAGATTGTATTGACTATGCACTTTTGTACCAACATTAGGAGTTGGATTAAACCAGTCACACTTAAATATCACACTCCGTTTTATTAGCAATGCACGTATTCCATTTCGAGTATCTCAATAATTTTACACTAGTAATCTATCAATTCTCCTTGTGTGCAAACTCCACTATTTACTATTTCCATACTTTGACCTTGATATTCTGTATGATATTTGTACCCATTAACGAAATACACCGAATATGATTTAATAGTTCGCAAAGGTCCTTTCTCAAGATCACATATGAACTTATTTTCTTTTGGATTTTCTAAGGCCTGCATAAAATAAATTATCATATTAAATAAAATAATGTCATTTGAACACTTCAATCTTATAATTCAATCATTTCAATAATTGTTAGTGAAAACTTACATATTTCTCAAACCATCAAGGAAAGTGTCTTCCAACTTCTTTATTAATATCAACCTGTGTTTTCTCAGGCATTAACTTATGTAACCATTCCTTGTATAATCTAAAAATATTATTATGTATTTTAGTTGTGAATAACACTAAATTTCAAAACCTAAATAATTAATTTCAAAATTAATTTCAACTTACTGCATGAAAGGTTGAACCTCTTAACAGTTCAATAAAATGTAACCATAGACAACCTCTATTTCTTCCTCTGTTAACATTCTTCTTGTTGAACGTCCATATGTTCGCCCAGGTTATGTGAAAATGGATAAGTTACCATTAGTGTATTGATGAAGATTGAGTTATGTTTGAGGGGTTGCTATGCCGTTTTAGGATTATTCTTACTCATCCCATATAAGGCTTCACTTTATGCAATGTTATGATTATTTATGTGTGTTTATTAGTTTTTGGTATTTGGATGCTCATGCTTAGCCTACATAGAGATATGGGGTTAAGAAATATGTTGTAAGTGTACCATAAGAGTGGGCATTCATGTAGAACATTTCATTTATCAAGTGACTTCATCATTTACATGTGATGTAGCTATCCAAAGTGTTAATAAAACCTAATTAACGATTAGTTTAAGAATGGAGTTTGAGAGATTACATACCATATTTTAATTGTTATTTTGGGATTATTCAGTCCAAGTATTGAGAGAGAAAGGGCTGAGACATTAGAAAATACTTAGGATTAAACCCGATCATATTGACAAAAATTGAAAGATTGCATGGGGTAGTAAGGGTAATCCCAGCTTTAGTAATTCGATTTTTCAAAATTCAGCACCGATTCATTTTGTTTTTGACAACATTAATTCTGTGATTTTTTTCTTTGAATTGCTACTTTGATTGTTTTAATTGTTCATTGATTAATTACTCAAACAAAGTTTAATTTAAACTACTAAGTTGACCACATATATCATGTAGGATTCGATACCAAGTATATTACAAGAATACTTGTGCACTTGTGGTACTTAGGAAAATAAGTAGGATAGTTAAATGCCTATCAAGTTTCTAGTGCCATTGCCGGGAATTTGGCGTTATCATTAATGGTAGTTTAAGTGGCTTTGAATTGAGATTTTTCTTAATTTTCTATGTTTAGATTTAGATAGTTTAACTTAGCTAGTTTTGTTCACTTAGTTAGTTTAGTTTAGCTAGAAATTTTTCCTTGTGTGTGGGTGAGTGTATGAAAATGAGAAACTTAGGGGAATTTTTAAGAGGAGAAAGTGTTGATATCACTAAACTTGAGCATGAATTAATGAAAGCGCATAGGCAAGATCAAATTGAATGGATAACGACTGATTAAGAGGATCAAGAAAGAGGAGATCAGAGGATATTAATGGATTTCATGTGATCGGGATTCAATCCCAACTAGTAAGGAATTTCGAGCCCACCTATTAATGCTAATAATTTTGAAATTAAACTAGCCTTATTAATCATCCTTCAGCAGAATGTGCAATTCTATGGTCTACTTTATGAAGACCAATGCACACATGATGAATTTCTTGGAAATCTGTAGTACATTTAGATACAACGGATTATCTGAGGACGTAGTCAGGATGAGATTGTTTCCTTTCAGTTTAAAAGATAGAGAAAAGGCATGGCTAAATTCTTTGATCCCTAAATTTGCGAGAACATGGGATCAGTTGGTCCAAACTTTCCTTTCTAAATATTTCCCATTGACCAAGAACATATGTATCATCAAGGAGATCACAACCTTCTAGCAATATGATGAGGAGTCTCTTTATGAAGCTTGGGAGAGATTTAAGGAGTTACATAGGAGCTGCCCCCGTCATAACTTGTCGAGAGAGTTTTTATGGAAAATTTTTTACAATGGAGTTACGGTAAGAATAAGGAGCACAATAGATGCTGCAGCGGGTGACTCATTGATGCAGAAAATTATTGATGCCACATATGATCTTCTTAAAGATATGGCGACTAACAGCTGTCTGAGGTCAATTGAAAGAAGTAGGCCATATCAAGTGAAGGAGAAAAAAGGGGTTGTGTCAACTGAGTCACTAGTAGCTATACAAGCATATATTGCAGCAATAACAAGGAAATTACACAACATGAATGCTCCATCAAGTTCTGTAAGTGCGGTGCAACATGTATGTGAAATCTGTAACCAATATAAACATGTGCTAACAAATTATTACCTGTTAAACAATGAAGGAATGGGGCATGCAAATTGTAGGACACCATTTCCGAAACCTAACTCTTGTTTTGATACCATAACATGTCAAACCACGCTTCCGAAGCCCAACTCTTGTAGAAATATCATAAGACTTGAGCGTGTGTATTATCATTTAGGGTTGTTTCAATGCTCCTTATCCAACATCGGTTCATCTTCATTCTCTGATACCATAAGTGCTAGGCCCCAAATCTGAACTATTCTTATATTGAAGTAGTATTCTACTGCTTATTAAGTGTTAGGAATTTCACCCTTGCGAGTCACGTTCCTGACATCCTAAGTGACATCTGGATGCGCATCCTACAAGGGTGGCATGCCCACACCAATAAATCATCAAAAACAAACTCATTTCTCATATTTCCAAACATATTTTTGTGAAACCTTAAACTGGAATTTCAATTTGACTTCTTCAAAACATTTGTTCTCCAATGTCTTAAGTTTCTAATAACATCAAAATCATTCCATTTAGTTTAGAATTCTGAAAGTTATGGCCCATAAATTCTTAAACTATTTTTAAACTGAAGCAGTACACTATACTCAACTTCCATCCTGAAATTGATATTCTTAGAGAATAGATTAAAATTCAAGTTCTTCATAGAATTTGTAGCTGTATGTTTCTAGTTTATTTAGAAATAAGAATCATCTCATTTGAAACTCTATAGGTCATGATATCATCCAAATACCTAAGTATGTTTAGTGAAACATCCAGTTCGTGCTCTTCCAACTGACACCCTTACTTTGATTCGATTTATCTTTTTCTAATCAATGCAAAAAGCTATAGATATTTATGGAGAGATAGATAAATGAGTTAGAAATCTATTGGTTTAAAAATCAGGTCATTTAAAGATCGGATGACAAAGTTATGGTCAAAAGAGTGGAATATGTTCACGTTGGGGGGGAGGGGAGTCAATGGGTCGCGATCATGCAAATGAGCGATCGCTACCTGCTCGTGTGTGGCCGTGAAGTCACGACTGCGCAACTCAATTTCGTGATCATGCAAATGAGCAATCGCTACCTAATCGTAACTTGTCATGATCGTGACTTTCCCTGCTCTTTCTCGTCTGACCTGTTTTGGTAAAAAGGTGCCTTTTAATGTTGGGTTCGTGTTTTGCGTACCGAGGCGAACTGGGCCCCGCATACCCCAAGTTTGCACGCGACCACAACCCTAACAGGTATTGTCCTCTTTGGTACTCGA
>JAOSBK010000003.1:18733615-18744323 GCA_027568895.1 Erythroxylum shatona
ATATAGGCTTTATTAATAAGTTTGAAAAATGATGGTATTTTTGTTAAGAGTTGGATTCCGGAAACGGGATCCAACATGGGGTATTGATTTCATGGGTCCTTTTTCCTCTTCTTATAGCTATCTTTATATCTTGCTTGCTGTGGATTATGTATCTAAATGGATTAAGGCTACTCTTACTAGAATTGATGATGCTAAGGTTGTTGTTGGATTTTTTAAGGCTAACAACTTTAACAAGTTTGGCATTCCCAAAGCAATAATCAGTGATAGGGGGACTCATTTTTGTAACTGATCCTTTGAGGCCATATTGAAGAAGTATCACGTTTTTTACAGAACTAGCACGGCATACCGTCCTCAAACAAGTGGCCAAGCTGAAGTTTCTAACCATAAAATTAGGTCTATCTTAGAGAAGACAGTGCAACCTAATGGAAAGGATTGGAGTCTCAGATTGGGAGATGCATTGTGGGCCTATAGAACAACTTACAAGAGCCCTTTAGGAATGTCACCCTTTAGGATGGTTTATGGGAAAGCTTGTCACCTTCTAGTAGAACTTGAGCACAAAGCTTTTTGGGCCATTAAGCAATGTAACTTGAAATTTAATGGGGCTAGAAATTTTAGGAAGTTACAATTGCATGAGTTAGAGGAGATAAGGAATGACTCCTACGAGAACATGAGGATTTACAAGGAGAAGTCAAAGGCAGTCCATGATAAGATGATTAGTAGGAAGGGGTTATATATGGGTCAGAAAGTTCTTCTCTACCAATCCCGCCTTCGCCTCTTCCTAGGTAAACTTGGATCTCGTTGGATTGGACCTTTTATTGTTACTCGTGTTTTTGATTATGGTGCAGTTGAGGTTGAGAGCATGGATACAAGCAAGAGGTTCATAGTCAATGGCCATAGGTTGAAGCCTTTCCTTAAAAGTTTTCAATCTAACTTAGAGGAGATGCACTTAGTCGAGCCTGTATATGGGGAGTGAGGAGCATTAACATGAAGTCGAGCCAACAACGTTAAATAAAAGTGATGAATGGGAGGCAACCCATCATACAAAAACCAAATTTGATTTCTCTTCCCTTTCTTTTTTTCTATTTACGTTTTTCATCATCATCATCTTCTTCTCAGAATTTCTTTCTTTTTGTTGTGTTTTGGTGTGTTTTTATCTTCTCTTCTTGCTTTGATTTCAACATTGAGGACAATGTTGTGTTTAAGTGTGGGGGGAGGAGTTAGGTTCATTTTTATATTAAATTTTTAGGTTTTAGCTGGTTATTGGTTCAGATATTTTCTTGATTTTCGTGCTTTAATTTACCACACCTTTGCTCTTGCTTGAACTTGAAGGTTTTCACTTGTACTTGCATGCTTTATTAAAAAAAACCCATAAACATTGAAAAAATAATTCAAAATTTCAAAAAGATTTTTTTTTTGCATGTGTTTGCACCTGAAGTGTTTGGTTTTATCTTTTTACCTCCTAATGATTGATAAGAATTTGAATGTTATAGATGAAAATTAATCTGTGATTTTTGAATCATAAATTTGATGAATGTTTTTTATGTAAGTTCTGAGCATGATGGTATTTGGACTGACCTTGAAACTACACTTGTTGACTTAATAGATAATTATCCCATGTGAGCTTTTGAACCTTTGACTTGTCCCTTTGATGAGTGATTTCATTCAATGCTTTGTATCTCTAGAACTTGCTTCATATCTTGTTGAGACTACATTTGTGAATGCATTACATAAACATGATAAAGGCCCCTAGGATTTTAAACCATTTAACCCAAGAAAAAAAGCCAACCCAAATCATGTTGACCACTAGTTAACCCACTTGAGATTATTATCTGTTCTTTGCTTTACCCATATTTAACTTAGCCTATTCTTATTTGATTTACCTTTCTAATCCCTATCATGGTTAGTAGAGCATGTTTTTGTTGAGTTAAAGTTGAGAAGGTTGCGCATGTTTAGTTATCTGTGGTATATAGCTTGTTTTGTGCTTAATTATTAAGGTGGAGTATCCAGCTAAAAAAACATAAAACAAAAACAAAAACAAAAAAGAAGAAAAAATGAAAAAGATTGAGGCTGAGAGTAAAAATAAAAGAAATGAATTCTCCACGTGATTTTCTTGTTCAATATTATTGGAATTGAAAGTTCAAATGAAAAGTTGAGTTGTGCTTTATTATTTGATGTTATGCATGGTACGCGACATGTATGTCATTGATTATTTTTATTCTTTACTTTCTTTGATACTTAACCTTTTCCTTTATCATTCTTTTACCTCACCCTTAGCCTAGCCAAGTTACATCCCTGTTAAGAACTTTTAATTTGTGTTGTGCAAGTATGTTTAGTAGTATATTCGAGATTGAAAAGCAAGCATATGGTAGAGCATTGCATTGTTTGAATTTATGAGAGTTAAACACATATGAGCCTTAAATACTTTGAATTTTGGAGAGTATAACAATGAGAGGACCTACTATTTTGACATGGAGTAGATTTCCACTAAGTCTTGTATGTTATCTTGCTTGATTCTTACATTTGGAGTAAGCTCATTAATTTTATGGATTGAATGTCACGGGTTCCTTTTTCTCTATGATGCTTGTGCTTCTTTGATGTTGTTGGGAGGTTAGGAGAAAAGCTATAACACTTAAGAAAAGTTTCCTTGCATTTGCATACACATTTTCCTTTACTTTTGCATCCAAACTAGCTTTTTTCATGTCACGACTTTTCCTTAATATATTTCTTTTGTCTTTCTTTATTTTTCCTTACTTGAGGATGAGCTAGAGCTAAGTGTGAGAAAATTTGATACACTCATATTTTCTTATCTTTTTATACTTTTACACTTTGATTTTATTGTCATTTGACTCTCATTTGATGTCTAAATCACGTGACTTACAATGATTTTATCATTTCAGGTGTTTTAGGTGCACAATTGAAGAAAATCATGCTAAGAAGGGAGATTTTGGACTTTTTGATGTCATTTTCAGAGTGAGGAGGTCAAAATCACCAAAGGTGACTAAAGTTGCAAAAATCATAATCCTATAAGGAATCTTACTTCAACTAGGATTTCTACATTTCTGAAGATTCTTGTTCGCCACTACAAGAAATTAATCTAGGAACAATCCAAATGGTCAGGGGATATGTAGATTGGGAGAAATGAAGATTCCTAATGTTTAGGGAAAACAAGTCCTACCCTTGTAAAGATCCCAATTTGACAAGGAAAGAAAAAAATCTACTTCCACTTGGAAAAGAAATCATCTCCTTGTAAAGATCCTAATTTTATAGGGAAAGAAAGACCTACTTCTACTTGGTAAAGAAATCATCTCCTTGTAAGGATCCTAACTCTACAAACAAAGAAAGGCTTACTTCTACTTGGAAAAGAAATCCTCTCCTATAAGACCGCCTCCAATATAAATAGGGTCCTTCAATATAAGTTTTAGTGGGTATTCATGTTTTCTCTCCTCTTTAGACATGAATCTTTCTTATACTCTTTCTTTCTCCTACGTTTTCTCTTTCCCTCTAATACAACTCACCAAGGCAATGGAGACTTGAGGATGCTAATGGGTCCAATTACAAGATCACGCTCCAACAAGCTCAAAGAACAATATCATATTTATATACAAGCTTTTGATTCACAAGAACTTCAAGAAGTTTTGTTGATCATGCTTGGGGAAGAGCTTAGGAAGACGCCTAAGTGTGTGTGCACATTGGAGGCATCTAACCAAGAGGGCTAATAGTTAACCAATTTTCACAAGCATAAGTCTAATCAATGGACTTGGGCTTATTTTATCTTATAAAGGGTGTGTGGACTTCTTTTAGGCTTTGTCATTGGTTGATTTGCGTTAAGTGTGCATGTGCTTCATTAAAAAAGTCATGTGCATGTTTTATTTTAAGGAACCAAGCTTATGGGCCTAGTTTAAAAACCCAATTCACCCCTCTTAAGTTAGTCTTCTATTTTTGTTGTTTCCTTACCTTATTTAGACTAGGACTAGTCAATTTTAATTAGTTTTGAAGCCCAAATCAGTACGGGATTTGTTCTTGGGCAGATTTGTTTCAAGAAAGCCTTTTTGATATTTTAAGCTTTCTTTAGGGTTTCTTAGGTTATCTTTGTTAGGGTTTGTATTGCAAAGGGTATTTAAAACCTTGCTTTAGGCATGAGCACGAGATTTAGACGTGAATAGAATTTAGAAAGCATTCTTCAAGAGAGAATTCAGATTTTTGTTTATTTTACCTTAAGGATTGATTCAACTTATCAAGTAAGTTCTAACTTGCGGCGTTAATTCAATTCCTATAATATTTATACTCTTTGTTACCAATTCCTTGCTATTTTGGGGGTGAATGGTCTTGTTAGATTGATTGAATTTAGGTTTGGGAATAGTTATTAAAACAGAGGTGATCTAGACATTAATTTTAGGTTGTTGTCGTATCATTGTCTCTAATGTAATAATAAATGTAAGAAATAGAGTATTTAATAAAAAGAAATTGCAAAAATATAAAGAAAAAAGAACAAACTTCCCTTGGGTTACCTCGCAAGTAGCACCTTGGTTTATTGTCATTGACTTGACTCGATGTTTTTCTTATCATGTGACAAAATTTTTGTCCCTAGGGATCACAACTTCTGCACTTTCCACTTGACCTTCTTCAAGATAAGGCTTACATCGATGAACGTCTTCCCTATTTTTAGACTCTTAATTACTACTACACTATAGGGTATAATTTATGCAGAAACAATTTATATCTAGTACAATAAAGAAGTACTTGTTGATTAGTGATAAAACTTTTTCTCCAGACATTAAAATCTTTGATCTTCTTTTTAGTTAAAAATGTTTCTATTTTATTTTTCCGCTTCCATTAACAATCTTCCTGTACTGAAGGGTCAATCACATTAATTGTAAAAATAAAATAGTCATTCCATGAGTGCTTATTAACATCAAAAATATTGAAATGAGAAAATTCCTCGTCAAATTCCATTGTAAGGGTACCCTCACGAACATCTATCTTATTTTGGATCATGTTAGAAATGGTTTCTCTAGTAAGATAGGTATTGGATTATAGGAAGTATCATCATTCATATAAATCATATAAAAATCAGTAGGAAATATTAGTTCATTCATCTACACAAGCATATCCTCAATCACTCCATTTGGATTAATATTAGTACAATCAGCCAATTATATGATATTATTAATTTCTTTTAATGGGCATGAATTTAAAGAAGCATACATGGAATGAGGCATGACATTAATTGATGCTCCTATTTCTAATATAACCTATTTAATCTTAGTGTTACAAATTTTACAAGGAATAAAAAAATGTCTAGGTCCTTACATAAAGGAGTATTTCCTTTTTAAAGACTTCAGAAACAGTTTCACCCATCCTAATCATTTCATTACCTCTTAACTTTTGCTTATTGGTACATAATTCCCTAAATAATTTTGAATACCTCAACACTTGTTTGATGGTGTCTAAGAGAGATATAATCACCTCAACATTCCAAAAGGTCTCTCAGATCTCCTTATCCTTGTCATCCTTATTTGACTTTGCTAACTTGCTAGGGAAAGGTGGAGGATTAGTCTTAATAGCTATTCAAGATTCATCATTTACCTATAAGTTAAATGATATATCCCTTTATTCTTTAAGCTCCTTCTTAATTTCTTATTCACTGGCCATCCTTTGTGTAATCTTTTTAGGATCATCAAGCTTTTTGCCACTCCTCAAAGTGATTACACTAACATTCTTCATTTAATTTTATATTGTGATGGCAATTTTCCTCCTCTTTTGGATTCTATATGGTTGATAGCCACTGCCATCTAGCTTGCCTAGCTCTCTAAGTTTTGAATGATAGAAATTGTCTACTAAAGTTTAGATTTGATCTCTTGCTGAAACTATTACACATCCTGTTGGAATTACAAAAGTGTTAGTTGCAAGAGACTTAACTTTATCTTCCAATAATATACCTTAGGTAAAGGAGGGGGCTTGCGGTCTTAGTGGAAATTACTATGCACCCTATTACCTATTTAGGAATTAGTTCTGATGCCTATGCCCTTTATGACTTAGGTTTGAGTGTTCTTTCCAACCTAGGGTATAGGATTGGGAATATGAGTTGTATTGTTGGGCGAAATTTCCCCTTGAAGCATTGACATACTCCATGCTTCCCTTTTGCAAAGTTAGACACCCATTTGTTGGATGGTTCACATTTACACATATACCACAGGCTTTTACTTGTCTTTTCCCTACAATAATTTTCCTGACAAAGGATGTTAGTTCATTCAAATGATGTTTTATAGATGAATTGTTTACCTTATTTACCCAACGAACATCATTGTGAGTTACAAATTGTTAAGTATTGGTTGTTATACACTAAATTAAAAGTCTGACCTCTATGGAGTCTTTCCTCATAGTTCCTCACCACTCGTTACATTTAATAAACTCCTATCCATAGGTTATAATCCTTAATATGAGTAATGGATGAGTATTTGTTCTGTGATATTATGGTGAAGGCAGCTAATATATAACTTCTTAAAGGGCTCCTAATACTCATAAAAGGAACATTTGATGTGTTGCTTTATCGTGCATATTTCTTTCCATATACTAGTTGACTTTAATGCTGGAAAGTATTATCCTAAAAATAGTCTCTTTATTTTAGTCCATATGCTAACACTCCCAACAAGCAGATTAAAAAGCTAGTCTTTTGATGCATCCTTCAAGGAAAATGGAAAGGCTCTTAACATAATATACTTTTTTTGTCACCCCTAGAGGTTTCATACTAAGACAGGCCACATTGAGCTCCTTGACATGCTTATAAGCATCCTCACCTGAAAACCCATGAAAGTTGTGCAAAAAAGGTATTAAGTTAGGATTAAGCTAAAAAATAACACGTTTAGCAAAATTTGGAAAAAATGATACATAACGACCTTTGAGTCAAATCTAGGGCAGCAAACGCTCTTAAAGATCTCGAATTGGCTATGGCTTCCTTATGTTCAATTGCTTGTTGTGTTCCCGAAGTTATTCTAGTTTCACTTTGCAACCATCATAATGTTCTTTCAATCTTGAGATCAAATTACACAAGGTCTTGATAAAGAGAGTTCATATGTTTTTACAATTCTCCGTCCATATATATACATTACACAACATTCTTATGAGTTCCAATTTCAGTATAAAATAATATAACATGAAATGGGATATTATTACATCAGAACTTTACGCCATTCTTATCCCCAAATTGCAAGTACTAGACTTCTACTATAAAATCTCAGTAGCTAGAACTTCTTTAAACTTGAAAAACAACATTGCAATTTTGATGAATTTGTGAACTCAGTGAGTGAACCATCATCAATGTATCCACTCAAGTCAGGTCACAAAAGCATATATATCATATCACATTTCATCATACGTCGACAAGTATATAAATTTCATCATATTTTCACAAGCACATCATAACACATTATCCATTAACTTCAATTATATTTCACTATTTCAAAAAATTCAATAATTCCATTCAATTCAATTATATGATACATGTAGCAAAGTATATGCAAATGCACATGTGTTTTCATTCTGATTTTATTTTATTGTGACCAAGTGCCTATCAACCTAATTTACTGTCCCGTATCTATTGTGGGTATCGAACTCTTTTCTGACCCGTATCCTTTGTGGATACCAAGACCATATTATCTGAGCCTTAGTCTCTTTTTCACAATTATGAGCTCAAAGCTCTTTTGTACACATCGATCACTCTAGTCACAACTCTTATATCTGATCATGCCTTTCAATTTGATGAAATGCATCATTTTATATGCCATATTCATTTCAACATACTTATATTGCATATTAAGTTTCTTAGATCTAAGTCCATCATTTATTAATCAATTGTGCATAACTTTCAGATTAAACATTCAATCCATATAGAAGCACATATAATTGAGTTTACACATCTAGGTTAACTCACAGTACGCTCCAAAAAAGCTATTTCCTCGATGTTTCGGCAATATTTGGATGTTGATAACAACCTTGCGCATCTATTGTCATACACTATACAAATAGTTCACAAATCACTAATTTGTTTAATCATATTAATATATTATCATGCATAGGTATATGAGTTATGTTTTAATGCATACGCAATCAACCTTCCAGATGTGTATCCTTATACAAAAATCTCGACCATTCAAACATTATAGCTTGTATACAACTAGTTTACAATTAGGTTTATATCTTAAATAAGCTTGATTTACTCCAAATTCATCAATCATACATTCACCAAACTTTTTTAGCAATATAAGTTCATACAATTACCCAATTCTCATTCATTCGTACCTAATACACATTACTCAAGTCCTTAAGATTGTATTTGCATTCATAAGAACACCTTTATTCCTTTGAAAACTCACAATGTCCATATTTGGATAAATAGATATCAAACAGTCCATTCTTTAAGTTATGACTTCAATTAACAACCTAAACTTATCAAACTCTTAACTAATTAATCAATCAATAATCTAGGTTCATTCTAAGCCTTAATTAAGCCCAGACATACCAATTTAGAGTGACTTTCCTTAGCTGGTTCAATAGGTACATAAAAGTGAAATTATCATTCCAGAGCCAGGCCGACGATCATGCTAGACCTTGCCACGATTGTGACATAACCTAATGCAACAGGTCACGATCATGGGATGAGTGCCACGATCGTGCACTATCTTTCTTCCTCGATTCTCCATAAATTTCACATACTTAGAAACATCACTAACACTTGAATTTTTTCAGTATTTTATGATCCTTAAAGTTACTTCATTTCAAGTTAATTTGGTATTCATATTGATTACACTAAGGCTCCCAAATTCTACTTACTTTAATCATTAACAGTTTCCTTTTGTAAACTCATTTACATCTCTAACTTTCTAGATTCTAAAACAACTTATTAACATATATTTTTAGTATGAATTTTTCATCAACTACACTTCCAATCCCAACTTATATCATCCATATAACATCCTATAAACTATTATTTTCATGCATTCAAAAACAAAACATTAAAGTAACTAATTCATCTAACATTTTCTAGCACAACTTAAACATCAACACTACATTCAATCCATCCCAATTCAATCATCATAAAATTCTACTATAATATGCCACAAAGACTAGTATTTTACTTACTTGTATAACTCAAATTCCACCTCAATGTATCATGTCTATTTTGCCTCACATGTATGCAAGATCATCTCAAGAACAAGGTGAGAGTAGGATGGTTTCAACAAAGGCAAGAAGATGACAACAAATACAATAATGTTATGCTTCTATAACTATCTTTATAAAGGACTTTTTCATGGATTTTAGTGTGGCAATTAAACAAAACTTAAGCAAAAACACAGAGATATGAGGGAGAAATAAGCTTTTTGCAGTGAAAGGAAGAAGAAGAAATTTTTAGCAGAATTCAACAAGTCAAAAGGCTTGCCATATGTGTGTCATGTGGTGTGAGTAGAGAGGACACTCTTCTAGTGACGAAGCTAGCTACTTGTCCACTCCTTAGGCTGCCAAATGTCTCTTAGTTCCTAGGCCATTTGTCACTCAATTCCCTAAGCCATTTATCACTCAATTCTACTACCACATGTCACTCATTTCATAGGTTTAGTGATCCTAATTTTCCACATGTCAACTTATCTTGCTACTTGAAATTTTTCTTAGTCTAAATATACATTTTAATCCATCAATCTTCCAATTGTAACAATTAACTCCAAATTACTAATTGAATTCCATCAACTCCTTTTATTAGTAAATTAAAATACAAGACATTTGAAAACCTCAATCACATCTTAATTATTTAGAAACTTTCATACCTCGGAACATGTCAAATGAGTGTAATTTTTCAAAATCAAAATTCATGTGTGTATATGCTCATATTATGCAAGTGAATGAAATCATGAAATCATATCCCAAATGTACCAATTCATTCTAATATGATGCAATTCATGTGACCATCACTCTTATCCCTTAGTAAGTTAAGAAGCCGACTATTACAAATTTAGTAAGTTAAGAAGTCAACTATTACAATTCTTCACTCCTTAAGAAATTTCGTCCTTAAAATTCTTAGCTGATTGATCGAATAGATGGGGGTAATGTTTCCTCATGTTTTCCTCGGTCTCCCACATAGCTTCTTCTCTTGAATGAATCCTCTGAAGGACATTAACTAAAGGAATTACCTGGTTTCTTAACTTCTTAGTCTAATATCTAACTATTTGAATCGGTTCCTCCATATAACTCAAAATTAGTTACAATCTCAACCTCCTGTGTCGGTAATATATGTGTTAGATCTAACCGATATCTCCTGAGCATACTAACATGAAATACATTATGAATCTGAGACATTTCTAACAATAATGCTAATTTGTAATCCGATTGTAATATCCCACCCCCGACAGGAAGGGTAAAATGGTAAATTTTGGCCTAGGACGAGATGGATTGGAATTAATTAGTACTGTTCATGCATAATAGGATTGATACTCAGTATCAATTGTACACATGGAATGACTGTACATGCATACATGCTATTCCCGGTTTTTGTGCCTAAGGCAATTTTATTGTGATTAATGTGGTTAATGGGTTTGAAAAATTATTTTGACTAATCCTGAGTGTGTTTTATATTTTAAGGAATTTTTAGGAATTTTTCTGGAATTTTCCGGAGAAAATTCCTGGACCGGAAAAATAATCGCCAAGTGGCGAACCGGTT
>JAOSBK010000003.1:18765264-18776719 GCA_027568895.1 Erythroxylum shatona
AAATTCAAGTCATAAGTCTTTCATATTCTAATCATAGCAAAATTCTAACTCCCATCACACATGTACTTTCATAAACAAGTATTATTTCAAATAGGGTATATTTTGGGGCCTTACACAACCTTTATCTACATTCTATGAATAGTTGTGGCATTAATAATACTCTTCACATCCATCTTTACCCTATTAACTCTATCAAGAAAGATTCTAGATTCTCTAAAAATCCTTGTCAACAGCATTCCATATAGTAAAGAGCTAGAATCACCCTTTGACTTCATTATGTACTTTAAAATCAAGTACGAAAAGATTAATGGATTGGTGATTTAGTAGATGATACAGACAATATTCATCGTTTATTGTCACAAGGCTCTTCGAGCCTACTCTTTGTAGAATACAGTGAAGAAGTAGTGAATGAAGAACCCTAGCCTTTGGAACAAGAGTTACTACCTTTTTAACTTCAATATCACTACTTTCATAAAGTTGTTGATTAATATGCATTCTATCTACACGACCTTGAGTAATGCATCTTGTATTGTTAAACAACCTTACTCCAATACTAGGACACCTACTGACCCTTTCGATAGTATCTTCTGTCACAATAACTGACAACCCATCTACCATTGATACTAAGGTGTCATCTACCATCTTTGCATTCTTCCAAAATTCATATATCTCATTCAAATAAGCCTTTTCAAGAACCTTGAAGAAATTTTTCCAGCCAACTGCTTCAATCTCTGGTTTAATGTCCATCTGATTTTCTTTTAATGAGATGAAATCAACGTGTATCCCATAGATAAGTGATTGCTCCATTTGTGATCTGTAATAAATAAGAACTAAACACACAAAAATATTTTGCTCAAAGTAGCAATGTTAGTTTCTAAAAGTAAGAATATGAATCGAAATGAACTTGAAGCTTAGAACAGTGTATGAATTGTCTTGGTTGAGAGCACTAAACAAGTCGGTTTCAAAGTATTTCAAGAAAATTCTAGAGTAGAAGATATTTTAGAATCTTGAGAAGATCTCCTTCTTATACCTATTCTTGAAAAGCTATCGTTCATAACTTACCGTTATTATTTACTTAAAAACTTACGACTTTTTATCTTTTTCTTATATGAATCGTCTGGGTTAATAATTCCTTGAATAATAAGAGTATTGTTTCTTATTCTTTCTGCTAGAAACATAATTCTTATTATAATGAACATTACTATTAGTAAATCCTAAACCACTCTTATCCTTTAGATGTCTATATTTTCCAATCATATCATTCATCATTTTAGTACTATTAGTAAATGTTGATAAATCTGCTGAAAGACTATTAATCCTTTATTTTAGTTGATTAATTTCTTCAGATCTACCTATAGTTACTTTCTTTCTCATATCCTCTATTTGTTTCTTAAGACAGACGTTTTTTTTTCTAACACTTCCGTGTTCTTCAAGCTTTTAACAAATTTATTTTTCAGAATTCTATATTTCTTTATTATAGCATGCAAATCTTCTAATAATTCCAAATATTCTTTTTGAAGATCATTAAGGTTGGAAGTTACCTCTTCGTCACATTCTTTTTTAGTTACCAAGCATATATTTGCTTGTTCTGATGTTACTGAATCGGAATCAGATTCGGATGAATCCAAATCTTCCCACGTTGCCATCATACTCTTTTTATTTTCTTTACTTTTCTTCTGTTTTCTTTTGAGTAATGGACATTTAGACTTGTAATGTCCAAGTTTCTTGCACTCGTAGCAAATGATAGACGTTTTCTCATTCTTGACTTTTTCTTTGCTATTACTCTTAAAAGAAAAATCTTTATTTCCTTTCGTTTTCTTTTTCCACATCCTTCTAATCTTTCTTGAAATGAAGGATAATTCATTATCATCTTCACTTGAATCTTGATCAGACTCCCTAGTATCATGATCCTTCATTTCTTCAATCTTTAATGCTTTTGAAGATGTGCTTCTATTTTTCTGGTTCTTTTGATTCTTCTTATCAGCCTTTAATGCGATAGACTTATCTCTTCTAGGTTTATCTTTTGCATCAAGCTATACTTCATGTATCTTCAGTGAACCAAGAAATTCATCTAGCTTTAACTTGCTTAAGTCCTTGGCTTCTTGTATTGTTGTAACCTTGGGTCTCCATCTTTTAGGTGGACTTCCGAGAATCTTCCTGACATGATCTTGATTATCATAGCTTCTCCTAAGAGCTTTAAGTCCGTTAACGATTGTTTGAATCGTCCAAACATCTAATCAATTGATTCCTCATCTTTCATTTTAAACAACTCATACTAATGAACAAGAATACTGATCTTAAACTCTTTCACTTGATTTGTGCCTTTGTGTGAAATTACTAATGTGTCCCATATCTCCTTTGCAGATATGCATCTATGAACCTTATCATATTCACTTCTGCTTATGGCACAACTTAGAAAGAACTTGGCCTTTGAATTCAACTAAAATCGAGCTTTCTGATCAGTTGACCATCTGTCACGAGAGATGATATTGCCTTCATCATCTATTGGTGTATATGGGCCATTCTTGATGATATCCCAAAGATCAATATATGTGGATTCTATGAAGAGCCCCATCTTGTCCTTCCAATAATGATAATCCTCACCATTGAGTGCAGGAGGTCTTATGACCAAGGTACCTTCAACTATAAAAACATGTGATTCAGCCATAGATCATTGTCCTCACTTTGCGACAGTGTTTCTTGGAAACCTCGATCTGATACCAACTGAAGTAAATCACTTGTTAATATAGAAATCTAATATAATATGTAAACTACACAAGAAGGGGCGTTGAATTGTGTAATCTTTTCGAAACTATTAATCTTTTGAGACTTCTTAAATTTCTTTACAAAATTCAAATGATCACTAAAACACTTTGCTAAAGTTGATAAGCAATGTAATCGCAAGTAATATTATCTACTCGTCTAACACAAGAAAATTAAAGATACGGGTTAGAGAATAGACACTGCGATTTTATACCAGTTCACCCTAAACCTTGGGCTACGTCCAGTTCCCAGAGTATTTATGAGATTTCACTATACTCTTTCAACTCTACAATTATTATTTCACACGTAGAGCCTCTTCAGGTCTCTCCTACGAAGTATTCTTTATGAGCTATATTAGTCTCTCCAGGCTCTAGCCTTCCTTTCTCTCTCTAAGAAAATTATTTTTGAACTTTCACGTTACAAATGTGTTTGCCCACTTATTTTGCACTCAGAATACAGAATTTTTGCTAACATAAAAAATGTTCATGAGTAATTCTCTATCGGTTTCTCTATATGTATTCTTATGTATGTATGTAGTTTTTGACTCGAACTAATATTTATAGCCTAAGTCTCCAACTATCTTATTGATAACCACTTCTTGAATCTTCTAGAAACAGTTATTAGTTGAGTCCTGTAACTAATTTCAACTAATTAACTGACTAACATTCTAGCGTATCTTCCTTTTGTATCGTCTGGAATAACTTTTCTTCTGTTACTATATTTTGTCTGTTACTCCACTTCGTCTTATGCTATGCTTCGTCTTATGTTGCATTGCTTCATCTTATGCTTCAACTTCATCTTATGCTTAGACTTCGTCTTATCCTTCAACTTCGTCTTATGCTTTGACCTCGTCTTATGTTGTCGTACTTCGTTTTATGCTTCGACTTCGTTTTATGCTGCGACTTTGTCTTATATTGCCTAAGTGTTACTTGCATTTATCTGCAAACTTAACAAACTCATCAAAATAGTTCATACATTTCTAAAATTATTATTATTTGATTTTCATCAAAATTAATAAAAATGAAGTCCTCTTGACTTAACACTCCTTGCTTATCCTTTAGTAACTGCTCAATCCAAATCTAAACAACTCACAGCTCAGTAAAACTATTCAGATTAACCTTGTCCTGATCTCCATATTCAAACCATCCTTAAACTGCCTACATTTATCCTCCTCACTCGGGATTATAGTAGTAACATACCCCAATAGTTTATTGAACCTTTCCTTATACTCAGCTACCGTGAGTTTTCCCTGTTTCAAATCAAAGAATTGCTTCATCTTCCTATCCAAATAAATCTTTGACATGTAATTATCCTTAAAGACCTTCAGGAAGTGGCCCATGTCAACCTACAAGGTCAGGTGGAACTACCTGGAACTATCTTCCACTACTGATAGCCTAGACCTTGCAGTAAAGATACTGTGTAATCGAACCTCTCATCAAGATCACAGTCTATTTGGTCAAATACTCTCCCATTTCTCTCTAGCCAATCCTCTATCTAGGCAAGGTCTATACTTTTATACAAGTCTACAGCCTCCTGCTTCCTAAGCTTATCGTACCACCTTTCCCTCCTTTCAAGAACTCTTTGAGGCATTTGTTTAAACTAGGGTATAGGGGACTCTATATTGGCTCCTATTTACCTAAAATCAGTTGATTCTGCGACGAATCTCCAATAGCAGATGACCTATAATGAACAATAATAACAATCACTAATGGGTTTCTTTCTATATGCCATGTTGAAATGCTCATATATATCCCTAAGGATGTCAAACTATGCTCTGATACCAAAACTATAACATACCACTCCCATAGAGCATAAACCAGAACAGATTAGAGGTATTCGAGAACGTACTCTATAAAAATGGTACATTAGAGTAATCAAACCAATTCATTAAAGTCATCATACATACTATAAGCATTTTAAAAGATCATTTCTTCCCATTTCATTCACAAAAATAAAAGTCAAATGTCTTTATAATTCTCAATCCATATATATACATTACACAACATTCTTATGAGTTCCAATCTCAGTATAAAAAATATAACATGAAATGGGATGTTATTACCCAAGACATCTATCTAAACTCCTCAGATTCAGCTGATCAGACCTTTGAGCCATTCTCTTCCTCAAAGTGCAAGTACTAGACTCAATGAATTGGATGTTACAATTTTGATAAGTTTGTAAACTCAATGAATGAACTATCATCGATGTATCCACTTAAGTTAGATCACAAAAATATGTATATCATATCATCCAATATTGAATACCACATCAAATTTCATCATACATCAACAAGTATATCAAATTCATCATATTTTCATAAGCACATCATAACACATTATCCATTAACTTCAATTTTATTTCACTATTTCAATATTCAATAATTCCATTCAATTTAATCATATGATATATGTAGTGATGTATATGCAAATGCACATATGTTTCCATTCCCATTTTTGTTCTGTTATTACCAAGTGCCTATCAACCCAATCTACTATCTTGTATCTATTGTGGATATCAAGCTCATTTTTTACCCCTAAGGCTCTTTTTACAATCCTGAGCTTAAAGCTCTTTTCTACACATCGATCACTCTGTTCACAACTTTTTTAATTTGATCATGCCTTTCAATGTGATGAAATGCATCATTTCATATGTTATGCTTTCATTTCAGTATACTCATGTTGTATATCAAACTTCTCGGATCTAAGTCTGACATTTATCAATCAATTGTAAATACATTTCATATTAAACATTCAATTTATACAAAATCACATATAATTGAGTTTACACATCTAGGTTAACTCACAGTACGCTCTAGAAAAGCTATTGCCTCGATGTTTCGGCAATGTTTGGATATTGATAATCACCTTGCACGTCTATTGTCATGCAATACACATATAGTTCATAAATCACTAATTTGTTTAATCATATGAATATACAATCATGCACATGTATATGTATATGTGTCAAGTTTCAATGCATGCCCAATCAACCTTTCGGGTATGTATCCTTATACAAAAATCTTGACCATTCAAACATTATAGCTTGTATACAACTAGTTTGTAATTAGGTTTATATCTTAAGTAAGCTTGATTTACTCAAAATTCATCAATCATACATTCACCAAACCTTTCTAGCAATATATATTCATCCAATTACCCAATTCTCATTCATCCATACCTAATACACATTACTCAAGTCTTTAAGATCATATTTGCATTATAAGAACACCTTTATTCCCTTGACAATTCATAATGTCCATATTTGGATACGTAGATATCAAACAGTCCATTCTTTAAGTTATGACTTCAATTGACAACCTAAACTTATCAAACTCTTAACCAATTAGTCAATCAACCATCTAGGTTCATTCCAAGCCTTAATTAAGTCCAAATACACCAATTTAGAGTGACTTTTCCTAGAACTAGGCCCACGATCGTGGTGAAACTTGCCATGATCATGAAAGAAGCTAGTGCAACAGGACACAATCTTGGGAGGATTGCCACGATCTTGCACTATCTTTCTTCCTCAATTCTCCATAAATTTCACATACTTAGAAACATCACTAATACTTGAATTTTTTTGGGAATTTCATGATCATTAAAGCTACTTCATTTAAGGTTAATTTGGAATTCATATTGATTACACTAAGGCTCCCAAATTCTACTCACTTTAATCATTAACAGTTTCCTTTCTACAAACTCATTTATATCTCTAACTTTCTATATTCTAAAACATTTTATAAACATCTATCTTTAACATGAATTTTTCATCAATTACACTTCCAATCCCAATTTATATCATCCATA
This sequence comes from Erythroxylum shatona, assembly GCA_027568895.1. Taxonomy (NCBI): domain Eukaryota; kingdom Viridiplantae; phylum Streptophyta; class Magnoliopsida; order Malpighiales; family Erythroxylaceae; genus Erythroxylum; species Erythroxylum shatona. The sequence continues at coordinate 18,771,834 of JAOSBK010000003.1, forward strand.
TAACATCCCATAAACTACTATTTTCATGAATTCAAAAACAAAATAGAAAATTAACAAATTCATCCATCATTTTCTAGCATAACTTTAACATCAACACTACATTCAATCCATCCCAATTCAATCATCATAAAATTCTTCTAAAACATGCCACAAAGACTAGTATTTTACTTACTTGTGAAGCTTAAATTCCACCTCAATGTATCAAGTCTACTTTGCCTTCTACTTTGCCTCACATGTATGCAAGATCATCTCAAGAACAAGGTGAAAGTAGGATCGTTTCAGCAAAGATAAGAGGATGACAACAAATACAACAATGTTATGCTTCTATAACTATCTTTATAAAGGACTTTTGCATGTATTTTGGTGTGGAAATTGAACAAAACTTAGGCAAAACAAAGAGATATGAGGGAGAAGTAAGCTTTCGATAGTGAGAGGAAGAAGAAGAAAGTTTTAGCAAAATTCAACAAGTGAAGAGGCTTGCCATGTATGTGTCATATGGTATGAGTGGAGAGGACACTTATCAAGTGCCTAAGCTAGCTACTTGCCCACTCTTTAGGCTGCCAAATGTCTCTCAGTTCCTAGGCCGTTTGTCACTCAATTCCCTAAGCCCTTTGTCACTCAATTGTACTGCCACATGTCACTCATTTTATATAGTCATCTTATTTTTTCACATATCAACTTATCTTACTAGTTGAAATTTTTCCTAGTCAAAATATACATTTTAATCCATCAATCTTCCGAGTGTAACAACTAACTCCAAATTACTAATTGAATTCCATTAATTCCTTTTATTAGTAAATCAAAATACAAGAAATAGAAAAGCTCAATTATATCTGAATTATTTAGAAACTTTCATACCCCAAAACATGTCAATTGAGTGCAATTTTTCTAAATCAAAATTCATGTATGTATATGCTCATGTTATGCATGTGAATGAAATCATGAAATCATATCCCAAATGTACCAATTCATTCTAAAATGATGCAATTCATGTGAACAACACTCTAATCCCTCAGTAGGTTAGGAAACCGACTATTACATTAAGACATCCAAATAGAAATTTACGATTTTATCTTTATATGTAAATGACATTTTGATTACTTGTAATTGTGAAACAAATCAAATTTTGTTTTTCATCTGAATTTAAGATGAAAGACAAGGGTAAAGTTTCATATATTTTTGGAATTAAGATTTCAAGATATTGTTCAAAAAAAATATTGTTTCTTTCTTAAGTAACTTACATTTAAAATATTTTAGAATGATTTCATATGCAAGATTGCAAACTAATAGAAAATCCTATTGGTAAAGGTGAAGGTGTCAGAAAGAAGTTTTGTACATCTACAACACAACAAAGGGAACAAATGAAGAAAATTCCCTATTCTTGGGATATTGAAGTCTCATGTATGTTATGATATGTACAAGGCTAGATATTTGCTATATTATTGGAAATGGTGAGCATGTATTAATCAAACCTAGGCTAAGCACATTAAAAATTAGTAAAGAAAATATGGAGGTATCTAAAGGACTATTAATTACACATTATGTTATAAAGGCAATGATATATTTTTATAAGGTTATATAGATACAAACCAAGGAGGAGATTTAGATGAGAGAAAGTCTACCTTTGAATATTTTTATCTTACTTAACAATAGTGTTATATCATAGAAAAGTAAGAAACAATCATATGTTGCTTTATACACAATGGAAGCTAAATTTATAGCATTTCCAATAGCAGTGTGATAGTTAAGCAATAATTGCTTATACCAAAGACCCCAACTGTCATTGTAAAACTGAGCATATAAATACCAAATACAATTATATGAAAGAATAGTTGCACGAGGAGATGTGAACATGAAATATATATCTACACGAGATATGATGACAAAACCAATTTCCTAAGATATATATACATTGGACATGTGAACTCACTAGGATTACGTAGATATTGAATGTAACTAATTAGCATTCCTTCATGTATGTTCATTTAATGTATCATCATATTTTGAGTCGACATTGTTTATTTAGTAATAAGCATTTGTTAGTACTTTATTTTGAAATATGTTTACTCTATATGACATATTTTCATATAAATCAAAAATTATTTCAAATAGATAAAGATTGGCCTTCTCGCATGAGCAATCAACTTTAGTATTTGTGATGACTATAGATGAGGTAGGTTCTAAGTTTATTATCAAGGTTATAATTGTGAGCTAAAATAAGAAACATAAATTGTGAATACCGACTTAGATAATAACTCAAAAGTAAATTGGTTTGGAGTGATCATATTGTCATCATATATGTCTTAAGTTTCCATATGAGAGTTTAGAAAGATAAAATTAAGGGTAGATAAGTGAACTCAGGTTATACATTAAGTATTTACGAACTAAGTTCTATATGATATTGTATTTATAAAATACATATGCCCCAAATTAATAGAAGTTAATATTGTAGCACATGACTCTTATTATATATACTATTGAGACAAACATAACATGGATTAATGTAAGCCATAAGAACTCAACTTACATTGTGTGAGACTCTAAAGGTTAAGTGAATCTCGTAATGTACCTTTAGAACTCTTTTTTAATTCTTAAGGATTATATTTAAGGTTTGCTACTTTAGAATGTTACTAAAAGATTATATTTGATATGATCTTATATAGGACAATTCTAGGAAAGTAAATTCATTTCAATTCAAGAGAATTGAGAGCAATGGAAACGTTGTTTTTTAATTGTTAACTCACATAAGAAAATTATGTATTCTAAGGTGGCCACTAACTCTTAATAAGAGAATTGAATATATTTATGGTATGATGAAATAAATGAGATCAAAGAATATTGAAATCAAGATATGACCTACAGTGTAGCATACAAAATATACTCAATGATCAATTCATTAATCAAGACACCATATATTCCAAACAAATTTGTGGCTATGAGTTCTCATCATATATTAGTCATATTGGTTATTTGATAAGTATGAGAACATATAGAAATCTTGTTATCCAAACTCATCATGTGTAAGTGGGAGATAATAATGAAAAAACTCACCTAATGAGTTTAAGGTGTAACCTTTCAATTGTTATCCGTTGAAGATTAGTTAATATTGACATTATGTATAAATAAGATATAATGATCAATTAAATGACTGATGATAATTATATGAAAAAATCGAACTCAAGATAATTTGTGTGAACAAAAATAAAGATTTCTTGCAAAGTTCTTTAACCGGTGGAATACAATCAAATCTAAGTAAGCGATTTGATTAATGATGCTTATGATTTAAGGGATCTTCTGGTTATCCATAACAACCAATGTTTTTAAAATCATACTAGAAATTAAACATGTAAGACAAGAGGTTTAAAAGTTCATCTAGTATTAGATCATTATAAAATTAGTTAAAGAATGAATCAAATTAAAGAATTTGAAATATTATTGAAGGAGATTATCCTTATTTATCGAAGGATTTGAAATTTAATTAGAAAAATAGACTGTTTTTTAAAAATTATTTAGTTTATTTTAGTTTATAAAAATTGATTAATTTATTAAACTAGTCGATTAATTAATAAATTGATAGATTTTTAAAAGCAAAAGTTATTAAAGCAAATTTAATTAAAAATTTAATTAATTTAAGATTTTTATGATTAATCTAACTAAATCAATTCAATTTTTATTCATTGATTACAAAAACTACAACAACAAAAAATTTACACCCACCAGAACTCGGAAGTTAAGTTACAGCTAAGCCTACAAATCCCACTCACCTAACAAAGACAAATGTTTTTAGAAACTTGTGACGAAGTGTTATTTTTGTCACACCGTGTGATGTAATATGCAAAGATATTTGATACTTTTAGTGTCATGTTTATCCCTTTGTTGGCTTTAGGTATTCGGCCCTTTCTGGCTAGTGGATGGTGTTTATCATCTGCCAGTTGATCAAGGGCTGCGATTTTTAAGCTGAACGTTTATTATCGTCAAGATCCACAATGTCGAAATGAGCCATTTCTACACGCTTGCGGGGAAAGAGCCAGAAATACCCATGTCAAGTTGCCCATATACGCGTTTGAATTTGCAAGGCTTAGGCAATGACGAGTAAGGCACACGTCTTCGATGTCCACAATTGAGGTCATAGACAATTCTTTAAATTTGAACAGCGATAGATTCTCTCGAGTGTTCTATTCTAGTGATTGACTTTGAAGGCTGACGCCATTGATATTTTAGGGCAAGGGAAAATATAGGTATAATTTTACAAAAGGAAGTAGTTTAATTCATAAATTCTCGTGTTGCTTGATAAAATTAGTTATTATAAATTTTATTTTAAAAAAAGCTTTAACAGGATGATTGTGTTGAATAATGTTAAAATAATTATAGAAGAGCATCGTTTTCAGAGATTAATATTCAAAGGATACTTGGTCGATGAATTTAAGAATGATTTAATAGGTAAGAATTGTGGTTCTGTCTGATTTGGATGGGGCTAGGCACTGCTGCTAGGATCCATTAAATTGGTTGATTCTGGCACAGAAATACCTGCAAGACAATAAAGCACACCGGGGGTTAATTGCCGGTAGGCCCCTCCGACTCTCAAGTTAGTCTTTTTGTGAGGGTTTTGACGGCTAGTGAATGAAGAATAGTAGGGTTCTCGAAAATCGTACCTTCTCATGATGAGGTAATGAATTTATATAGCTAATACCTGCAGGAAGTAGTCAATCATCAGGGGATGGGTCATTCGACCCATGCGCTGTTCTGAGTCTGGGCTTAGGCCTAGCACGACCGACCCAACCATAAGTCCCCCTACTCCTCAAGTCTGACCAAGGAGAAGGATCGAGGGAATACATAAGGATTGCGCAGCTCGTCTGTATGACAGCTCGTGATAGGCTCGATCAGTC
>JAOSBK010000003.1:18780545-18790661 GCA_027568895.1 Erythroxylum shatona
TTAACCAATTCTATATATTTTATTATTATCAAAACATAAGTGGGATTTAATTTGTCAACCACCATTGGTCCAACAGAGTTAACATAAGAGATCCAAATAGGAAAAGTACTGGCAATAAAATACTTAAAAATAAAAAATAAAGGTATTAGAATAGAAAAATGACTATAATAAAAGAACTAAAAATATCCTTTTCCTTTAAAATAATAGAGTTCATTAACTTACATTACTAGAAATATACATATTAAAGTTATGTAAAATTAATAATTTAGACCAACTCACCTAATGAAATAGACTTTTTATATTTAATAAAAGTGTAATTGTTTAACCTATACTAAAATGACATATTATGAAAAATATAGACAAATAAAACATAACTAAATATTTGTTTAGTATGATAACTTGTTTTTAATTGAGTTAACGTTTTTTTATATTATTTATCTATACTTTTTTTACAAGAAAGCAAATGTTTCATGAAATCAATCCATGAAGGGAAGTTCAAAAACCTTACTAAAGAACAACTAGAAAAAACATCATCTAACTATAATTCAAAAAAACTATAAAACTAATAAGCTTGTTAAAGCCATCACTAATCTCTTAAAGCATAGAGCATTTTTACAAGCTCTTTAGAGAATACGACTATATGCTTTTATGGCAAAGCTATTTTCTTAGCAATAAATGATCTCTTTCTCCATTAATTAAACATTATACTACCTTGGCTATTAGATATTACATCTCTTGTACCTTTTTAAAAGTGGCATCTTTTTTACTATTTTTAACACCATAACTAACCTCCATATCTAAAGATGTAGATGCACACCTAGCTGACATGGAATCGTTGCATCCTAAATATAGTTGATGTGCCATTATGTGTGACCCGATATTCCTTATCAACTCTAATAATATCTAATCCACTTAAGTAACTTACCTTTGAAAATTTTTGTTATTCATTTCATTTTCATATCATATATATTATATTTCTAAGAGAGATCTTCAACACCATCATATCCCCCTTTTAGGTTATTAATTGAAGAGAACCAATTATCAAATTCATACAGGCTAGAATAATAGGATAAATACTAAAAAGAGACTAAATTTAAAGCTAAATTTGTGTAGTTAACCTATAGCTAAAAAAGAGATGGTCTATTGACTCAAACTTTTTAATGCATAAGACACGTATTGTAGGGAGATTCATGAAATTTTTACTTATAAGTGGTACTTAATCTCCATTTAAAGGCCAACCAAAGAGCAAGAGAATTATAGGGGCTTGCTTGTTTCACCCATACTAATTTTTGTTGAGGCATCTAAGGGTATGAACTCACTAGATAGGCAACAACCCATTTGGTAGAGTCATCTTAGTATTAAACCTAAAGTTGAGTAGATGGTCCCTTATACTAGATATAGGTAGTAGCTCTAGGTTTGATTAAGTGTTGTTCAAGACTTAGCTTACCCTAACATTGTTTAAAATTGTTGTTCTTAATAAATTTAATTCAATGTAGTTGCTTAAAGGCAATAAACTAAACAAATTATCATGCCAAAAGAAGGTGGAATTTCCATTATTATTCTCAAAAGAGATATGACTTATTTTATCCTATAACTATAGTAAATTCACAATTATCCAAGAGCTATACCTTAGTATAATATACTAGAAGTTTTTTTTGCCTAAATAGTGAGAATACATCCATTTAAAGGACAAGACTTTCTTATTGATGACTAATCTCCATATTCTTTTGAACATAGGAACTTTGTTTATAAGCCTAATTACAATTATCCTTAATCTACCTTCCTCCCTAGGTAGACAAAGATCATTCCATTTCACCTTGGATAGAGTAGAAGTTGAATAGTCACTAACCTGAAGGAATTTCCTCATAAGTCTTTCTATAGTCTTCACTATGTTAGGGATTAAAACATAAGAAGACCAATATATAAGTTATTCACCACATAATTAATTAGTTGTATCATGCCAATGAGTGATAAGGTTTTATTGCACTATCTTGAAAGCATCTTTTGAATCTCTTAAGTAGTGGTTGGAACTCATTAGTTAGAGGCCTTTTAGAGGAAAAAGGATCCTTAACTAGGTAAAAGGGGGCTTCAATACCCCAATTCCAATAATTGAAGAAATCCAGTAGGATATATTCAATGCACTTGTAGATATGAACAATTGACTTTTATCTTCATTAATAGAGAGCCCTAAATTGTCTTTGAAAATGTTCAAACAAGCCATTACGGAACTCACTAAGCAAGCATCAACCTTATAGAAGATGATTAAGTCATGTACAAATGATAGGCTACATATCTCCAATATATTACACTTTGAATAAAATATGAATTTACCCTCCCGATAAATAGCTAGCTTAATAAATCTAGTTAGCATTTCTAAACCTAGAGTAAAGAGGTAAGGATAAAGAGAATCTCTTTACCTCAATCCTCTAGCACTTTGAAGAATATTAATAGGCTCCTCAATGACTAAAATGTTATAGAAAATAGTGAAAATGCACAAATCAATCCAATTCACAAACACATCAAGGAATCCAAAAGCTTATAGCACTTTGGAGAAAATTAATAGGCTCCTCATTGACTAAAATGTTGTAGGAAACAGTGAAATGTACGAATCAATCCAATTTACAAACACATCAAGGAATCCAAAAGCACTTAAAGAAGTTAGGAGAAAGCACTAAATTATAGTGTCAAAACCTTGTGAAAATTAATTTTTATAGCACAATCTTGCTAGAATGCTTCTTATTCTAATTTTTAAAAAGCTCTTGAGCTAGAAAATATTATCCCCATTCAGTCCACTTTTAATGAGAAGTATCAATGAGATTGGCCAACGTATTCTTAAGGCTTTTGACCTTGTATATTATATTATAACATAAATTTGGTCTAAAAATTTATTTAAGATGTTAAGAGAATGTACCTTAGATATCAAGCAAATAAAGGTCTTGTTTAACTCCCTTGACATTCTTCCATTCTTGAAAAAATTCAAGACTGCATCGATTACTTAATATTTGGTTAAAGGTTAAGTTTTCTAAAATAAATAAACATTAAAACCATCAATGCCTAGATCTGTATGATGTTTTAAAGTGAATATAACCCCTTTTAACATCATTAGCATTAAAAGACATTTTCAAATAGTCATTCTAATCATTGGAAATATGCTTATTGATAATAGATTGAAGAAGTTACATTGAAGAAGAGCATCTTGGACCAAAGCTATAAGCAGAGAAGAAGTGGGTTAAAGACTCATATTTTAACTTAGTTGAAAACTCAATAGTTTTGTCATTATCCAATAGAAGTAAGATGGTTCTATTGGCATTCCTCTTATAAAGCATTAAAAAAAACTTGTAGTCTTATTTCCTCGCTTTAGCAATATAATCATGGATCTTTGTTTCATAATCGAAATATCAACATATACTGCTTAATTATAATTCAGTAAAGCATTCTTCTCTTTATTTATAAAATGTCATCAATAGGATTCGAATAAATAAGTGCTTGGATTCTCCAAAGATTTTCCTTAGCATTAGACATAGCAAGTTGATTATTCCTAAATTTTTTAATTTTTAACAATAGCTTTATCAAGCTTTTTCCTCAAGTAGGAATGGCCCTTCACATATTACTTTATTAAAATAATTACCCTCCATTTTGAGATCAATCATTTGTAAGTAACCAACATAATGTTTTAGATTCTCTATATTGTTCCTTGAGCTAGCATTACCTTCATCTTTAAATGGATACATCACACTAATAAAGTATCAGAAAATGATTTATGGTAAGTTGATTATAGATCCAAGATCCTCAAGTTTTTATCATTTAGCAATTTTATAAAAAGAAGGGTTAAATTCATTTTTAAAAAACGAGACATGAAAGGAGAATTCTTCTACTTCATCTTCACTAAGACATAGATCAAAAGCAACTAAGTTTCTTCCATAAAAATGATAATGATAGTTGGTGATGACTTGTCATTTTATCTTTTAGAAATAGAGGCTTTTATATTTATTCTCAATTATTTTTATCTCTACTAAGTCAACTAAACGTAACTTAATAGTGCAAAGAAATCATAAAAAGAATTCTTCTTAGTGGGGCTGTTAGTCCCTCGTACATGCAATTCTAATATTGACATTATGGAGGAGAAGATAAATTTTTCTTTTCCTTATTAGATTTCCTCCTTGCCACTCTTAAAATCTGGTTTTTAATACTATCCATATTCGAATTGATAGGATTTAAACAAGAGTGGAGTCAATCGGATTCACCTTAATTTTAGTTGCTTAAACCTTAGTTATAAATTTGTTCCTATTAAAATTTAGGTTTTGAGCGGAATCACTCACTATCAAGCTTACCTTAGACGCAACAAGTAAGGTGACTTCCCTATTAAATGGAGTGGAACATGGGCTGATAGCCAAGTCTTTAGCTTCAACATTAGAAGATATCTCCTATAAGCTAAGGGGGTTGTCAAACTTGTCCATATTTGTGAATCCTCATTTTTCCTTCTACTCACTAATCACTTTGTTGATATTTCCCCCCATATTTTTAATCTAATATAGTCTTTTGGATTACTTCTTTATAGTCACCTGATAAGAAAGTTCTTCTTATAACTTTCCAAAAATCATTTTGCTTAATAATTTTTTGTTTTTAAGAGTGGGAGATGGAGACTGTATCTTCAAAGATATTTTCATTCTCACCTAACCTCTTCAAAGGAATAACATCAAGTAACTCTTTCTAAATATCAGCAATACAAAAGCCTTGAAAAGTCTATTCTTTTCATAACGATCATTGCTTCATCGAGATAAAGATGCTTTTGCATAAATCTTACGAGATGACTAGTCCTTCTATGGTCTAATACTCTAATGGTACATTGTGAATATTAATCCAAATACGTACTTGTTTATACTTAAATCTAAGTAGTTGAATCCAAGACCTCCATTTTTTAAATAAAGATTGGTTTGGAATTGATATTGGCTCTACTTCAAGTATTTTTTAAGCTTAGGATGGAGTTCTAAACCTAGATATAAAGATATTATCCTTGTTGACTAGCACCTCAATCAATCCATACTAATTCCACTTGTTTAGGGCCCATTTGTTCATGACAAAGAAGGCGACTTCTTTAAAATGGAAGAAATCAATAAGTGTAGCATCACATTTTAGTACTCCTTCCTTTACTACATGGAGGACCAACTATTGGTTTCTCATCCAAAAATGTTTAAGAGGATAATAAAGGAGTTTAGGAGAGGGGGAAGTTTCTCCCAAAACTTGAGACCAAGTTCTTCTTTTTGGAATGCTAAACGAACCATAAATAGGTACAATAGGACTTGTAGGGGATTGTAGGGGAGGTAAAACTTTGACCAACATATGTAGATGTAGAGAGATAATACAAGTTAAAAGGAGCTAATCCTAGAGAAAGAGAAGGAATATTTTTAGCTAAATTGGATTTATAAATGATGGATGTATATTTGAATATATTTTTACACCCATATTTGATGTATTTTGCTTAATATTCTATACTTTTACAGACTTAAAAGAGAAGAATTCGAACAAAAACACAGCATAAAACAAAGATTCGACACAAGAAAGTGATGCACAGTCGTGCATAAGACTGTGTATCGACCAAAACCTTAGAATTTCATATAAAAGTACGTGAACAAAGACTTAAAGAGACAGTAGACTGAGGAAGGCAATTATAGATGTGGAGATCATTCTCAAGGGGCAATTTTGGTTTGGAGAAGTGGAAATACGAAGAATTCATCGAAAAATTCATCAGAATACAAGATCAGGCCTCTACATAGCAAGAATACTCGATAGAAGACAATTAGGAAAATACAATTATGATCTCATTGCTTTTAATTCGTTGTTCTATCTATTTATGTTTGAATTCACATTCGATAACGTGTAAATAAACGTTTTGTTAGTGTTTAGGTTAGACAAATGCTATGTTAATACTTTAATATGTTTTTAATTCTTTTATTAATGCAATTGGGTTAATTGATATATTGCAATTCAATTATGTGTTTAATACATGTTCTACACCCCAAGAATATTATATCATAACATAATTTCAACATAGAGATTGAGAAATCCTATTGATGAATAGATCTATGATAATTGAAAGGAGTTTATGCAACCCTAGAGATAGGATGACATAATTCTTCTAGATTAGAGTCAAACCTAATAGAGGGATTCACAAATTGATAAAGCAATCCTATAAATTTTAACCTAAGTAATTCGATTGAAAACCTTAGGATTAGTTATTAGTAGACTCAAGGTTAGCTATTAGTATACCATAGGAATCTCCATGGTCCAATAAATCAATAAAACAATTCCATAATAAAAGATCAATTTTTAAGGTTTTAGGGAGATTCGAAGTCTAGACATTAATTTTTGATAATGATAAATTTCTAAGTGCATCCTTATTTCTCTATTCTTAATTGCTTCCTATTTTATTTTACTTGCATTAGTTTTATTTTTTGTTATTAAATCCAAAATCAATTCATAAGCTAGATAATAGGAAAAAGGTAATTATTAGTAATCACTGTCTTCGTGGGATCGACCCTTACTTACACGTACTAGCTACAGTTACAATGTGCACTTGCAGTTATTACATAATTCTCCAACTCACTAAATAGGTCAATCAATAAACAAGCATAAAAGGATAGGAGAGAGGTTGATTATCCACAGTGAACCAAAGATGAGGAAGGAGAAGTACAAAGAGCGGCAGATTTTAGAAAGGAAGTTTTTAGAGAAAGGTTTGGTATTTAAAATGATACCAAAAAGCAAAAAAGGAGAGTTGAATCCCAAAAAAAAAAGATGAAAAGAGAACTCAAAAAGGAAAAGCTAGAGTAGGGAAAAGCGGAGCACACATAAGAACATAAGAAAAATAATGAAAGCGAAGAGGGGGCCACCAAGAAAAATACACTAAAAGGCTCAAAGAGAAAGAAATGTTGAAATGTAAGGAAGGTAAGAGTTGAAAGCAAAAAAGAAACCACTAGACACAAGGAAAAAAAAGACAATAAAATAAAACACTAAAAGGGGAGCAACATTATAAGTAGAAGAGGAGAAGACAAGTAACTGAGCATCTTTAGAAGGACATTTCAATTATACAAAAGCCTTAACTTCTTTCCCTTAAAATATTAGTTTTGGGTTTTGTTTTTGTTTACTATTAATGTTTAAGTAGACTAACTATAGTTAAATATTTTACGTAATTGTTTATAATTAAATATTTTGAATAACTATCACGTATTATTTAGTTCTTTGTTAATCTTAAGCCAATATAAAATAAAATAATTAAATTAACAATTCTTTTAAATATCATTTTACTTTTTGACCGAGCTTCAAAATTTTCAAAGTGTAAGAAGTATAAATTGAAAGATTTTTCTTCTTTCAAACTTTTTGTCTATGACTTTTTTTGGATCAAAAGACAAACCTTTCTTTTACTTTTTAGTTATTATATTTACTCATTAAATTGGAGATGATACAATGATTCCTACTTACATAATTCTTGGACTTATCTTGAAGGTTTTATAGAATCATCGGATTTTTTAGTATGAATTTGAGGTTTCATTCAATTTATAAAATCTTAATAAAAGTTATATCAATGAATAATAAAGAAAATAAAGAAAGAACATTATGGCTTTATTCCATTGTATTCCATATAAATAAAATTAATACAAAATCAAGACAAAAAAAGATGGGTAAATAGAAGATTCAAAAGGTTGATAACAGCCATCAACAAAAGATAGAATGAGTCAACTTAATATTTTGACATTACAACCATAAAGAGGAGTTTGCAAATTTTTTATTTTTGTATCTTTAGAAAAGATTGGTAAATCATATGATTAAGAAATTTATATTACACACACTTTTGTTTCAACTAGTATTTTAGTTTTTATGTTTAAGTTATACAAGATAATATTCTCATATTCGGTTCTTAGAAGGAGACTCTCTTTGGTTTACCTATCTCAATTAAATTAGTCATATAATTTTAATTTAGTTCTATGAATTGTTTAGGGTGAATTACCCCATAAAATATTAATTATTTAAATAATCCCATAAAATCATAAATTATAGTACTAATATATTTCTTTAAAATTATAATTATATTATGTGTAAGTTGAATTTTGAAATCGTGTTAATTTAAACTATATTTAGTGGGGGATTTATTAATAGAATAGAATGGAACGTAATATTATTTCGTCATTTAAGATGAAGATTTATAATGAAATAGAATGGAAAAGCAAAATTTCATATTACATTACATTCCATCCTAAATAGTAAAATGAGAAACCTCTAATTTAGGAAGTTTACGATATAATGTAAAATAATAAACAACTTTTCACTATATTATATTATAACTCCTTCTTCTAAACAATATTTCACTGTATTATATTATGAACTCTTTTATCCATCTCAAATAACAATTTTTTAATATTATATCCATTTTTATTACATTCCATTATAAATCATTTCATTTTATTAAAAACATTGCGTCCAATTAAACATAGCCTAAAGATTTAAGGGTAGTTTTAACAATATTAAAATTCATTTGAATGTTATCAAATATTAAATGATAATTAAAATTTTCTTCAAAAATTTTAAGTCAAAAACACCTTTTTTACTTGATTTTAGTTAACATCAAACACTGGAATTTTGTTTCAATCAGCTTTAATACTTTACAGTAACAATTATGAATTTATTTACTTTTACTTTTTAACATCATTTTTTTCCATAACAATTACTGGATAGCAATGACAATTTGATATTAACATTTTATATAGTACCAAAGTAACGTTAATTAACATTTTATACAATGAAGTGAATACCGTTATATACTATTGGGAAAATGGTACTTAAATTTATGATACGGTATCGAGCACAGATATCATATGAAATATCGATATTTGCTTAGTAAAACTTGTAATTTTAAAAACTATAAAGATTAAATTAAAAAAAGCCTTTTAACCTTATGTATGCTACATCTGATCATATCCTCGGTCTAGTGTTCTCCTTTGTTGCTTGTCCTCTTGCTCTAGCATGTCATCATTGCCACCGACCATTCTCTAGGTCGCTGCCACTCCCCACTACTTGTCAGCTTTTAGGTCATCTCTTCACGGCAGCTCTTGGGTTGTCGACTCATCTCCTCACTACCAGCTCGTCAGTCATTTCAGTGCCACCCGCAGCTTCTCTTCTCACCACCAACTTGCCACTTGTTTCTTCCGTCATTTTTTTGACTTGTTTAAGTTGTTTCTCCAAGTTGTGGGATCTTCAAATTACTTGATTGAGGTGTTTGATTGTGTATGAAATTAATGGTATCAGCTAATAGGATAGGAAACTTTGCTTGGTGTTGGCAGCATAGAGTTGAACTTTGATCGGGCTTGATTTTTTTCACTTCACGGGGTGGGTTTGACTGGCATCGAAGACCTTAAAAGAAGAATAAGAAATAATTAGTTTGGCCAAAAATCTAATTAATAGCACTGCTTATGAAATATGAATAATCAATTGGTATTTCTACTGTTATTTGTTTATGTAAACAATTAATTATAAAGTCTAATTAACACTTATTTGTGTAAATGATACAATATAATCAATTTTCATTTGTTTGTATAAATGATTTAATGGGATTAGAAATACTTAAGTTCTTAAAAAAAACTTATTTTTCTCAAGATCAATGTACTGATAGGAATGCGACTATGATAAAAATACTTAGTAAAAAAAGTTCAGAGTTCATATGTTTTAAGAACTTTTTTCCACATTTAATTCCATCTTAATGATCCTTTCATATTTACAAGTAGTAGGTGGTCCTTTTATTTGACGTCAATCATTTGGCTTACTTGAGATGAGATGCAAGATTTGAATTTTGAGGTGAATGGGTCGTCCTTTTACTTAAACCAAGGCATCGTCCTAGGCCAAAACTCATCCACGTCTCCTGTCCAAGTGAAAATCTTTCTTCCTGCCCCTCTAGCTCTATTTTTTGTTATCCTTCTCTTGTCATCGGAGATGGGAACCTTAGTAGGAATTAAAAACTCACTCCTTTTTCAACTCTTCTTTCCCATCTTGTTAAGGGAGTAAAGAAGAGCGTTGTATAAGAGCGATGGAGTCTTCAGATCCAGTTCATTTATCTTCTAGCTTGTCTTT
>JAOSBK010000003.1:18806373-18816724 GCA_027568895.1 Erythroxylum shatona
TTCTCTTAGGGTTCTTTCCATTGACCAACATTCTTGCTAGGGTTCTAAGAGACAAGTTCTCTTAGGGTTCTTTTCATCGACCAACATTCTTCCAACCTCCCATTTTCTCTTTGTGTTCTGTTTCTATCTTTTCAACTTTGTTTTTTGTGATTTTGTGTGTTTGCTTGATTCTATCTACTCTCAGGCTTAGTTCCATCTTGTTGAAGGTTCTCTAGGACAAGTTCCTATTGGGTCTGCCATCACTCCCTCTCATTTTTTTATATCTCTCCCCTTTCTTTTCATTTTCTAGTTGTCTTCTTTTCCCTCCTTTTCTTTTCTATTTGTTTTTTCATTTTCATTTTCATTTATTATTATTTATTTATTTGGATCAAGGAGATCAAGTTTAGAAGAGGAAGAATATGGTGGAGAGATACAAGACATATCAACCATTACCCATTCCTAACTTAATAGCCAAATATATGCTATGATTCCCTACACTTATTCAAGCAATTATTCCCTAAACTCAGTCATACCATTTCAAATGCTTAAGCCACCTTTATGGTAGATATAATGAAGAGGATAAATAATCAAGATTAAGGATCATAGTTTAGGTTTAAAAAAAGAAGGGGTAAATCCTAATTGGCTTCATCATTTCAAAGTTTGCATAAGATTATGTGATCTTAACTAGTATCCACAAGCAAGTTCTACAGTTTCTTAATCATAAAAGAACACTCTCAACAAAAAACCCTTAGTTTTGGTGTTTAATATTTCAAAGAAGCTCAAAATCTCACCAAAGAGATTGTCATTTATCTATCACAGTATGTTAATGTCCTTCAAATCAAAATTCTAGTCAATTAGCCTAAACATGCAAGTATACTTATACACTCATGTTATAAATTTCTAATCTCGATCAAGTTTACTTCATGACCATCCATCTCTAACTATTAAATGGGAAGAACACACATCACAATTTTTTAATTAACTACTGCTCTCCCTCCTTACACTTAAATATCATGTTGTCCCCAAATGTTATAAGAAAATAGAAAAGGGATCTAAGATGTAAACAAATCAAATAAGGAAACAATTAAAAATAAGAGAAATTAAAACCGATAAGTAATAAAAAGAAAAAGGGTACGAATGAAATACTAAGTTATGGGTGGTGACTCTAAGAATTTGCCAAACTCTCCCTCATTTGCATCATCTAGCAATTGATAATATTCATTAATTTCTTTAACCAAGTCCAGCTCCTTTTTTTCTTCTTCCGACAAGGCAAAATCAAGATCTACAACACTAATTTGATCAACAAGAGAGCATTCTTCATAAACAATAGTAGTAGGAATAGGTTTAACATTAAAGATCTGTTTCTCCCAAAATAGTCATGGATAGTTTTTGTTCTTCACGTCAATCAAGGTATTGGTAGTGGCCATAAAAGGCCTCCATATGAGTATGGTGTGCTCCTTTTCTTGCCCTCTTATTTCTCCCATGTCTAAGAAAAAAGTCTATGGGGATAATCAATCCTGTAACCTCCACTAACACACACTTTCAGAAAACAAATTAACCTATTAGCTAATTGTAAACACAGGTTAGTAGGTTTTAGCTATCCTAGATCTCATAAATAGAATGATGCATAAGGTTTATATTTTCTCCAAGGTTAAGCATACCTTTAGCCTCACACCAGTACCCATTGATACTTTCATGATGAAACTACCAAGATATTTCAATTTGGGGGGTAACTGCTGCTGAAGGACTACACGTGCTACTTTCGAAACTATCATCTTCTTGTTTGGCTGAAACTAAGCTGGAATGTTCCTGATCACTTCTAAAAAAGGCAAATTAATGTTAACTTTAGAAAGCATGTTATATAGATAAGAAACTGTTCATCTTGTTTCAAGTCCTTAAGGTAGCTTAGATATAGAACTGGTGGTCTACAATGACCAATTGCCTTATATAGTCTTAGTCTTTCATTGCTTTTAGTTGTATGCCCAAGTTTTTCACCTTTCTGAATGTGACTTAAAGAGTCGTGCCTATTGCTGACCTCATTCTGCTTATGTTTTTCCTTGATGAGGATCTCCTTTTCTTGATTACCTACATCAGACAAATTAGAAGGAATCTTGATATGATTATCAATCATCTTACCACTTCTTAGAATAGTAACTACCTTGGCTTGTTCAGGTTGCCAGTTCAGGTTGATTGGGCAACCTTCCATTTTAATTGTTTTGCATTTAAACAGCAAGTTGCCTTATTTGAGTCTTAATTCTCTTTACAGAACCTTCCAAGGAGTTGCATCTCATATTGTTTGTTTGTTTTTATTCTGAGCTGTTGCCTGAATAAACACATTCAGACTTTCATCTAAAGAATTCTTCCTTAGTAGGTTCACATGTGAGGATTACCCTTAGAGATAGTTTTGCCTTTGAAAATTCTGATATTATAGTTACGACTGCATTGGTGGATTGATGGTCTTCCAAGCAAAACTACAGTGGATTCTCCAGTCAGGGTTATACATGTTCAAATATGGATCATTTTGCACCTTTCATTAAAAACCATTAGGTAAGAAATTATTCTTCCTTACTTATAATAAATTCAAAAGGTTATGGATAAACATTTATCTCCATGACCAAAAGTTCCACATATACCATATACCTCTTGATTTGGAACATTTTGGGGTAGTCTCATATTTCGCATTTTTACATACTTTGTTAACTCAACCAATTGCATTGCCATTTCTTGAATCAAGTTCACTTCATGAATTTTAACTCTTCTCCCCCTCATGCTCTTTTGTTGAAATTGGCCCCCAAGATTTCAAAGATTTTGTATGTCTCTTCGATAGTCTTTTTTTCCCATAGCTCTTCCTATTGCACTGTCTATTGTGTATTGACACTATTGTGTCAATCCATCATAAAAAAATTAGTACTGCATGTGAAGTGGAAAATGTTGATGTCGACACTATATTAGCAAGAGTTTAAAGCATTCCCATGCCTCATGGAATGGCTCTTGCTCCATTTGAGTGAAGGTAGCTATTTTCAATTGCAACTCAGAGGTCTTTTGATGGGATAAGAATTTTTCAATGAATTTGATGTGCACCTCCTCCCATGTAGTCAATGAATTTAAAAGAAGGATCATTAACCATGCCTTGACGTAATCTTTGAATGTGTATGGAACGCATCTCATTCTAAGTTGATTTTCATTTAAGCCATTGAAAGGAAATGTTCAGAGAGTGGTATAGGATTTCCTAATGAAGTTTAAAAGGTCTTCATTGGGAACCCCATAGAACAATGGTAGCATGTTGTAGTGGATTCTCTTTAATTCATATTTTCTAACTACCTTTCCTAAACGTATGTATGAAGTGGTAGTATCATTCATTGGTCTGGCATACTCCTTCATTACTAGCTGCCTTTTACCCATCTCTCTCGATCTTCAGGCTTAGGTTCCTTGAGATTTTCTTCAAATTACCTTTGAGGTCTACTTATCTAATGCACGTTATCAATAGAGGGAACACGTTCACTTTCTAGAGACATCCTTCCTCATATAAACAAAATAAAGAAACCACTAAATTAATAACAAAAATTGCTAAAACAAATCAAAGAAATAACATGACAGAAATGTATGCATGACAAGAAAAAAATGATTAAAATTAATTTAAGTAGAAACACTAAATAACTTCTCGGAAATGATGCCAAAAACTTGTTGTGCCATAATATGTTTAAAAACCCTAGGCTATCCTATACAAGGTAATTATAGTCGAATACTAAGGGTTGTCTTCTCAAGGAGGTGAAATTAGTTCACTCAAATTAACTTTGAATAAGCATAAAAACAAATGCAATCCTAAACACTCTATCTTGATTTGTTGAGTAAAAGGTTTTAAAACAAATTAAGCCACTAGACTATAAAGTACAATGATTTAACTGGAAGCAAAGAAAGGTTTGATCAATCGATTTGGGGAACTCTTGAGAACTTAACTTCACTAATTTAATCTCCTATGCATGACTAAATCAAATTGATTGGATAATTCTCTTACTAAAATTACTAGTTGAGTTATAAAATCAAGTCAAATAATAAAGTAAATCTAACTTTTGTATTCGACAAGTCTATTATCCAAATCAATTATGTAAACCAACTAATAATTACCCACATAAGTTAATATATTTCTAATTCATAACTTAAGCGCATATAGTTTCTTGTTCTAATATTTAACTTCTTCTCTCGATTCTTCATTTAATATCAAAATGATGTAAAAGTTTCCTAAACTATTACATCCAATAAGTTCAGAAAGCATAGAAAATAACAAGACAATAAATCAGTAACTTACTCATGCATAACTGATTAAATCAGTTACATTAATTCTTAAGATTAAACAATAAGCCCATAATGAAATAAAATCAGCTCATCATCCTCATAAACTTCAATCCTATGATCCACGGTAAATAGAGAAATGTGAAAGCCATAATAGAGGAAATAAGCAGAAGATAGACTATCAAGTAATAACAGGGTAAACAATTTCAACCAAATAGAAGATAAAATGGGTTCAAAAATGACCGAACAAAATAAAGAACTCCGACAGTGATTCTCCTACCAAGCGCAAGCTCTCTGGCATTGACTCTCGCTTTTTGCCTTTGCACTCGCCAACTAGGCTTCAACTTCAACTCTTGCTCTTTGCATGTACTCCATTTCCACCACCTCTTTCTCTCTTTCTCACCAATTAACTACTCTATACTATTTTTCTATTCTTTTTCTCTACCTCTAGTTCTCATCCCCTTTCCAACCTTTTTTCTTCTCTCTATAAACTTTTCTATTTATAGAGAGAGTCTATGTTTAGGTGTCGTTTTAACCTGTCACATGCATGATATAAAATTCATTACAATAAAATATGTGTGGGCATGACAAATTTGTCACCACCGTGAGAGCCATTAGAACCCTTGTCATGCCCATAACAAACGTGACATCTTATTTATGCCATTTTTCTTGCATAAATTCTTTGTTGTCTTCTTCTTCATTCACATAATATACCCCAAACACTCATTTCATTCAACCTCGGATTAAAACATAACAATTTGTAACTAAAATCAAAATATAAAAGCTAGCAAAAGTAATAGAAATTATTCACAACCAGAACAACCCTCCTCTTAGATTTCAAGCACAAACATCACAATCAAGGAAAATGGGGATGGATGAGCTAGTACTAGAGTTTATTTAGGATTTAAAGGTGAAGCATCAGTAAACAAGTGCATCCAAATGGAGCTTGGAGATAAAATTTGATCAACTAGCCAAATTATTGGCAGAGAGACCTAAAAGATGTTTACCAAGCACAACTGAAACAAAATTTGAAGGAAAAGATAATGGCAATCACCCGAGCCACTGAAAAGAAGCCCAAATGTGAAGAAGAAGAAGAAAAAATAGGGCTATTAAATGCTTTATGTAGAGCAAATATAATCCTAAGAGAGTCAACAAGTATCAACCTGCCATTCCATACCCCATTTTAGAGCGGAGGAAGTAAGAAGAAATAAAGTTAAACGAGGTATTTAATGTAATTAACCAACTAAAATCACATCTTGCCCTTGCTAAATCTATAAAAGAGAGGTTATTAAATAAAGAGGAACCTAAGAAGTTGGAGAGGGAAGTGTCAAGCAAGGAGAGTTCTAACGAAGTGGTAACACTACCAAAGAAGCAAGCTAATAGAAGGAGATGATACCCACGACCTCTAAGGATCTCATTACTCTATGTATCATTAAAGACTCTCTTTATCACATAGCCAAGGCTTCTAAGTAAACGACCTTGAAAGGAGGTCATAGGTATCATCTCATTCTATTAAGAGGGGTGAATCCTTTATTGGCTGTACCCAATCACCACCCTATGAGTAACCCCTAAAAGGTACCGATGAATGGAGTCAAAGCATAAGATCAATATTCGAGATATCCTTGAGCACCTCGAGTTAAAGAATACTTCCACCATTGCTATGATGAGACTATCATTGACACTGGAATAGAATATCCCTATGATTGTCTCATAGTAGGTCAATCCAATATACTTACTGCCTTTAGTAAGCATCCACATGTTAACTATAAACAACTCATGTCTACAGCTTATAAGATCTACTACTAGATCCAATCAAGGAGTATAATATATGCTAGTCTGTCCGAATTAATGATATCCCATGAGTAGGAAAAGTTTAGATACTAACATAATTACACATGATAGGAATCTCATTATCATGATCTCATCATGATTTCCTTCATGCTATGTTTTGTATCAAGGATTTAATTACATCAATTTAAGATCAACATCAAATCCATAAATGTATGAACATTGAAATAATGAAAAATGCCTTTATTAATCATAAAATGAATTGTACAATAAGTGCTAAAGGTGATTGAATTTAAAGCGCTTTTTAACATCTTCTTCATCAAGCTCCAAGAAGTAGACTTTATCGCCTCCATCCTTGTTGAAAAAAGAAGAGAAATGGTGAAGAATGGAGATGTTTTCGTTTCTGTTCGCTCTCCCCCTTCTCCATTATCACAACTTATTCCTTTTTATAGTAAAACCTAGGGATAAGTGGCACCTCTCAGGGTTGTGCATGGCCTCACATAGTGCATGGACCCTCACAGGTATGAGTGGTGTGAGACACCCCTGTATGGGCGTGAGAGTGCTCTTACGCCTATGCAATTGGTTGCATGACCGTGAGCAAGCTGGCCTTGAGTAACTTGCTAGCTTTATTCTTCACTTTAACACTCTATCTTATCTCTTCTTTTTTTAAACTTCTTCTTCTTCTTACCCTATGAATTAATAGAGTGTGAACATTGAGAAGATGGCTCAATAAATATACTTTCGGGTCATTTACATTTTTAAGGTATTAATCACTAAGTACAGTAGATTAAATGTAGCATAAAATTCATCAAGCTAGTGAAGCAAAAATAGCACTCAATGAGATATCAAGTGCACAAGTTAACATTCATTCAAAACTAGATATCGTCAGCTATGATGAATGCAACAATTATATTTAACAACTCAATTCAACTTTCACACCATACCACATGAACATAACACAAAGAGTGCTCCATCCAAAATATCTTCCTTATATGCAATATATTCAGACAATATAGCTTTAGGAGGAAAGATTAATCATAAATAACTTTGCAAAACATTTGCATTTCCTCATTGATATTTTTATTCAACAAAAATTTTCATTCTTTTTCTTTTTCTTTTTTTCTTTTTCTTCTTCTTTTTCTTTTTCTTTTTCTTTTTCTTTTTCTTTTTCTTTTTCTTTTTCTTTTTCTTTTTCTTTTTCTTCATTTAAAAATTGAAAGAAACTGCATCAACATGAGAATTCCATTAATAAGACATAAAATAACATCCCAATATTAATAACCACCCCACACATATGCACAACCTCACACTTATACTTTTGTACATCAACAATCATCAACAATCAACAAATGCTCCAGTAGATTTAAGGCTTGGGTAGGACATTTGGTTAGGTTTAAAAGCATGTAATGTGATTTATACAAAAAAAAAAGGCAAATAAAGCTCAAGGGGGCTTAACAAGGGAAAAATCATATAATGGGTAGGCTATTTGGCTAATGTAGTTTGAAAAAAAACAAAGAATGTCCAATCATTTCCATATTAATGCATGTGATAAAAATGTAGTCTTGAATAGAAAATCAAAGAAAAGTTAGGATGCACATGTTATGAAGGTCACACATTATCAAAAGGCAATGAGACTGATATAGATATGTTAGTTTATCAAGGCCTAAAATCTCACTGGCTTTGTCTACCACTAGTCACTACTCTTCTAAAGATAATACACATTGACAAATCATAAGGGCAAAAGTACGTGCTAAAGTTACCATTGATTTTTATTTTTCTAGTCAATTCATAGTCTAATTATGACTATATAATCTTAAAAACAATAGAAAACAAGAAAATTTTTATTTTGTTTTTTATTTTGAAAACTGTCTAAACCACATAAGCTACAATTAAGCTTAAAACATACATAAAAACTAAGATCCCCACCCCTATACTTAAAACTTATATTGTCCCCAATGTAACATCAAATGCAAGAAACGTAGCATTTAACAAAAAACAACAAATGAGAGAATGTAAATAAAAAGAAATCAACTTCCCTTAGGTTGCCTCTCAAGCAACGCCTTTGTTTATTATCATTGACTTGACTCCATATTGCTCTCATCAAGTTACGAAATTTTGATCCTCAGGAATCACAACTTTGACATTTTCCAGTTGACCTTCATCAGAATAAGCTTTGAGTTGATGGCTACCTACTTACAATGTCTTCCCTATTTTTAAACTTTTAATCTCTACTACACATAAGGAAAAGCATTAGTTATCACAAAAGCATCGACCAAATAAGGACGTCTTTTATACAGAAATAATTTATATTTAATGCAATAGAAAAGAACTTTTTGACCAATGGTAAAGCTTTTTGATGAGAAATTAAAAGCTTTAGTCATCTCTTTTATGGAAATTGCTTCTTGTTTATTTGTATATTTCTACTTACAATCTTCCTGCACTGAAAGGTCATTCACCTTAATTGACAAAATAGAGTGGTCATTATGGGAGTGCTTATTAACGTCAAAAATATTGAAACGATTAACTTTCCCATCGAATTCCATCATAAGGGTACCCTCACAAACATTTGTCTTAGTTTAGGCCGTGTTAAGAAATGACCTCCCTAGTAAGACAGGTATTGGGTTCTGGGAAATTTCATCAATTATGTCAACCACATAAAAGTTAGTAGGAAATATTAGCTTATTTCCTTACACAAGCACATCCTCAATCACCCCGTCTAGGTAAGCTTTAGAATGATCAGCCAATTATATGGTAACACTAGTTTCTTTTAATGGCCCTAAATTTAAATAAGCATATATGGAACAAGGCATAACATTAATCAATACTCTAAAATCTAGTATGGTTTATTTAATCTCAATGTTACCAATTTTGCAAGGAATAGTAAATATCCCTAGGTCCTTACACTTAGGATGTATTTTCTTTTTAAAAACTACAGAAATAGTTTCACTCATCCTAATCCTTTCACAGTCCCCTAAGCAATTTCATATACCTCGGTACTTGCTTAATCGCTTCTAACAGTGGGATGTTCAACCTTCCGAAAGGCCTCCCAGATCTCTTTGTCCCTATCCTCCTTATTTGACTTTACTAACTTACTAGGAAAAGTTGGAGGAATAGTCTTTTCAATAATTGGGAATTCAACATTTACCTTTGAGCTTGATGGCATATCCCTTTCTTCTTCGAGCTCCCTCTCAATGTCTTCCTCATTAGCCATCCCTTAAGTAATTTTTTTTAAGGTCCTCAAGCTTCCTACCACTCCTCAGGGTGATTTTACTAACATTCTTCACATTTGTCTCTGATTGTGATGGTAGTTGTCCTCCACTTTATGACTCTAGACGATGTATCCTTATTACCATCTGATCTATTTGGTGTTCCAAGTTTTGGAAGCTCGATTTTACTTCTTACTAAAATTGTAGAGTGCTATTAGCAATGGACTTAATAAAATCTTCCAAAGATGTACCTAAATTTGAGGAAAAAGCTTGTGGTCTTGGTTAGAATTGTTGCAGTCCTTGTGGTCAATTTAGAAAGTAGTTCTACTACCTATTCCCCTGTAATTGAAGTTGGGATGATCCCTCCAACCTGGGTTATACGTCTAGGAGTATAGGTTGTACTAGTTAGAAAAATTCCCTCTTGCAACATTCACGTACTATGTACTTCTCTCTTGTAATATTAAGCACTCATCAATTGGATGACTTGTGTTTACACATATTCCATATGCCTTTACTTGTGCCTATCCAACTACAAGTTTTCTAACAAAAGATGTTAGCTCATCTAAATGTTGTTCGATGGATGAATTATTTACCTCATTCATACGACGAACATTGTTGCAAGTGCCATATTGGTAAGTGTTAGCAACCATTCTCTCAATCAAAATACAAGCCTCTATGGGAGCCTTTTTGCACAATACTCTACCGCTCGCTGCATCAACCAAACTTCTCTCTATAAGCAACAATCCCTCATAGAAATACTAAGTAAGGAGTTATTTGGGTATGTTATGATAGGGACAACTGGCGCACAACTTCTTAAAGCACTCCCAGTACTCGTAAAGGGATTCTCCATTATGTTTCTTTATGCCATAGACTTCCTTTCGAATACTCCCTATCTTTGATGCTGGAAAATATTTTTCCAAGAATAGTCACTTCATCTCTATTAACGTGTTTACACTCCTTGTAGGTAGATCAAACAACCAGTCCTTTGCTGCATCTTTAACTAAGAATGGAAATGTTGGACCCTGAACTTTTAGTGGAAATTAGAAATATTAAAATGAAATAAAATGAGTGTTTTTGTATATGAATTG
>JAOSBK010000003.1:18816824-18834917 GCA_027568895.1 Erythroxylum shatona
TTTTAGTGAGGCATAAACCTAAGTATAAATTATACCTAGAGGAGTTTTGATATGAGATTGAATGTGTGATGAAATTGATGGATTGATACTCAGGATTATCATGAGCATGCATTGTACATAATTCACTTCATACATGTGCATTATTGAACAATTATAAATGTGCATATTGTGATATGTGTATGTTTTGTATAATATAGAGGGATGAATTGAGGACCATCCTCTAGACGTTGCTGGGACTTTAAGGCAATAGCCTTAGGGGAAACTTATGAGTAGCCTAGACGGTCTCACTTAATTACTTGTTTGCTTAATTTATGTTTTGAATGATAGTTGAATGTGTTTAATTATGGATTTTGGACAGAAGGTCTGATGAATGTGAATGTGGATTGAGATATTGAAGTGCTACTTGAATATGTATGTGAAGACCTAAGGGCTTTATAATGTGAGTGATTGTGGAATATGCATTCCATACATGAATGCATAATCAGATAATGGTAGTTGTGACCAGACTAGCCACCGATCAGAGCTTAAAGCTCAACGAGTGAAAATGAACCTTAAGCTCAAAAGTGATTAGGAGCCTAAGGCTCACTGGCTTGTATCCCCCAAGTGGATAAGGGACAGTTATTAATGGGCCCAGTATCCAAAATAGATACGGGACAGTTCAAACACTCAGTCACAACAACGTAATAATTGGAAAGTGCCTCATGAGCATTTCATATGCATATTGTTAAGTATGTTTGCTGGAATGAAATGCCAAATTTTCCTACACTTAAGTGAAAAGGTGATACTTATGTGAAGTGCAGTATTTGATTATATGATATGTGAAATGACGTGTTGCATGAATTGAGTGAACCATCAATGATGGTTAACTCATTAAATTTGCAAAACTCACCAAAATTGCAATGTTGTCTTTTCAGGACCGAGAGACGACTCTAGCTACTGAGAAGCTCTACCAGTCGTGTAGATTGTGATTGGCAAGAGAAGTCATGGCTCAAAGGTCGGTCAGTTAGAATTTTTTTAGACAGATTAGTTAGATTGTGTATATTTTCCTCTTTCATGTAGTACTTTTGTATTAGGTTTTGATGATGTATATATAAAAAATGTTGAAAGAAACAATATAGACATTCTGGTTTTATGAAATGAAACAAGGAAAATGTTGGTTTTAAAATGATCTGATTTTATTGTGGTTTTATTGTTGATGCTCTATAAGTGAATTATGATACCATGCCATGTGAAGTGAATGTAATGATCGACCGTAGCTCGCCCTTATCGTAGGATATGTGCCGAAGTGACCTCCGGGCATCCCGATGTCTACTCTGCGGTAAGGAGGCGCTACAGGTCATCTCTTTTGTGGAAATCACTCTTTGTTTATTTGTATGTTTCTACTTACAATTTTCCTACACTGAAAAGTCAATCACATTAATTGCAAAAATAGAGTGGTCATTATGGAAGTGCTTATTAACATAAGAAATATTGAAATGTGTAACTTCCCTATCAAATTCCATCATAAGTATACCCTTACGAACATCTATCTTAGTTTAGGTTGTGTTAAGAAATGACCTCCTTAGTAAGATAGGTAATGGGTTATGGGAACTTTCATCATTCATATCAATGACATAAAATTTAGCAGGAAATATTATCTAATTTACCTACATAAGCACATCCTTAATCACCTCATTTGGGTAAGCATTAGAATGATAAGCCAATTGTATGGTAACATTAGTTTCTTTTAATGGACCTAAATTTAAAGAAGTATATATGGAACAAGGCATAACATTAATCAATGCTCCTAAATCTAGCATGGCTTGTTTAAGCTCAGTGTTACCAATTTTGTAAGGAATAGTAAACATGTCTAGGTCATAACACTTAGCAGGTATTCCTTTTTGAAAATTGCATAAACAGTTTCACTTATCTTAATCCTTTCATTACCTTTTAACTTTCTCTTGTTCGTAACAATTCCTTAGGAATTTCGTATACATCGACACTTGTTTGATTGTTTCTAATATTGGGATGTTCACCTTAACCTTTCAAAAGGTCTCCCATATCTCTTTATCCCTATCGTCCTTATTTGGCTTTGTTAACCTGCTAGGAAAAGGTAAAAGATTAGTCTTTTCAATAATTGAGAATTCAGAATTTACCTTTGATCTTGATGGCATATCCCTTTCTTCTTCAAGCCCCCTCTCATTTTCTTCCTTATTAACCATCCCTTGAGTAATTTCTTAACGGTCCTTCAGCTTCCTATCACTCCTCAAGCTGATTGCACTAACATTCTTCACATTCATCTTCGATTATGATGGTAGTTGTCCTCCACTTTGGGACTCCAAACAATCGATCCTTACTGCCATCTGATCCATTTGGCGTTCCAAGTTTTGGAAGCTTGATTTTATTTCCAGCTAAAATTATTGATTGTTATTAGCAATAGACTTAATCAAATCTTCCAAAGATGTTCTTGAATCCGAGGAAGAAGCTCATGGCCATAGTTAGAATTGATGCAGACTTTGTGGTCGATTTGGAAAGTAGTTACGCTCCTATTCCCCCTATAATTCAAGTTAGGATGATCCCTCCTTCCTGGGTAATATGTCTAGGATTACAAGTTGTACTAGTTAGGAAAATTCCCTCCAACAACATTTATGTACTTCATACTTCCCTCTTGTAATGTCAGGCACTTATCAATCAAATGGCTTGTGTTTATACATATTCCACATGCCTTGACTTGTGCCTGTCCAATTGCAAGTTTTCTAATAAAAGATGTGAGCTCATCTAAACGTTGTTCGTCCAATCACAAGTTTTCTAATAAAATATGTGAGCTCATCTAAATGTTGTTCGATGGATGAAGTATTTAACTCATTCACATAATGAACATCATTGTAAGTGTTGAATTATTGAGTGTTAGTAGTCCTTCTCTCAATCAAAATATGAGTCTCTATATGATTCTTTTCGTACAATGCTCTATTGCTCGCTGCATCAACCAAACTTCTCTCCATAGGCAACAATCCTTTGTAGAAATACTGGATAAGGAGTTGTCTAGTTATGTTATGATGGGTACAGTTAGTGCACAACTTTTTAAAACACTCCCAATACTCGTAAAGAGATTCTCCATTATGTTGCTTTATACCACAGATTTCCTTCCTAATACTCATTTTTTTATACTATAAAATATTTTCCGAGAATAACTACTTCATCTCTATCCTTGTGTTTACACTCCTAGCAGGTAAATCAAACAACTGGTCCTTTTCTGCATCTTTGAGAAAAAATGGAAAATCCTTCAGTATGATTTTATCGTCTGTCACCCCTGAAGGCATCAAGCTTAGACAAACCACATTGAGTGCCTTAAGATGTTTATGCACTTCCTTACCTAAAAGGCCATGAAAATTAGGAAACAAATGTATTAACCAAGAATTAAGTTTAAAGGTAACATGCTCAGCAACATTAGGAAATGTAATGCATAAGGGCCTTTAGATTAAGTCTAGTATAGCCAACTCCCGTAGTGTTCTTAGATTTGTCATTGTTTCTTTGAATTCAAATACTTGTTCTACTCCCGAAGTTGATCTTTCTTCCCTTTATAACCTCCACAATGTCTTTTCAATCTCCCAATCAAGTGGCTCAGTTTCTCCATAAGGAGATTTGGTCACTACCATTTCAACAAAATTAGGAAATGTAATACATAAGGGCCTTTGGATTAAGTCTGGTGTAGCCAACTCTTGTAGTGTTCTTGGATTTGTCATTATTTCTTCGAATTCAAATACTTGTTCTACTCTCAAAGTTGATCTTGCTTTCCTTTATAACCTCTGCAATATCTTTTCAATCTCCAGATCAAGTTGCTCAGGTTCTCCATAAGGAGATCTGGTCACTACCATACACCAATACTAATAAACGTTTAAAATTTAACAAATAATGAAAAGAAACAATTATAAAGAAATATATACACAAAACACTAACTAAAATAAAAAATAAAAATTAAATCACCACTCTCCCTGACAACGGCACCAAAATTTGACAGTGCATGTTGAGTGGGCTGTAAAATTAACCTAACTCTGAACACTAAATACTTGTAGATGTGGTGAGTTGGGATCGTATTAATAAGAAATGTTTATTTAATTCTCATAATGAAAATAAATGATGCAAAGGAAAAAATTGGGGTTTTGGGTTTAACGTAATTGAGAAAATAAGTAAACTTAAACTAACAAAAACAAGTTATAGAAAATAGTTAAAAATGATAAAGTGATGAATATATGTGAAACCTGGTTCTCATATCAATCTCAGCATACACATGATTAAACATTTTTCATTGTTATAGTGCTTTCACATCTCTCCAAGACTCTGTTAATCTTCGTCTTTCCTTAGGTTATGTTTAATTAAGTTACGATCATTAATTACACTTAATCACTGAATAACCTAAAATAAACTCTCTAGATTTAATTGGGTAGCCACATTATGATATGGAAACTAAACCAATCTACGAAACAATCATAAGCTCAGGTCATTCAACCTAAGTTAAGTTATCCCTAATGATTTGAAATCATTAGTTGCCACAAATGAATCTTAACATAACAATTACAAATAATATTAAGTATTCTAGCAATGAATCCAAATACAACGATTAGGGATTTTATTGACGATTTTACCAATGGGTTGACAATATAAACAATCTAACTACAACGACAGTATGATTATCCATACATGAATACCCAAATTGATTAAAGAAAGGATAACCTAAACAATTTCAATAGAGAGATCCAATATTAAACAAATATAAGATAAGCTTAACTGTGCATCGTAGGATTCGATTTCACCTTCAAACTGATATCAGGAAGTTAGCCTTCAATCTTCTCCATCAAGCTCCGAGGATTAGCCTCTGTCACCTCCATCCTTGTTGAAAATCGAAGAGAAATGGTGAAGAATAGAGTTGTTTTCATTTCTCTCTACTCTCCCCTTATCTTTCGTCATAAATTATTCCTTTTTAAAGTAAAATCTAGGGATAGGTTGCACCTCTCACAGTCGTGCATGGACCATCAAAGGTGTGGCGTCTGTATAGGTGTGAGAGTGGTCTCACACCCATGTAGTTGGTTGCATGACTATAAGATCGCTCACTGTTGTGTAACTTTAACAACTAGTCGTGAGCTACTCCGTTGATTCTGTGATTGGTTTTTGAATATTGCTGAAATAGCTCTTGTTTAAAGATTTAAGATTTATTCACCATACTTGGCTTCCTGATGTATATGTAAGCTTTTTGGCCTTGAACTTGTACGGATAAACCTATTGTTAAAGCTTATTCAAATCCCTTAACCTCAACTAAAAAGGTATTGAAACAAAAAGGGATCTTTCTAGGAAGGATAAGGACCAAGTTTTGACTGATCAAGTAAATTTATTAGCCATTCTTCATTCAAATAATTCCCTATCTAGTTTTGTTTCTTATAAGCTAATTCATATTTTACTTAGTGCTTTAAGTGAAGTAGCTGCCTTTAAACTTTATGCCAATGAACTCAATTTCAGTGACACTCTCTTTAAATTCACCATTAAATTTCCCCAAGCAAGTATTTGTATTAGAAGTAGACATTTGTATAATGATATTAAAATCACCAAGAATGATCTATAGAGAGTTAATAGAAAGACGAATTTCTTTCTGCCTAATCCATAAACAACTCATTTGGAAAACAAAGTTAGAACCTTATGTAAAGGAGATTTAAAAAAATTTTGGTCATGCAATATGGTGAAAAAAAAGTTCATAATTTGGTATTTAGATAATATCAGTGAAGCATCATTCTTGTAAGGACCCTAAGTAATAATAAGTCTCCTATTATGATGAAATTGATGATTATAGAAAGTTAACCAATGCTTCTCTAAGAAATTTAGTTTGCTATACTTGTCAATCTTGACTTTGGATTTTAAAAAACCTACTAAAATAGGTTTTATTTATAAAAGAAAGTATTTAAGCATTTTTTAACTTTTTGGAACAATTTCTGCCCCTCACATTCTAAGAAATAATATATATTAATAGGGGATTAAACTATTTTATGGACCTAACATTAGAGTTAGAATTGATTGAATTTAGTTCCTCACTAAAGAAGGGAGGAGAAGGGATGGGGATCAAATACTTAACTACTATACTAGGGAAAAAAAAAGGTAGTGTTTTATATAGTAGGCTAACTTGTAAGTTCTTCAATAGTTCCCATTCTTATTAACTTAGAGAAATCTCCTCTTTTAAAGCTCTTTCTTATGGCTTTCCATTGCTTCCCTTGATGAAATAAAGAGGATCTCCATTTTCATGGGATCAATATGGAGTCTTTAATAATAGTCTTATTCATTATAGTCCACATTAAAGTAAATATATTAGGAAGTCTTACTTTAATTCCACTACAATATATATTTTGGTATAACCAACCCTCTTCCTTAAAGCTTTTGCTTCATCCATACATATGATCCTACCTATAAAGCTGCTCAAGTGACTTAAACCCTTTATAGACAAATAATCTTATGGCATATTATAGATGTTAATCCAAATCGAAAGGTTATACTTAACACTTTCTAAGTTAAGACTTGGTTTCCAAAGTTAAAGGAAGATTAGTATGTTGTTGCAATGTCAAGGGCTAACTTCAATGGATTTTTAAACTAAGGTTTTAGATTGAAAGATGAAAAGAAAACCTGTTGTCTTTATTTATAAGGATTTCCATTACGCCTAAAATTTTCCATTTGTAAGTAGCCTAGGAATTAAAAGGAGGGAAGGTAGCCATTTTCCCTAGTAAGAATCCTATTAGGGATGAAGACCAAGAATTTGTATGTACTTTTAAAATGTTCAAAGGAATAGTAAATATGGCGAAACAATTTGAGAACGAAAAAGGGTAGTGGTGTAGTTCAGTTAGAGAAAGATCTCTAACTACTTGTTTCTAATTGAGTTTAGAATTAATCCCATCATAAGGATGAACCAGTTAAGGAGAAGAACTAGAAGTTAGATGTAATAGAGGGTAAGAAGTCTCCAAAGGTAGCAAGCCTATTAAGGCTTGATCTAGAGGAACAAAAATAGAGGGAGAAGGCTAGGAAGTGGAGAGAGGGATAGGAGGAAGGGTCGTTGTGGATTTAGGTGTTGTAGAAGAATTAGGAGGAGGGAGGGAACCAAAGGAGCTACTCGAAAGAAGAGGAAAGGGGGATAGGTTTAGAATGTAAATCTAGTCAAGATTTAGTATGGAGAAGGAGGAATGGTGGTAAAAAAGAGAAAAAGAACTAAAATAGAAATAGGGAAATTTAAAAAATATTTTAAAAATGATAACAATACTTATTGTAAAGAAAAATGATAAAGATACATATGAAACAAAGTAAGGGAAGTAGGATGACAAAGAGGGGGAGACTTCCCATAAAAGAAGGGATATAAGGAACACCCAAAAGAAGATTAGATAGTGAAGGAGAAAGAAAGAAAAAAGGGAAAAGTGTGACAAAAGAGGTAAAAGTGAACTATAAGGAAAATCTAAACAAAAATGAGTAAGCAATAAGTTGAAAGTGGAATAAGACTAAGAGAACAAGAAACCATATTTTAGGATAAAGGAGCAGAAGAAAAAAAACTAGAAGTAATAGTAAACTAGTTAAAGAGCCTTTATAGGATAAGAAAGAAGATGATTTGAAAATATCAATTTTAAAAAATTCTTATGAAAGTACCTTTTTTCAAATGATGGACTATTTCTTTAACTTAAGAGACATTAGGAGGGATACCCTTTGACCTTATAAAGGAAAATTAAAACTAGATGTTTATATTTCATTTATCTATTATTAGCACTATGTGAAAGAATAAATATTCTACTGTGATGAAAAAAATATAGAAATATAAGTCCTTATTTTAAAAAATCCTTAACATTGGTCACAAAAAATTAGTCATAAATTGGTCTATTGTTATGAGCATATATAATTTAAAAAAAAAACCAACTTGCAAAAGCTTGAATTTTATCATGATTACACTAAAAATAAAACTAGAGATGAGAATTTCAAAAGAAAATTTCTTTTTCAGTTTGCAAAGTAAGCTTGTCTTGGCATGTTGCACCTTGATCTCCATTTCCATGGCTTCCTGTATCATTCCCTCCCTCCTCAAAAGGATTCGTCCTCGAATCAGCCCCTGCATTATCAAATGGAGGTGATAAATGGTCTATACTCTCTAATCATTAATATCACTATTATAGAAGGGTGGTAGTAGCTTTTAATCCTAGTTCAGTCCATAATTGGATGTTAAAAACCATAGACCAAGTAATGTTCTAAATGGATTTCTCATATCAGGTTTGCTCAGTGAACTTGTTCTCTAGCAAGCATCCACACACTTATTTAAGTATCTCTATACTTTATCCTATAAGATCAAATACTTCCTTCATAAGGAAAAACAAAATTCTAAAACTAGAATAACTCAAACTTATTTCTAAATAAATGTTATTCTTTTATTAAGTTACATTAACCTTGTAACTAAACAAGGGTGTTTCTTCTTAAGAAATCCTAGCACCCAAAAACTAAACGAACACAATGTTACCAACTGACGCCACCCATAATTGTTTCTTTATGTCTCAACTTTCAAATGAAACTAATATCATGCAATTTGGTTCGATATGTGCAAGTTATCCTAAAAACACTACAGACTATTCCAAACCATGACAGAATCCGCGAACTCAAATTAGAGATAACTTTTGAAACTCTTAGAGACAAAATTCAATTTGGATTCCTTCTTTTAATGGAAAGAGACCCAAATTGACGCATGACCTTACATTCTATTTATTGGCAAAAGAAACTGGAAGTAGAAAAATCAAATTTATGATAGTAAAAGAACGAGAAAAAACTAAATTTTCTTATGAGGAGTCAATAAGATGATTTTATTGAGGAGTTATGAATCTGATCTTGAATTCCTTTAATTTAAAAGGTAGAGATATTTTAGTTGATTATAATTAAAGAAACTAATGGATTGGTTTTTTTCTTTTGATAATTGAATGAATTTCATTAAAAGAAATACGTTGAAAGGTTAATCTAAGAATTTGATATACTAATAAAAAAAGGGGGAGATAAAAACCTAATTACAACTTATATTAGCAATGCTTGGTCTTAGAGAAAACAACTTGCTTTGATATTCTAAAAGGTTTTTAATAAAATTGAGATTTGCGCTTAATTTTAGTTGAAAAGTTTTTGAATAAATTATTCTATGTTATTTTGCTTGTTTTTAATATTAAATGATTTCTTTCTCTCTAACAAACATAGATAACACAGCTAAATGCTAAATTAAAGAGTATGAAGTTTTCTTTATTGCAAAACTATATTGTTTGGAAAGAAAGATGAGCATTTATGGCCATTTATTCAAATGCTGAAAAATCGGCTAATTGCGTACCCTTTTATCAAAATAAAGATAAGAAATGGTTTCTGATTTGACAGTTGGATTTCTCAAAGTCCACTAATCAAGAGAGAAGATTTGGTAACACATATTTGTAGATTGCTTATTAAAACAAAAGTTTCCAATGTTATAGCTCAAAATGCTTCACAAACCACAGGTAGACTAGCAAATAGATTACAATATCACTTTCTAAGCTACATGCCTAATTATGTAGTTAAGGATAAAATTACTTGGTCTATTAGTAGTAATGGAGAGTTCTCCATTTCTTCATGCCTAAAAGATATAAGACCCCAATTCTCAATCATTCCTTAGCACAACATTACGTGGAAAGGCTCCTTGATTTCTAAAGCATCCTTTGTTACTTGGTTGGTAGCTAGAGGGAGATTGAAGACTAAAGATAGACTAAAAAGAACAAACGATCAAATTTTTCTCTTATGTAACACATTGCTAAAATCTATAAATAATATATTCTTCAAATGTAAATTCTCAGCTACATTATAGGCTAGAATGTAACACAATATGAATCTATTTTTCCCTGCAACCAATTAGGAGAGTATTTTAGTTTGGGCAAAGAATCAATATAAAAGACTTAGAAAAGCTCAATCTAATATGCTTTGTTTATTCAATTTGGAATGGGAGAAACCAAATATTTTTCAATAATACTCATATTGAGAAACATACAATCTCATACAGAACTTGTTGCTACATTAAATAGATACTTGTTGCTCAATAAGTCACTAAGGATATGAGTTATTATATCAAAAGCAGATGGAGATTGGAGTAATATAGATTTATTCTTAACTAGTAGTTGTACAGATGATAGGCTATTTTGTTACCTAATTACATCTTATTTTTGGAATTACATCCTTATACATTTTCCTATCTTTACCTTTCTAGGCTTACTAGTGAATTACTTTATTTTTGAAAACAAAACTACACCTTGCTTTCCTAATCGAATACGTTTGTCAATTCAACTAAATTATAAATCAAACTAAAAAGAATTTGTAACTTGTACTAGATTTCTAAGGAGTAATGATGTTTGAATAAGAGTATATTATTCATTTTATTAGTTGCATAATGCACAAGATAGATAAAAAAAATTGAAATATCTTTAGTCTTAAGCCTTTATTTCACTGCTATCCACAAAATGAAGGAATAATTAAAATATTTTTATAAAAACAAACTAAATTTTTCTTAAAAAATTTATTAATTAATGCTAGGGAAAATTTATGCATAGAATTTGTTTTTAGAATTCCTAAAATTATGCCTTAAACAAATTACAACATCCTCCTCATTATGACTGGGTATTCTCTTAAGAAATTTACTTGATAGTAGCAAAACCATCCAAACATTGCTTAGCTCTGGGTATTGTTTTGAATATAACATATATTTTAGTAAATTGAGGCAAATTAGTCATTTGCTTCGACACTTAAAATTTTAAAAGAGGGCCTTGTAGATGCTAATTATCAAACCAGAACTAAGTCCTACTATTATTCCTTATAATTTTCTTTATTCATTATAAAGGATTTCTTTTAGACTCAAAATATAGTTAAGAGTCTAAAAGGTTTGATCCTTAGGTTTCACCTACTAGAAGTTAGTTCCATTTAAGCAAGAATGTGTATATATTGAACCTATAGTGATATATGGTTTATATGAAGCTTCCGTATTCTTTTAGTTTGAAACTTTTTCATAGTTCTAATATAATGAAATTTTAGTCCTCCTTTATCCTTAGACATACATTTCAAACCAGACCTTTCTTTAATAACATCTATCATGCTTTCTGTCTAAATAAACTAATGAATTGAAATTGAAGCTTCACAAAAAATTAATTCTCAATTTATATAACATAATTTTTATCTTTGCTTTTTTATTTTGTTTCAATTTCTCTTTTAGTCAACTATTATTAATGCTTTCTTCATTAAGACAAAAGTGATCCCTTCTCTTTTCATTTAATGAACTTACACATATATGTAAAAATGAAAAAGAAAACGTTCCCAAAAATTTTATAATGTAAGATAAAAAAATAAAATAAAATGCATCTTGTTATTTTGTTTCTTTTATAATATGAATTCATATAATAAGCAAATAAAAAAAAAGAGAATTTGTGAGATTTTTTTAGACAAAGAAAGGTGGCGACCATAGATATAAAAGGAAGATATAGATATATAAAGAATTGTTTTCTTTCATTATCATTTGTAAGAATATTTTTTCAAGATTAAGAACCACAATGAATGAATGAAGAAGAAGTAAAAGATCTAAAAAGTGCTTTTAAAGTTATTTTTCCTCATTAACATCTTAGAGATGCCACTGTATTTTCTTTTTCATGGATAGTTTTTTATTGATCATCTTTTTCTTTCTTTTTTCCTTTTTAACTTTTTGGGTTATGGATATATGTAGACAATGGAAACATTTATTCTCTTTAATTTGAAGTCATTAACCTAATTTTAATATGTTTTTTTATCTTGATTGAAATACAATTGTTCTTAGTTACTATTTTATGGCTTTCTTTTAATTGAAATTGTTACATCCAAATATTTTTAGCTACATATTTCTATTAGGAAAATCAGACTTCATAGAGTAAGGTCCCAACTCAATAATATTGTAATAATTGAAGAACTAGAAGTGAAATTAGGAGTTTCATTCAAACTTTCTATTTTATCACTCATTATATGTCACAAATAATATGTGATTTATTATAAGCTCGCAACTTTTGGATGCTTCAAACAAGAAGTTTCATGGCTATTTAATTGAACCAAAATATCTGTAGTCGCCCATCTCAATTTTTCAAATTAAAATTAGTTTTAGTTAAGCCATCTTGTATATGTTTCCACCATATACCTTCTTCCCTTAATCACCATATAAAACTTATTGTTATGATTTATTTCCTTTTATTAAATTGCAACTATATGATTCTATTCAAATTGATTGCATCAATATGCTAATTAAATATTTGATTGAGAATCAATTAATCTTCACACATTATTTCTATTTTGTCCTTTCCAAGTTGCTTACATTTCCATCAAAGTGAAAAGGATCAATATCAAATGAACTTGTAAACATTAACTACCACTTTTATTAAATCTATCATATTTTTCTTCGATATAAATTATTTTTCACATCCACAATTCATTCCTACTATTTCTCATGAATTAAGTGAAATTAAACTCATATGTGCTTGATTTTAAATGGATGGTCATATTCCTTGCTTGATACAAGGCACTTTTGTTATCACAAACTAATGAGAACTTCTCTTATTTATTTATGAATTATTCCAATACTGAACTTAACCATACTAATTTTTTACTTTCTTATGTAATGACTACATATTTCACTTATTTTTGTAGATTGACTTTCATTAGTACTACATACATAATCAAAGTTAACATATCCATTGATAATATAATCTAATCCTTCATATTGTAATGTAACATTGAAGGTCCCTTCAGTGTATCTTAAAAATCTTCTTTATAGAGTTCCAATGCTTTTACCAAGACTTGCCATATATTGACCAACACTTCCATAATGCATAGTCTTATACAAATCATGTTGAACATCAAACTTCCTACTAGTGATGCAATAATAATTGAAACATCTCGATCTTTTCATTTTCATTATTAGGCTTTATAATAAAGGATAACTTGAAATCATAGGGTCAAATAATTGCCTTATAGATTTTCATGTTAAAGTATCTTGAATTCTTCTTCAAATAATTTTCTAAGAAATCAAAATATTCCTATATCTCTTTCTTATTGAATTAGCAACTTTGGAATCTTGTTTTTGGTCTCGAGTCCTTTATATCAAATTTCCTAGCTAATTGTGTCCGTAATTCTTTAAGATGAACTTTGTTGTGGCCTATAACTAGTATGTCATCGATATACAAAGATAAGATAATTTAATCAATATTAACAAACCTCCTCAAATATGTATAAGGATCTACATTGAGTCTGTTGCATTTAAATCACATAATAAAGGAATCAAATCTCTTGTACCAACATCTAGGAACCTATTTAATACCTTAGAAATATCTGTTCAACCTATAAATTAGTATTTCCTTTTTTCTTTAGAATTTTTTGATGAAGTATATAAAATTCTTATTTAATATCCCCTTTAAGAAAAGTAGTTTTTTACATTTAATTATTCCAAAAGTAAGTTAAGTATCACAGATATTGCTAGGACTTCTCTAACTATAGTAAATCAAACTAGATGAAAAATTTCTTGTTAAAATTGATATCTTCTTTTTTAGGACAAATTTACACTACCAATCTTGTCTGGTATCTCTCTACTTTATCATCACTATTTCAATTGATTTGTAAAACCCCTTTATTACTAATTTGGCTTCCTTCCATATGGGAATGAAAAGAGTTCCCAAGTTTTGATTTTATAAAGATTTTTAAGTTCCTATTTTATTACTTCCACTAATTGAGAGGCATCTGAATTATCTTGCTTTTTGGAGTGTTGATGACTCCTCATCCTTTATTAAAAGAAAATATGCTATCTTAACTTCATTATATAATCTCTATACCAATTTTAACAATATTTTCATATGATCGAATATATAAACTTCTAGAGATTTAGACTCAATTGGTTTTTAGATATTTAGCTCTATTGCTATTTTATAAAAACCTTTTTATTGAAATTCATTTTTCACTTATTGTAATTTATAAACCTCTTTGTGAAGTATTATTTTCTTCTTCTTCCCTTTGTAACACGTAATTTACAAAGGTGAAATATATGCTAATTATAACCTTATATGCCATAATATCCTATAGATTATATCCCTTTCCTCTATTAGTATATCATAAGAGAAAGCATTTTCTTAAATTTGGATCCAATTTTATGGTTTTTAGACATTTTACATCATATACACAAGACTTCCAAACATATAAAGGTTAGAAAAATCTACTGGCTTCCCATTCTATATCTACATCAATGTCTCCAAATCAACTATAGTTGATAAAATCAGAGTCACCATATAACAAATAGTGTTGATTTCTTTTAACTATAAAGTGTTATCGATGTTTGGAGCTCTTAACAATGTTGCTGTCCTTTCGATGGAATTTCTATTCATTTTCTTTGCCACTTTATTTTCATAAGGAGTGTATGCCATAATAAATTATGTTTTGATGTCTTTTTAGTTGTAAAGTACTTCAAATTCAATATATTTATATTGTCCTCCACTATCCTTCCTAAAATAGTCAATCTTTTCACTATAATCAGATTCATATCACATTCTACAAAATGAAGACACATATGCTTTTCTTTTAGAAGGGTATAGTCAATACCTCATGGAATAATGATTAATGAAAGATATAAAGTACTTTGCTCCTCTTAGGAATGGAACTAGTGGTTGCTACACATTAGAGCGAATCATTTCTAGAATAGCTTTGCTTCACGATTTTGATGTGTTAAAATTCATACAATATTGCTTGTTTATCACACAATGCTCACAAAGAATAATGATGTCTTTTTTAAAGTCAGATAGCTTATTCTTACTAAGGATCTTCATTCAATATTTGGATGTACGTTCAAGTTTTTTATGAGATAATATTGTAGATCTTTCACTTAGACTAATTAAATCAATTGATGCCTTTACTTTTATAATGGTCTCCCTTTTAATTTGTAAAATTTTTTAGTTATCTCTAAGTTGATTATATATATATATATATATATATATATGAGTAAATATTCTTCAAATGTACTAAGTTCCCATTGAACATAAGAGAAGTTGAATTAATATCTGGTGAGTCTTAAAGTTGTAACTATAAAGTTGTAACTATAGAGAACCATATTATAGATAATTTATGAAACATTAGACCTAATCAAGGTAAGGATGATCAATCTATATGGACTTTGGAAAATTCTCATAGATTCTCCAATGAATCCTACCTAGAATTTTTTAGACCACACTCCTCCAAAATAAGCTAGTCTAGTCTCCTTTAATTAAACTTTATAATCCCTAAAGATGTTATTACGTGTTGGCTTACTATTAAAGCTAGAATTAACCAAAGATAAAATTTAGGCAACTAATCCTTTATATGGCTTATGCAAAACTAAACTAGAGTCAATTTCTCACTTACTCTATCCCACATGCTCAAGTTATTTGGTTAAGAATCCAACACACCCTGAAACTATGTTGCAATGTAAGAAACTAGGAACAAATCATTGAATGGGCCTATGTATAGGATAGAAAGTTAGAAAATGATTCAGTGGTGACTCACCTACTATGTTTATATCATTCAGAGGGGAGAAAACAATCAGGTTGATAACAAACTAGAGCTGGATAAGCATATCTTAGGTTACAGCCTAATTCATTGAATAAGGAAGCTTCTTATAATTGCTATAGGCACTTAAGTGATAATGCTAAGAATTCGTGATGCTTAAAGTAGCTCTTTAAACCATTATCTATGTATCATAAAATGCATTCTAGTTTTTTTTTTAATCTTTAGCATCTTGTTACTCTTACTTGTATATAAGCTTAGCTTATAGGCTATAACATTAACCATTTTTAAGGCTTTCTAAGCCAGTCTAATTTTTTAGAAAAACATATCTATTTAACTTCCAAAAAACTACTAACCCTAATTTAAAAACTCAAAAGAATGTAAAAGTCTCCTAATACTATGTTTTACACATATATTTATATTGAATTATAGTGACAAAACATGATCATGGACATGACCATATCTTATGATATATTATTCACTACCTACAATCTTGGAAATCTCATGAGCAATGACACACTTGTGTCTTCAGTTATGTTATTCATTATCCACGTTTCAAACTAGAACATGGGCACTGGCATGCCTGTGTTGCCAATTCTCTTTTACATTACTTTTAAATCTAAATAATGGGCAATTAAAAATGCACAAATATGCTCATGTCTATGATTGTGTTTTCACTAGTTACTCATCGTTATGCAAAATTCCTTCATCCAACCGTGTACTTTGGTTGTGGTTTTAACTCTAAATTTTAAAAAGAATATGGGTTAGCATAAACTTGTGGTCAATCAAAATTGATGTATTTTTTTTCAGGTTTTCACTTATAATATTATCTAATTATAGATGTGTCATTCCTCATAAAAATCTTCCATAATTACTTAAATCAAGAAAAAAACTAATTAAAATAAGGTACATTTAATAAAAAATAATATTAAGAAAAATATATGCATATTTTATACACATAAATACCCTTATATTTAGAATTTTGATTTTTCTCAAAGCAAAGCAATATCAATTACTTTCAAACTTAGTAAGTTTCAACTTTAGGAATGTTTAACAAATACATCAAATTAATCAAAACTACTTATTATTTCCCTAACTACATCAATCATTGAATATTTAGGTTTTTAATTACTTAAGATTAACTTATAATTTAGTTTAATCAAAGTTAACTATTCCTAAAGTATAGTTTAATTCAAATAATTTAATATTGTTTATAACATGGATACAAATGAGTAAAAAAATTTAACTCATAAGCACTTAACAAACCATATAAAAATTAAAATAATTATTTTTTAAACTTTTGTGTAGCATAAATGACTTGTTTAAAACATTATACTAACCTTCTTATGTGAACATAAACACCATGTTATGAA
The DNA here is from genome assembly GCA_027568895.1 of Erythroxylum shatona. Lineage (NCBI taxonomy): Eukaryota > Viridiplantae > Streptophyta > Magnoliopsida > Malpighiales > Erythroxylaceae > Erythroxylum > Erythroxylum shatona. The sequence continues at coordinate 18,833,759 of JAOSBK010000003.1, forward strand.
TATCATCGATTACTCAGTTAGCTCATAATTTTAAATGGTTAGTAGCTCTATTCTTTACTTAGACCCTTTTTTTATATCAGAGTTAGTGGAGTGAATTTATTTATGCTCCCTTTATTCACACACATTTTTATAAATGATAATTTTAATTAAATTATATTTTTAAAATAATTTTTACAATACTTTGATTTTTTACATTTTTCTATAAGATTTGTTACTCAATTTAACTTATATTTTATTTTCAGACCTTGTTTAAGCTCCCTAATGAAGTAGGAAGGAATTTAGAAAATTTAAGTTGAGTTAGAGTAAGTGTTAGCATGATTTGAGAAAATGGATTTAGAATACGGTTTTAAAAACAAAACTATATCCAAATTGTACTTTTTAAGAAGTATGAGTTCAACACAAATTCATGTTTGAGATCCATTTTAGTGACGATGAAGTTTGAGCATTTTTTTTATATTATACTCTCTTAGACACCGTTAGTCTAACATAGATTTGTGTTGGGACCTATTTCGATGGTATTTCTTGTTAATTTTTAGGGTTTTTAGATAATAAAAGAAAAGGGGGTTGTTATGAATGAAACAAAGAGGAAATAACATGAATATAGATGAACAAGAGCATAATGATTTGAAGCAGTAACTTTGGGGGGAAAAGGAAGGGATTTCCATCAAGAATCAATTGAAGAACTTCAAGATTCCTAGATCCATAATAATGAGTTATTTTATTTTATGTTCTTTCTTAATTATTGTTTCTTTTGGAATTTAAAAAATTCATTCCAAAAACTAAAAATGGTACAATGATCCTTATAAGGAAGTTCATAGTGAGCCTTTAAAACCCTTAATTAAACTAATATATATTCTCAATAAGGTGGTTAAGACCTTCCTATGTTTTAGATACAACCAGATGTAAATGGGGTAAAATAGTTGGAGTATAGGGTTCACTTAGTTTTGTCTTTGTGTCAATTAAGATTCCATTTTTTGTTAATCCATGGTTGCAATCACTTTGGATTTCATTTACTAGTATCTTTTCTGTAGCGCCCCCTTACCGTAGGGTACACACCGGGACGCCCGTAGGTCGTTCCGACACATATCCCACAGCAAAGAAGTGCTACCCTCGAAACAATCACTAAATACTCGCATGGCATCAATACAATTAAACTGAA
>JAOSBK010000003.1:18852761-18866230 GCA_027568895.1 Erythroxylum shatona
TCTTAGCTCATAGTTTAGCTCGTAGTTCGCTTTCGTTCTCTAATTTTATGTTCTCTATTTTTCCTCCTCATTGTATTACGAACCATTTTTCTTAATTTCAGTTGGTATTGTTCCCTAAAAAAAAACGATTAAAAAGGTACTTTAATGAACAAGTGGAACATTTAATGCGTTATTATTCATTACAAAAAATGATACAAAAGAAGGAAAGAAAATTAATAAAATAATAAATGTTTTTGTCAAAATCAGAATAAGAAAAGCAAACCTTTTTATAACTTTACTTCTTATAAAAATACTTATTATTTAAAGTATTAATATATTATTAATATTTTTTATTTTATTAAATAATTTTTATGTTATTAACTACCATAAAATGTGTATAATGATTTACCTCAATTTTACTTGAAATTATATTACAATAATTCAAAGAAAATATAATTAATCCTTTAAAAAATAATGAATATTTTAGAATGAATAGAAAAAGAGAACTTGTATTCTTTACACACAATTAAATAAGAATAAATTTAAAGTAAATATATTATCAAATCAATCTTAATAACGTGTGAAACAAATGAGTGAACTTACTTTTAATTTTCTTTAAAAAATATTGACCTTTTCTCTATGCAAAATAATGCAAAAAAAAACTTGAGATCTGTTACTTTATATCAACTAAAATAGATTAATCAACAACTTCAAACATTGTTTATTTCAACTCTTTGGTGAGTAGCCTGCGTATGGTGAGTCAAACAATCAAGTTTGGAATCAATCCGTCGAAGGGATTTGTACCATATCTGACGATAAATGCCTCTTTAAGCATTCTAACTTAGCAACCTGATGCTCTTCATAAGTTTTAGAGTACAACAAGATGTTTCATCAACAGGATTTGAAAGCATTGTTCTATGAGAACTTATGTCAAAGGCACGAATGTATAGGTTAGAGATAACCCTTTGTTAATAATTATTGTGTCTCTCTAGTGGAGGAAAGTTTTCCTTATAAGGATTAATCATCATGCACGGAATAGGAGAGGGTGTAGCAACAAATAGAATAAAAGGAATAACCAACTGAGGGTGTTTGGAGATTAACTTTAGATAGCTCAAATGATATGTATCAACGCTTTGAGCATTTCACGAATACTTTTGGGTCTTGGGCTTGGATTCTCAATCCAAGGTTTAGAATCATCACGACCATGATAGTGATAGTGAACTTATCAAGCAGGCCGACAAGTAGAGATCTCCTTTTTGTTGCTGTTCTTTTTCCTTCGTCATTGATCATACAACTCATCATTATCATCACCGTCTGAATCAGGGTTCAAACATACTTCACAGTCTGGTTCACACATAAAGGGATATGTATTCCTAATAAAATGTCTACAATTATGGCTAATGTAAATAAGTTCTCCATATGACTTGAAGTAATGGATCGGATGTCCATCTTTGCCTTCTTTATGAGAGAACAATAGTTGACGCATCAAGACAGGGCCTAATGTATGAGAGGGTCCAGGTTGATCTTCATTGGGCCTGGTGTAGATAGATTTCATAGTTCCATCTTGTAAGGTCTTCAAAATAGGTATAGTAGAGTGTGAAAGGAATGCCTGTGAGGAGCATGAACCACTTTTTGTACGAGATCTTCAAAATAGGTATAGTAGAGTATGAAAGGAATGCCTGTAAGGAGCATGAACTACTTTTTGGTAATCAGTGATCCATTCAATAGGCATCAACTTTTCAAGCTCTACTGGTGGTAACTGCTTTGCGATCTGGATGATGGTAGTTTAATCATGAGTTATGTCTGCTACCATGTACAAGGCATCGGAAGTAGAGTTTGAGAAGTTAAGATATATGACATAATTCTGCAAATGATAGATCATCTGGTGATAAAAAGTAGCCATAATGGTTGTAGGATCTTGCTTTGTTCTAGTGATCTGGACTTAAACTTGGAATCGTTCAAACAAATTAGGATCATCTAGCCTGATATTGAAATCGTGGGCAATGATGAGGATGACACTTATATTGTTAAGAGTTATTAACAAGGTACCAATCAGTGCGTTTTGGTATGTAGTGTAGGCTGTGTCTATAAGAGATATCCTAGCTGTAGTACGTATTTCCTTTCTGCTATAGAGGGTCTGCTATAGAGGGTCTGCTATAGAGGGTGAGAACAAGACTATACTCCAACGTGTAGGTATGTATGGTTCTGCTCTCTCCAAAAAGACATAAGCTTCTTTAGGATCTCGAGCTTCACACACTGTTATACCGAAGTTGCTTGTAAAACACACTGTTCTAAATATGAACTCTGGATGATTTCTTTTACTTTATGATGATGTGTGAAGAGGATAGTGCGTATACTCTTTGTCTATGAATGGTCACAAGAATATATACTATATGTACTAAGTAAAGATAAAGAAGTATTAGAAATATGATTTTTTTTCAGGAAGATGAGTTATTTCTATAAGGTGTTCTATACGATTGGATAAGGTATACTTCACACTAGATAGAAGATTGGCTATAGACAGGGTTGAAGAAAGATGAATAGGCTCACTAGGTAATGGATTCGTGTCTTATAATCCCACTTCCTAGTCACTCTCATCAAGAATATTGTAGTCACGGTCAATAATGCTTATGACTTTGATACCAACGAGGCAACTCTTGGTCAAAGGGCTCGAGGAATACCAGATCTAGTGCTTAAAAATAGATTGTCCATCGGAGATTAGGGAAAACAAAGCAAGATTGGAGTGTAAGTTCCAAGTATGTTGGCCGAGATACACAAGCCTTTTCTCTCTTCGGGCATAAAATCTCAAGGCTTTCTGATATACAATATCCTTATAAAGAGGCAAGTATAGAGCATACTTGTCTTTCTGTATGACCAAAACTATATTATTCAAAAATCAAGCTTCAAGAGAGGAAGAACTTAAAGAGATGCTATATAATGAAAAACGCACAATATTTTTCATTGATCAAGCTCTAAGTACAATTATAGAGAAGCCTTGCTTTTATAGACTAAGGAAGGAAACAAAAACTAACAACTTTAGGAAAAAGATTCCCCAGGTACAATCTTTCACACAACCTTAAAAAAGCAAATAGTAAAAAGTGGGAAACATGTGGCTCCTAAATATTCCTAAAGGATAAGGAAGAATCTTTAAAGAGGATATGGACTCGAAAGATTCTTTTGCAAGATAAGAACAAATAACTTAAAGAGGAGCAAAGAGAGAGTGTGGGCCACTATTGTCATTGTCACAATCTTTGTCAGATTCGTCCGTCAGCTCCACGCCATCATTTAGTTGTTCCATAGCATGGATGAAGTGGGCAATGTCTGTCTCTGCTAGGTTGGGGGCCATAGGCTTTGACCATTTTGAAATGGGCCATAAAAGAGAGTGAACTTACTGGATGGTGCAATATTTTCTTCAGGAGGATATGAAGGCTCTTTAGCCATAATGTTAAACCCAAGAAAGGTAAATTAGTCCGTAGAATTTCAATATCTATCAGAAGAAGATATGGGCTCTAGAAGAGCAAAATCTCTTAGATAGGGACCTTAAGAAGTACATGTCGTAGATAGGATTGTCTAAGGATGTTAGTTAAGACGATCCAGGAAGGAATGCAATTCTGTCATCAGGTGAGTATGATTGGTAGGTCAATCAATAGTGGTACACCAATACTAAACATGATTTAGAGTGCATAGATAACCATATAACCAGAAGTAGTTAAGTAGTAGGGGTGATCGATGATGAAGATTCAATAGGCCTTGAGATCTGTCAAGGGAGTATCTCATCTGAAGACACTTCACACACTTCAGCTACTGTAAAGGATTGTTCGGAGATGCTAGAATGCTCAAAGGGGCATTCTTCATCAGTTGTCTCAAGAATACATGCATAGATTGTTGCTATGCATTCTTCTTCAGTCATCTCAAATGTAGATGCTAATGCAAGAACTACTAAGTTAGAATGATTAGAGGGGCATTCATAGTCAGATATGGTAAAAGCGGATGATGATGCAAGAGTTGTTATGAACTTTATTTGAGGAGCTTTATCTTTCTCGGTAGATTGAGAAGGTTGTGGTTTGGGTGGAGAAGAAGATGGAGTGTGGATTAAGAGTTCATTCCACAGATCAACTGATTTAAGGTATAGATCAACATATTTAGTGTATGACGGTGATGACTCAAGAGGCTTTTTAAGTTTAGATTTTGATTTGGTCGATCTGGGCTTAATAGTGGTAGGATAGACATATTGCATGTTCAAATGATAAGTTAAATTTGATTATTTTTTCATAGTCAACTTCTTCATAGTATGCTGGTTGAGAATATATTAGTGGGATGAGATATGTCAATAAAAGATAGGTAGGTTGGTTAATTAGAAAGGATGTAGGATAAGCTCTATAAATAGTCGTAGGCTGTTCTTTTTGCATGTCAGCTACCATTCTTTGAAGAATCTGTTTCACCTTTATGAGTTTTTGCTTTTTGGTAGTGAAATCAAGGTCAAAATACTAAGTATTGATATAGTGTCAACAAATTACATTTGAGCTTTACAAGATTTGTATAGTTTATAGATTTCTGCAAAGATTGTAACAATTTGTTGGTAAGTGGCTTGTGTCTGTTGAGGCAAACCATGAAATTTGAAATGTTGAACCGGCCAAAGCTGGTGGTGTTCTTACTGTAGCATGGCCCAACACCCCACTTGAATAATTCTCAGATTCGACACGTCGCTTTCTGAAAAATATAATAATAGCATGCCTATTATTTCTCTTATCGATGTACGCTCGTTTTATAAATTTATATTAAGAAAAAGAACCCACCGTCGGTGAGTGTGACTGCTTTAAAGTATCACCAATTTGATGGTATCAGATTTTTGTTAAAAATGTTTTCGGACCGCGGGCTATCTGATTAAATGGTTTCCTGCACACGACGTGCTGGTTCATTATTGATCATATCTACAAACGTTACACTCAAAATGTCCCCGTAAACAGTGACGTCCACGGAATTGAATTGCTGTGGATAGCTACGAACCATCAGATACCCCTTGATTCTTGTGATCCTTTTAAACCTCCACACGTTGGGCATCTCTTGGAAGATATTGTTATATCGAACACGACGGAGCTTTTGAGTTGACGGAACGATTGATAAAAGGTCTGTCTCACACGTGAGTTTAAGTTTACGGAGATAAAAATTTACTCGGCTTATTCTAGATTAAAAAAAAAAAAAAACTTGAGCAATTATTTATAAATCCATATTCTTTCTAAAAAATATCTGATAACACCTATCAGTTATTACATTAAACTAAAATCGATTTTTATTTAGTTTAATAAGGTACAAAGATCTTTATCATTCAACATATATAAAATTTTTGTGTTTCAACCTGGAAACGTACGAGTGAAGGCAAGTTGACGAAGAAGTTTGATTTTAGACTTTAGAGGCTTTTAGTGGGAGACGTTGAACCCAGGAACGCGGCAACTTCGGACCTGGACGAAATGAAAGAGGCAAAACTTTATAAATGTGAATTTAATACTAATCCATGTCCATGTTAGAAAGGCGTCCACGGTGATTTGCTTCTGGAAGAACATTTATTAAATGATGGCAAAAAGACATGCCTACAATAATGTTTAGTGATCATGGGACTTGTGTGAAACGTGGTGGAGTCCACAGAGAGCTGGTATTGTTTTGATGGAACTGGCCAATTTTGGGCTGTCTCGAATTGCAACAAGGGGGGAAGATGGGTTGTCCACCACTGTTTTTATTTTTTTCAAAGTTTCTTTTATATTTCATTGCGTACGCATGACCAATGGCAATGGGTGGTTGAGGACGGGAAGTGGGCTCCTGTGTTTTCTTAGGACGCATATTTATATCTCAAGATACCTCTGAACTAGGCGTTGTTGTTTCACGTGATGAGCTTCAATTTTCGATAACGACCTCTACATATTATACTTTTCTTATTATTAGGTACCAAATTATTCCTATCATTTTTTTTGGTAGATATACGATTTCGGATTAAATTTTAGAATATATATATATATAAGTTGGTGCTAAGCCTTTTTCAATATTTATTCTTTCTGATGGCAGAACCAGATGCCATCAGAAATGATCATATCTAAACCACGTGCTATGCTGCATCATAACAGGTGAGGGGTTTTATATATTGTAAACCATGTCAGAATGCTTCTCTACCCGCCAGAAAGCGCAACGCACTGCTTGCATCCCACACTTATTTGCCGATCTCGATCTGGATGTTTTCCTAGCTTTTATTTAAAGACATATTAAAACTATTTCCCTCGCCTTTCATTTTTAATCTGTGTTTAAGATCTGGTCTCGGTCCACTTTCTGGTGGGAAAGTGGGAAGATATTTTGCCAGAAAAGGGCGGTGAGTCCCATGGGAGAATTAATTATTGGGAATTTTGGAAGTTGGGTTGTGGAGGACATAGAAGGAAGCGTCAGCTACTAAATGAAGGCATACACCGGTAAATGGTAAAGTCAGTCCACTTTAAGTCAGCTAGTTAAACCCATACGGAAATCGGCGTACTTTCCAGCATCTAGGTAAATTTAAAACTTGAAGGGAAAGGTTCTATTATAATTTCTTTTTCAATACTCTTTTGCCATTAATTTGATGCGTCTGATAACTCTTCCAACTTCCATCCACCAGAAAGTGGGTGCCAGTGCCACATCTATTGCTTGCTCTGTTAACCTAAAACACTTTCGTAATTTCCTCAGTAAAGATTAATTAATTGTTACCATCTCTAGCTTATCGGCAAGAATGTCCAACTCCGTGCCTAAGAAAAAACCTTAAAAACATTATAAAATTAAAAAAAAAAAACCTCGGCAAATGTCTTTTCTTTTTTAACATTATATTATATGATTCTCCAAAGATCTTAGAATGTAATGTTTAGCCGTAGAGGAGGGCAGCTGCTATACGGCAGACTCAAAGAAATAACAAACATCGTGTTTATTTTTCCTCCAAGAGGACACAAATCCTGTCACTTTGCTATAACATTTAACTCGATCATGCGATGGCATTTACTCTCTTTTATATAATAAAGAAAACGCGACAGAATATGGAATTCATGACATGGGATACCGCTAACAAAGACCAAGGCTTAATGCCTACTTTTCCCGGGAAAAGATGCAGGGTTTTTGCGCAATCGTAAGGTCTTAAATAACGTACTAGCAATGTTAATGTGCAGCTTCTTTCCCGATTTCCCGTTTCTTTCGCTCTTTTTTTAAAAAATTATTAAAAAGTTCCCTTGCAAATGCACTTGGACTTGGCCATAACTTTTTTTGTATGACCTGAAACAAATACTCCCCACAACATATAATTATAGTAGTAACCCAAATCTTAATCCTCCTCCAGACAACGCTTGCCCCTCTCCCTCCCCAATATTTATTTCCCTCTACCAAGTCCTGAAATTAACAGCCAGCCAACTCCCCAATAACCTACATATTTTGAAGAGAAAATTAACACCAAATCAACACCTCCACCCAAGGAGCCGAGCCGAGCCGAAACATTTATAAACGGAGAAGCCAATTTTTGAAGGAGGCAGAAAAGAACCAGAGAGGCCGCGATTGACTAGGCCCGTGGGATCCACCATCCCTTTCGGACCCGGACTTGACCAAAGATTTCAAACCGATTAAATAAAATATTTAAAGTGGATTGGAAACTAGCAACGAATAGTACTAGTAGACGGGAAAACATAAACGCACCAAAAGGAAAAAGAATAAAAGCAAGAAGCCTGTGATGGCCTAAGTATCTGCACCCACGCGCCTGCGGCGTAGTCACAATCATCGCTCTTTCATATCTTCCTTTATCTCTCGACTTTCTTTCTCTTCAGTGTCTCCACTATATAAACTTCTCACTTGTTCGCCATTCTCAGCCAGACACTTTATACATCTCCTCCCTCCTTCCGCCGGTTCATACATGCACTGAAACCCTAGCCTAGGTGTTTATTTTACTCTTTGCTTTCAAAGTCTCCTTCTCTTTTTAACATGGTTATTGAAGAATACAACAACAAGAAGCGAGTCAGGGATGATCCGGACGAGTTGGGACTCAACTCTCCCGAGGTTAAGAGAATTAGAGACTTTTTGGGTGTCGTGGATGACTCCGATCCTGATCCGGCTAGTCAGGATCTAGACTCAGTTATGAAGAGTTTCGAAGAAGAGATTTCAGCTTCTACGGCGTTGCCGGTGCCTGGGGTGGACCTGACTTCGGAGGCCGGTGAATCACAGCCGGTGCTTGTCCACCTTTTAGAAGCTTCTGATGATGAGCTTGGCTTGCCACCAACAACTTCCCTAAATTCTTCAAGTGAGGTAAGTAAAAACGAGTTGAACGACTTGTTGAGAGTTGACTCGTCCGAGTCGGTTGAAATGGGCGGGTTATGGGGATTCGAGGATCAGATACCGAGTTATGACTCGTTTGGACTGGCAGTTGTTGAGCCTTATGAAACGAGTTATTTAGCGTTCGATGACGGGTTGTTTGAATACTCCAATGTTTGTTTGGAGTCGTCGGAATATTGCGATTTCTCGTGAGGCGAAGCTGGCTTAGGAAGGTGGAGACACGAAGGGTTCGTTGTGGATGCACGTTTTCTTATTTATTTTACTTGTAAATCTTGACTTAAAAACTTGTTTTTTAATTTTTTTCCCAAAGAAACCCAAATCATATATGTAGGAGTAGTTATGTTGCAGAACTTCAAAGAGAGGAATTGATTCGTTTCTTTTTCTAATGTTTCGAGCATTTGACGAATCTGTTCGTACTGTAAGTCTAATTGTACAAGCATATATTATGGTGGAGATGAAATGAAATATTATTCTATACGTGGAGTATATCACGGAATAAAATAGATGAAAAAGTTTTATATTATATCTTATTTTATATTTTAAATAATAAAAATGAAAATTTTCTAATTTAGAAAATTTTAGATTGAACCTATAAATGATAAATATATAGTGCTTGGTGTACCCTGTTTTCTCTTCAATATTAGACACGGAGAAAATGAGAAGATCTCTATATATCCCTTGTTGTCTAACTTACATAATACAAATGAAAGCTAAACAAAACTGTTGACATGTACATATAAAGCTATAAATATTTTCCATGGTTGGTGAAAAGATCGAATCTTTTTCATTAAATGGGAAATTTTTGAAATGGGGTTCTTTAAAGATTGCCGCTAGTCTTGGTTTGGTTTCGGAAAATGGCAACAGAAGAGGCACAAGTTTGACACCTTTCAATTGTTTCTCTTTTGGAAGACGTCTTTCAACAACATGGTACTTAGTTAACCAATATTGTGGCTGACGAAGCTTGTATGATAAATCTTTTCTTCTCTCTCTCTTTTATTCTTTCAGTGTCTTTGTGCCCTTTTTCTTTTTTCCCTTTTTCGCCTCTTCTTATGCTTGCTTGCTGATGGTGACTTTGGGAAACCACTCTCTTTCTGTTCTCGATCCAATTTTCGTCTGGTTAAAGTGTCTTTGGTAAGGTAGCTTATCTTCAATGGATTCCATGGTTGATTGATTCACGAGCACGAGAGGTTGACTCACAGTGAAGCATTTGAATTTGACGTATGGAATTATGTGGCGTTACATATGTTTTGGTATATAAGTATATAATAGTCTTTTATTATTATTATAAATACATTATACTCTATTCTATATATATTTTATTATATTACATTACAACCTTTCATTCCTTTTAAATAATAATTTTTTAATATTACATTTATTTACATTACATTTCATTATAAATTTTTTCATTCCATTAACAACTTTATAGGTAACCTAAGGGAAAAAGATTATTATTTCCAAAGTCTTAAAGTGTAATCGGTGGTCTGGCATTGTTTGTTTTGAAACGCCTGTCACTTCTATATTTTGCAAAGATGATTAATTGAAAACATATGGAAATTGTCATTATAATTTGAAAAGGACGCATTTAAATTATAGTATGGTTATGGTTATGATTATGAAATAAATTTAAGAGTAATTATTTGGAGAACAACTACTTTTCATTTCACAAATCTTAATGGTGCAGAGGTTTGCAATTGCCAAAGATGGAGCTGAGTAGAATATTCATTTTCTCGTAGTGTGGATTCATAGATCGGTATCGCAATTGAATATCTGATGCTCCTAGCCAGTGTTCTTCATATGGGAAATAAGCTCTTTTTAGCATTAAAAAAAGGGGAGAATATGCCATGAATTTGGATTGTTAGGAAGGACAGGTATGACAGAAACCTTTAACGATAGATCGGGTTCAACTAAAACAGATTAATAATCCCATCAGGCATCCGGTAGGAAGATCATTCTGGAGCAACATCCTGTTCTGGGCTAATCAAAACGTCCTTGCTTATTGAGGTTGATACCCCATCTCCAGCCTGCTCTGGGATTTTAGCAAATCCTTGTGACAGTGCTGATTCATCTGACATAGCATCTTCACGTGAGACAACATTCTCTGTTGGAAATGGCAAGTCTTCTACATGTAGACCCATTTCTAAGATACCATGTAAAGTGTAGTCAGGTTGTTCAATAGGAATTGGGTTTGTAGTTGGGGGTGCAGTACGCAATGTTAGATCTGTCCTGTCATGTTTGTACTTCGCAATTTGGCCGACTATGATTTAAAAAGATTCAATTCTGGCTTCAGCGGGAGATCATCCGACGAAAGAGACGCCCGACAAAAGACGATGGGAGAAACAAAAAAAGAATACAAAGAAAAAGCTCATCACTTCAGCCATCTCTCCTATTTCTTTATTTTGCTTTCTCTTTTATGCTTTGTTCTCACTAGGCTTAAGGGTAGAGTCTACACAGTGAACAAGACAGGAGTTTCTTGTGGAGAACTACTTTTTCTTTTCTTTTCTTAAGGATTGCTTCGTCAGTCTCTACGATACTCCGTCCTCCGGCATCTCGGCTCCTCAGCTCCACGCTCGGGAACGGCTCGCCTCCGCCAGCTTACTAATTTCTAACTTAAATGTCAAGGTTCTTTGATTGACAGGTTTTGGTTGGATGTCTCAGTATTCCCTGGTGTAAATATCTGTTTGCTTATGTTTTATGGTTAAATGGCATTAGTTCAGATCTGGCTTTGGTCTTTTTGTGGTTGTGGATCGAAAAATTTGAATCTTTTTTGACTTAGATTTCAATATGTGATTCGTTTTGGACGTGGGTTTATTGAGTTTTAACATTAGTGTACCACTGTTCTTTCCTCTTTTCAACATGCGTTAAAAGCAAAAGCCATTCCGATCTTAATTTTGTTACCCCTTTTTGGTGGGATTTGTCTATGTTTGCTTGTTCTCGTTTTGGTCTCTGTTTCTTTTGCATGGCTGGGTTTACGTTTGAAGTTTCCGGAGATTGATGCTTTTTGGATTAGATCTAATTATACTCGTGAGACTCAATTAAAGTTTGTTTCTTTCAGAGTTTTGGTTGGTGGGTCGGTTCCTTTTTGTTGAAACAAACATTAGTTTTTTTTTTAATATTTTTGTTGAGATCAAAAGGATTCTAAAACAGGTCTAAATCATCTGAGTGGATAACAAGGTAGTCAAGTTGTTGCCTTTTCTTTTATTGTTTTTCACAATGATAGTAGAGCAGCGATCACTGACACGATGATGATGAAGGAGCACCGGATCTCTGCCAATTCTCTCGCCTCTTTTTATCATAAAGGTTATGCTCTCTTCTTCGACGAGGTATGTAAACAAACGATTGCTTTTTTGGATTGAATAAGAGGTATGTAAAAGTTGTTCTCCCTCTTTTCGGGTATAAATTTTTGATTAATCAATCTCTTATGTTTTAGTGTTTTTGGATTTTGTTGGGTGTTCTGAAAATTTTGTTCTTTATGATTTTTTTTCCCTCTGATATTAGCTTCTTTGTTTGATTTAGCGTGTAATGATTTCTGAGTTTGATTATGTGTTCTCTTTATATATGATATTGTTGGGTTTATGTCAGGAATGAATTTTGTGCTCAATGATCTTACGATCGGACGTTTTGTGTTTTGACTTTTTGTGTTTGTTTGTTTCGACTTTTTTTTAATCTCTTATCATTTAGGTATTACTGCTTTTCTACAGATTAAGAGATTGATATATTTCGTTATATTTTAGTTTTAAAATATATTCTATTTTAAAAATCGAGTTATATTTTATTTTTATTATTATTATTTATTTATGTATTTTATTGTAATTCTATTTACTTAAATTTTCTTGCGGGCCAGTTTGTACTTATTTATTCTGTTCATCTTTATCACTATTTTTCTGTCACATCTGCATGTGGGTCTACCGAAAACAGCCTCTCTATTATGTAGGGGTAAGGTTGTGTATTATCAAACCTCCCCAGATCCCGCTTCACTGCGGGACTTCAAACTAGGTGCGATGATGATGATGATCGCACCTAGTTTTATGTAGCTTTTTTTATATTTTTACAAAAAGACTATTTATATTATTCAAATAAATTTTGGAAAATTGACTTCTATGAAAAATTGATACAAATAAAATTTTGTTTTGTTTTCTTATTAGTTATATATTGTTAAAGCATATCCAATTTGAGTGCACAAATCTAATTTTGATCACCTCTGATTCCGTTTCCATAAACCCTTCATTATTTATCAGGTAATTTGTCTAACCCCATTCTTCATCTAATTAAACTTAAAGACAATGTGTAAGGAATTCATCTTTCAAGTGGGAGATTACTATGTTAATGCACATGCTATCCTAGCTGTTAGTTTATGAGCTTTAAGCTAATTGATTGGTTATAATCTTATGTATGATATTATTATTTTAATTAATAAAAATATTTTTATGTATTTTATTAATTATTTTATGTTCTAATACTCAAGGTGAAATTCATAAAATAGTTATTGTACAATTGAAATTATAATATAATCACAATTATGAGATTCTATTTGCATTTATGTGTTATTTTTATATTATTCTTAGTTGTATTTTTTATCAAAACGAGATATTGATGAACTGTAAAACTAATATATGGTATATTTTTTTCTTATAAAGAAAGTAATTGATTTTATATATTAAAGTATGAAGATATTTAAATAAACATATGTATGCTTATTAGAGCATAGGTTTATTAAATTGACCCACTTATGAAGATCCCAAATGAAATATTATTTATGTGTCTGTTGATGTAGCGCCCCCTTACCACAGGGTACATACTAGGACGCCTGGAGGTCATTCCGGTACATAACCTATGATAAGAGCAAGCTACGTTCAATTATTACAATCACTTCATATGGCATCATGTCAATATTCACTTATAAAGCATCAATAGAAAAACTACAATATTTTGAAACCAACTTTTTCCTCATTTCACTTCACAAAATCGAAAGTCTATATTGTATCTTTTAGCATTTTCTATATGTACATCAACAAAACCTAATACAAAAGTATTACATGAAAGAGGAAAAATATACACAATCTAATTAATCTGTCCAAAAATTCCAATTGACCAACCTTTGAGCCATGACTTCTCTTGCCAATCACAATCTACACGACTGGTAGAGCCTCTCAGTAGCTAGAGTCGTCTCT
>JAOSBK010000003.1:18876137-18894377 GCA_027568895.1 Erythroxylum shatona
GGTGAGGAATCCCTCCCTCGTGGGATGCGCGTCCAGATGTCACGTAGGACGTCGGGCCCGCGACTCACCGGGGAGGGATTCCAACACATTTTGAGCTTTAAGCTCTTTTTTGGTAGCTACTTTGGCCACAACAAATTTTATATTGTCATGCATTCATGTAATGCAATGCATCACATTCACATAAGATCAATCAGTCACTTTACATATTTACTTTCACATGTCATTGGACTTAAGTCCGTCATTCAACAGTTATGTCGAGAATCACTTATTTATGTCAGATTCATATACAAGGAGCACTTCCAATGTTCTCACATTTATCAAACTCTTCAGATTATTAATATTTGGAATTGTCTCAATCACATTCACATCAATCATATTAGTAGTAATTCAATGCAGAAATTTAAAACAAAACAAATAATGAAATGAAAGCATCTAGGTCGACTCTTATTACGCTATAGATTCCATGATCCAAAAACATCTGGATATGGACATTCTATCCTATATATAACATTATGCAATACACATATTGCACACACATTATTAATTGCATAATCACATAAACATTCAATTATACACATGTGCATATGTGTAATGTATAATGCATGCTCAAATTGACTATTCAGGGTATTTTCTCTAATCATGTCTCTTGATCATTCAAACATTATCATTTGTATGTGTCTATCTTATTCTTAGGTTTACACCTCAAGAACACTTTGTTATTCTAATGTCATAGTTAAATTACTTGTCATTTCTTTTCTAGCATTATATGCTCTCATAATATCTAATTCTCGTTCACCTTTACTTATCACATATTCCTCAACTCTTTTGAATCACAACTCCTATCAAATGAACATCTTCATTCCCATTATGCACATGCCTTTAGTACTTTGATATCAACAATTCATTCACTAAGTTATGACCTCCATTATCACTTCATACATATCACACATTTAATCACTTAATCCAAGCATCATTCTAGGTTCAATTTAAGCTCCATTTAAGTCTAAATTAAGTATAAATGGCTAGTGAATGTCTGTTGGATAGACTTCATGTCTACTGGGTGGACCTTCTCGGGTTTTCCAGCTTTCCAGCTCCACTCATGTCCGTTTGAAGGGACATCATGTCCCTTGGATGAGCCTGTCTCGATGTGAAATTTTCACCCTTTAGATAACAAAATCTCTCTTCAGGGTCTTTATAAAAGTTGTAGAACTCGAAGTCCTCTTCGAAAGAATACTTAAATGACCTCAATCCAACATCCATAACAAAATTTATGCCTCTTGCCCTAAAATATATCCAATTGTATCCATATTTTCCATATTTCTAACTCTTTACTTACTACATTCAACACCTTATGCTTGATCTATCATTTTTAGTTTAATTACTCGTCATTTCCCCATCATTCTTAACTCCATTTTAGATTAATATCATCTATAAAATATAGTCCATGATTGATCATAAACACTAAAAACAAAACACATATATACATTCATCATTAACTTTCTACACATGTTCAACTTCCACTTTCACTTCACTTCCAACTTTCACCTTAATTCTTCCCATTACAAGACACCGCATTGCTTCCTTTCTTTAGCTCTAGACTCATTTTAGTTCATCCATATAACAACTACCCAAAAATTTATGTGATTAAGCATTAAAATAGAAAATGTACATATCATCTCTTTATGAAATTTCTGCACTCTTTTTACATCATCGTAATGACCTTTCTATCTCCAAAAATCATCTCAACAACAACTTATGAAATATTGATTATCATATGCACAAAAACAATACATGAACATACCTAAGTTTCTCATTCATGTTTAAGCAAATATACATACCATCATTTTATAATCATTTAACTGTTAACTATCATAAAAAAAATGATCCATTCAACAAATAGAGAAGAATAATGCTTTATACTTACTTGTTTACTTCAAGATCTTTAAATAACACTTAACCCTAGCTTCTCGCATGCATCCCACGATAATCATCTTCCCAAAGTAGAATAGGTGGGTCTTTTATTAAGAAGACAAGATAGCAAGAACGTAGTGATGGAAAGGTTGATCTTTGATGTGTGGAGAAGAGAGTGTCGTGAGAAGGAGAGGAAGATGAAGAAAATGAAGAAGACGAAGAATGAAAGTCAAGAGAGAGCATTTAGCCAAAGAAATAAAATGAAAGACCAAATGGTTGTCTTTTATTTAGGCTATACGAAAGTGAGGTGTATGGCAAGGCAAGTGACAAGTCACCACCTTATAGTCTTCACTTGGTCTTTTAAACTACTAGTCCATTTATTTCCCATTTCTAATTCAATTGTCTCCCAATTTTTCATGTCACATGTCATTAGATCCCAATGTCATTTAAGAAAATTTCCACTTCCATTTGACTCTTATTTATACCACTATTCATTAATTGTTCTGCCACTTGGCATTTGTCTTAGTCCAAAAATACCCTTAATTCCAGAAAATTCTCATATTTTACCAAAAATTCTAATTCACTACTTATACACTCCAACTCAATTTTAAGACACATAATCCATAATTCACATTATAATTGCATTAAAACGATCAGTTATACTCGAAAAATGTCAAATGAGTGCATGAACAAATCATTGCAATATGTGCAATAATCAAATTCACATGTACGTGTACTATATTATGCATAAGCATGAAGTGCATTTCCTAATCTCTCATTATTATTTCTCAATTACATAAATCTAGGGTTCTAACCGTTAGTATGGAAAAAGGATGTTGCATTTCCTTTAAGTACTCTAAAGTCCCTATCACAACATTTTTCAAAAAGAAGAAGAAAACGAGAGGACAGAGAAGGTTGAGGAAGAACTAGTGGAGGAATTAAATATAGAAAGTACTAATGAAGTGTTGGTAGTGACCTTAAGTACGGAGGGTTCCCACTTCTTCAAAGACAAACTATTCGAGCCAATCGACGATTTAAGAGTTTCATTATCCCTCATTTTATTAATGTTTTATCATTAAAAGGGCATTATTACTTGAAATTGGATTTATCAATTTGATAAATTATGCCCTTTTATTATCTTACAACAAGTGACTTGTTTATAGGCTATGAAACTGCTTTGTGGAGAAAAGAGTGAAAGCAAGCCGTTGATTATTAATCCATGATGAAGTTGAGCATAAAGGTTATGGCAAGCTACTGATATTAAAGAAATGTTGCATGGGAGGCAACCTATGCATTCATTTTAATTTTATTTCAATTTTTATATTATTTTGTTTTTATTTTCATCTTAGTATAGGATTTTATATTTTGTTATGTTACTTCTTTTGTTTCCTTTTATCCTTTTTTCATGTTTTGCAAGGATGTTATTCTCACATTAGATGGATCCAAATCAAGAAATCGTCATAATAAAAAAAGAACCAAACAACCCTCTTACTTGCATATCTACCTGTATTGTGTACATTGGGGACAATGTGCAACTTTAAGTGTGGGGATGAGTTTAATAAATTCTAATGATTTCTTTAAGCTTATTATAATCCTGATTATAGATTTTATTAACTAATATCTTGAATTAGTTGAATCTATCAATAAATAGTATATGTCCTTATTGAATATTGATTTGAATTGGTGTGAAAAAGAACAATGGCTAGAATGAAATTAGTTTTTTAAGTCATATTTTTGTAATCATTGAAATATTCAAGTTAAATGAAATTTGCATATTATTTACACATATATATACCCAAAAATATTTTTAGTGAGCTTTTGAGCCTAAAGAGCAAAATTTCAAATTTTGCAAAGCTCTTATTATTCTTTCACATCTGTGTTATCATTGCATAGTAGGATAATTCTATAATTTGCTTTTATTATGCATGTCGAGACCATATTTTTCAAATTAGAAGCATTAACATAATAAAGGCACTTATATTCATCAACTTGCTTAGCCTGTTTCTTTGAAATTACCACACCCATAAAATCATCCTTTAGGAATAAACAAGTTGAATCTTAGCCTTTTTCATTGATTTTAACTAACATATTAACCTTTATCCTATTTTTCTTTGAATACCTATTTATTGCTTTAAACCTTAAAGGTTATTTACATTATTTAGTTGTTGAGACTTGAAATTTGTGAAAGGTCCAATATTTCTTAAAGCATAGTACTGAATGTTTAGTGTGAAAAAAAGAAAAAAAAAGAGAAAAGAGAAAAGAAAAGAAAAAGGCATAAATAAATAATAAGTATATAGTACTGTTAGTTTTGCAATGAAAGGACCCATATGTACTTGTAAACAAGTCTTGAATTATATGGTGCAGTAAATTTCCTTCAATTTAACCTTTTTTATTATCTTAATCATACCTGACCTAAGCCCCATTACAACCTTCACAAAGACCTTTTGATTTTTGTTTATTTTTTATTTTTGTTTCTAGTTTGTACATAAGTGTTGGAGATGTGATTTTTTTGTAAGCATATGGTTAGGATTCTACTATGCATTGATTGAGAGTTTTGATACTTTTACCCTAAACTCTTAAGTGCACTGAGTGAAATCTTAGTACGGGTGTAAAGATATATGCTTTGGATTTCAATGCGATTGTTGAGGTGATTACTACTAATATTGGTTAGGAAGCTAATTTTAGGATAATTTGATTTTGCTTGTATATTAATTTGATTCGATAGGATATGATGATGTATAGTATAAATGGACAGGTTATAATCAATGATAGATTGATGTTGTAAATTTATAATTTCGATTATGGTTTTCTTGAGGACAAGCAAAAACTTAAGTATGGGGATGTGTGATAGATAGATATTTGACTATATTTTACCACCCATATTTAATGTACTTTGCTTGATATTTTATACTTTTATCGTATATATGATACTTAATTCATTCCAAGTGTGTATATAGATGAAAATTGCCTTCATGGACTTAAAGGAGAAGAATTTGGATGAAAACACGACTTAAAACGAAGAATTGACAAATATGAAGGAATGCATGACCGTGCACCTACCTGCGCACTTCTTCGAGGCCATCCACTTTTGCGATATTTAGAGAATTCTAGTTATGCATGGTCTGATACATGGTCATGCAAGAGATCTTGCATCTCCCTATACCCCTAAATTTCGTTATGAAGAGACATTTTGCGAGATGAAAGAGAAGGCAGTCGTTAGGGAGTCGAAGAGTAGACGTGGGGAGGCGATTTCAGATGTGGAACTCATTCTTTAGGTTCAATTTTGGTCCAAAGAAGTGAAAAACACAAAGAAATCATCGAAAGATCCATCGAAATACAAGATCAAGCCTCTATATCGCAAGAACATTTGATATAAGACAATTAAAGAGATTTAGAATTATAAACCCATTGTTTTCTATTTGTATTTCTATTTACGCATGTTTGATTTTATATTCTATTATATGTAACTAAATGTCCAGTTAGTATTTATGTATGTTAATACTTTGATATGATTTGATTATTTTAGTAATACAATTGGTTGTTTGATATATTGTGATCTGGTTACACATTTTATTTATGTTCTAATAACCTGAGAATATTAGATCATAATCTGATTGCATATGTAGAGATTGAAAAATCCTACTGTGAACAAATCTATCGTAATTAGGAGTTGATTGCAATCCTAGAGATAGGATAACATAAATCTTCCATATTAGGGTCAAACCTAATAAAGGGACTCATAAATCAGTAACAAAATCCTATAAGATTTAACTTGAGTAATTCGACTAGAAACCTTAAGATTATTTGTTAGTAGACTCAAGGCTAGCTATTAGCTTACTATAAGAGTCTCTACGGTCCAATACATCAACAAAACAAATGTATGATAAAAGATCAATATGTTAAGGGTTTACGGTGATCTGAACCTATAAACTAATTTATGATAACGGTAGTTTTTGAAGAGAATTCCACTATCTTTGCATTCATTATTATTTCATATTTCTTTAATTGTTTTAGTTTTTATTGTCTTTTTATTAAAAACCTAAAATCAATTCGTAGGCTAGATAATAGGGGAAGGGTAATTACTAGTACTTACTAACTTCGTAGGATCGACTCGTACTTATCGGTACTAGCTACAGCTACAACGTGCAGTTGCGATATTACAATATTGACTAATTCACGAAATAGTCAATCAGAGACTTAATTCTTAGTCTAATCTAGTACGTGATTTGACTTTATGTTTGAAATTGTCATTTATATTATGGTTGGCATCTAACACGAAACTTAAGCTATATTTGGTTGAACGTAAGGTTTTTAATGAAATGGAATGATTTATAATAAAATGGAATGTAAATGGATGTAAATTAGAAAATTTTTATTTGGGAGGGATGAAAGAGTTCATAATGTATATAGTGAAATGTTGTTTAAAAGATGGATGGAATGAAATGAAATATATGTATAACAATAACGAATGGCTATTCTACCCTTGATAGAACATATGTTAATAGGGTTGAGTGTATAATTGGTATTTTAAAAATTATTAAGAGTATATTATGTAGTACATAATTATCATTTTACATTCTATACTAGACCCCCAAATCGGAAGTAACTCATTTTCACTGTTTAGGATGGAATGAGATATAATGTGAAACTCTCCCCTTCTATCATATTCTATTCCATTCTATTATAAACCCTCCTCCCAAATAATAGAATAAATATTACATTTCATTTCATTCCATTGGTAAACTCCCAACAAAACATAGCCTTAGTACTAAAGATACCCTCAAATTTACCCTAACTCAGTAATCCTTTGTACTGTGCTTGGAGACATAAGAGAATTTGGAAAACCGTTTTTAGCTGTAGATATCTAACATTATTAACATTTACTAATTCATAAGAATGTTAGAAGTGAAAAATTACAAGTAATATTATCTATAAGAAGTATTTGCAAATTTGTTAAAGGAAATATTTTATTTAACTATTTATTATATATTAACTGTTTGAATTTTTATATCATATGTGTGAAGGATGGTATGGTGGGGAAAAGGAAGAAGGATAGTTTATTTAACAAATTAAACTATACATTGTGTTTTCAAGTATAGTTGGTATGAAAGTAACAATCTTTTGGTTAAAACCCATGTTCTGATATACAAGGTACATAATTAATGCAATACACATTAAAATTTTATAGAAATTTTGATACTTAAATGTCAATAATATAATTTGAATTAAGAAACAAAAATTTGCCAAACTTACCTTCAACTTAATAACAATGGACAAAATTACTTTTATTGGAAATCTAACTCAAGCTCATAAAAATGGGCAAATTTTAGTTAATTACTTTTATTCAAGTTGAAAGCATTAAATTTGGACTTTAAATTAATCTTTCTAAAATAAGAGAAAATTATTTTACAACATTTATATATTTTCAAATTTGAAGTTGGTTACTCTGACATTAGATAAAATAATAATAGAAAATTAAAACTAACTTTTATTCTGTTGTAGATGAAGATATGTATATAGATAAATATCATATAATGAAATAGTGAATACATAAGAATCAAGTCACTTCAATATATATATGTTTATTTCTTTATAATTTTGAAGATATTGCACAATTTTTGTTTCTATGGTATTTCTAAAATAATTTTATTTTGTGTTTTTGATATTCTCTAATTATAGATTTTAATTTTTAAAATATATTATATAAACTCATTAATATTTTTGAAATTTTATTTTTTTTAAAATGTGACCATTATAAACATTCTGATTATACATGTCAAATACTTGAAAATTAATTTATTAAAATTTATATTTTATATTTTATTTTTCATAAAATTGGCAAATTAAATTATTTAAAAGATGTATCACTACAAACAAAAGAATGAAAACTTATGTAATTTGGCTTTATGCCTCTCCTGATTTTTATAAATTCATTTGTTTACTCTTTTAAAAAAAAGTATTCAAAATTAAATAATAAGAATGAAGTCTTGAATATTATAATATGGAAATAAAGAAAAATTAAAAGGATGGAGGAGGATCCCTGGATACCAACACCTTTTTTAGGCCTTAATTGTATGTTGCAGAGACCTTTTGGCACATGGAACGTCTAACCCCACCCGATCAAAAACAGAATGAGGTGCCACTGCCACAGCCATACGCCGTCCTTTTGTCCTTCAAACGTTGAAAATTGAAGACTAATTTTAGCAAAAGCCCACCCCAACTTGAAACTCCTACACTTAACATCCTCAGCATATTTACTTGCTTGACCTCTGCCTTCACTGGCTATTTACTATTTTTGTTTTCTCGCAAAGATATTTGTACTTACAGCTAGCTTGCTTCTATGTTTTTACTAGTTAATTTCTTTTTCTCGCGGATCGGAAGATAAAGAGGGAAACCCAGTACGGTCATACACAGAGATCGGATAGTAACAGCAGCGGAAGAAGAACAGCATCAAAACAAAAAATGAAGATTTTTGTGAAGACTTTGAAGGGAACTGCCTTTGAAATCGAAGTGAAACCTCAAGATACGGTTCGGTTCTTCTTCATTTATTGAACTTTTGTTTTTTGTTTCTTCAGTTGCGGATTTACGAAATTCTGCTGCAAAAATGACGCCTGTCTTGGGCTTGACTGAATCGTCTATGGTTCTTCATTGGCTTTCGGTTTGGAGATCTTGTTCTTTAGGTTCCATTTTAATCGGCTGTGTTTAGTGGAATTTAGGTTGTCCAGTAGTGAATTGGAGATTTTGATTGTTTGGGTTCAGTTGCAATGGTTATGTCTTGCTATTTAGAGCTGTGTTTTGAGACTG
The DNA here is from genome assembly GCA_027568895.1 of Erythroxylum shatona. Lineage (NCBI taxonomy): Eukaryota > Viridiplantae > Streptophyta > Magnoliopsida > Malpighiales > Erythroxylaceae > Erythroxylum > Erythroxylum shatona. The sequence continues at coordinate 18,884,853 of JAOSBK010000003.1, forward strand.
TTGCTACTTGACCTTGAATTCGTCGTATTTCCTCTGGGATTTGGGGCTTTTCGTTGCTTAGTACTATTTTGATTGTTTAGCTTGAATTCATATTTTCGTATTAGTATTGAAAGGTTCTGCATTAAGTAGAGGTTGAGTTTGGAAATATGAATAGGGCAAGCATGTATATATATGACTTAATCTAATAATTTGATTCAAAAAGGAAGGCTTTCGACAATGACAGTTCACTTTTCTTGATAGATGACCAGACCTTGCCTTTTCCAGGACTTGTTTATATTGAAACAATTGTTTTCTTCAGTTGTGAGTCTCTTAAATTTTCTGTTGACATCTCTTGTGTGTAGTTCGTAAGTTTAACCTGTCATTTTATCTTCAGGTTGTTGACGTCAAAAAGAATATTGAAGATTCCCAAGGGGCTGATGTATACCCTGCAGCACAACTGATGCTGATTCACCAGGGTAAAGTCCTTAAAGATAACACCACAATGGAGGACAACAAAGTCGTCGATAATAGTTTTGTTGTGATCATGATGTCAAAGGTGAGCTTTTTTTTCTTTTTAACCACAGGGCTCATTACTGGTACTAGTGCTATTACTTAATCTTCGTGTAACCTGTTTCATTCATGCGTACTTGTGGTTTGTGTTGTTGTAACTTATAATTTCTTGATAAATTAATTATTTGCTTAGTTGTAGTTGATGCTGTTGACTATGTACTTTTTGTGTCTCAATATACAGAAAAATACTTCTAATAGTTCCAATCATTTTCTAGTTCTAGTTAATTAACTCGAAGGAATTGCATTCATTTATCTTCCCCCCTCTTCCTCTTTATTTTTTTTAACTGTAGTCATAGTATCACTTTCATTATAATACTTTGTACGTTTTGACAATGATAGACTAAAAGCTCCCCTGGTGAGGGTTCATCAGCTGCAGCAAAAAATAAGGTAAGATAGTGACTTTTGTTACGTGCGAATGGTTTATTGCTTGTACTGATAAAGATTCAAAGTTTAAGTTCTTTAGTTGTGAATTAAGTCTCGTTCAACAGTCTTGGATCTGTCGTGTTTATGAAATTGTCATTTATGGACATATCTTTGATTACTTCTTTTCAATATTTTATCTGGTACAATGAGAAGTTTTAAAATTCTCAACCCTTCACTCATCTATTATTACACCTCGGGAGTATACATGTGTAAGGCTGAACTTCCCATTTTGCAATGCCTCTGCCGTTTTGTCTTAGGTGCAAATTATGACTTCTCAATGCTGATTTCATAATGCAAATTATGACTTCTCAATGCTGATTTAGGCACAACAGACAAGTATGCCAGTATCAGCTGCAACACAAACTGCTGCAGCTGTGCCAGCAGCGTGAGTGAATAACTTCTATCTTATTATTTTTCTGCTAACTAATGATCCCAAGATGTTTAAATATATGGCTGATGTCTTCTGTCTCTGTGTGTGTTGTTTATAGGCCTGCTCCCGCACCTGCTTCGACTCCCGCTCCCGGTCCTGTTTCCACTGCTACTTCTGCACCTGCACCTATGCTCGCACCTGCTGAGTTTGTATCTTTATTCTCTAACCTGTTTGCTCTACTTTGTAAATGTTTCTCTTAGCAGTTAAAGTTTTTCTTGAGGTCAAAAGTTATTACCTAATAACTTGGACAATTTTTTTTTTTTTAACGACATTGTTTGTTGAATCAGGTTGGTGACAGATGTCTATGGCCAAGCAGCATCTAATTTGGTTGCAGGAAATAACTTGGAAGGAGCAATCCAGCAAATTCTTGATATGGGCGGTGGGACCTGGGACAGAGATACTGTTGTTCGTGCTCTTCGGGCTGCTTACAACAATCCAGAGAGAGCTGTTGAATATTTATACTCAGTAAGTAGTAGTCTGGTTGTATGCTTTTAGGTTTATTGCTGGAGAATGGTGGTTAGAAGTTCAACTTAAGCTGACATCTGTTAAATTATTTTTTCAAACGTTAAGGATTATTCTTCGCTCTCTGCATGTAGGGTGTAGAAAATTTAGAATTTGCGAGTCTCAATATTTAGTGCTTGATTACGCACCGTTTATTTTTATAACATATAGCTTGTTGATATCGCCAAATGATTCCATGTTATTAGGACGCATGGTATATCTAGCGTTTAAAAGTTGTACTTTGTATAAAGTTGAGAGTTTTCCTTGGTCTGTACATACTTGATGCATGAGTATTCATTCTAAATTTTACAATACAATGCTAGTTGAAACCTCTGCTTGCTTTTGTATGATTGTGATGCATGGTCTATTTGTTTAGCAATGTTACTTACTGTAAGAAGAGGGGCTGTGATTTGGTGTTGTTCTATTTAATATATCTCATGTTATAGTTGATTGCTTTACATTTATTTAAAAATCAGCATTCCTCTTGCATCGAATAATTCATATTTTGGAGGTCCAGACTACATGTATGCCTTGGGAATTAGGTTTTCATATTATACCCATACTTCTCGGGCAATTTATGTCGCCTCGTCTTTCTTAGTCTCTCCCATTTGCCCGTGTTTCTAACTACTGGGAACTTGGAAGCCATATATTTGCCATTGTGTATTTAACTTTTGCCACTATATCATCTCCCTACATCTCCCCAACTGTTTTGGGATTAAAGCCTCATAGAGCTACTTAGCAACTTGATTGTATGATTAAGAATCCATTAGGTCCTTTCCTTCTGTCATTGAAATCTTCCTCATATGAAAATATATGTTAGGGTATCCCGGAGCAAGCTGAGGCTCCTCCAGTAGCTCGTGCCTCCGGGATTGGCCAAGCAGCAAATCCTCCAGCCCAGCCTCAGCAAGCAGCACAACCAGCTCCGCCGTCTAGTGGACCTAATGCAAATCCTTTAGACCTCTTTCCACAGGTAGTTTTCTCTACATTTATACTTTGGTGTGCTGAAGATGAGCTTAAATGTGTTTTATTGTGTTTTTTCTTTTTTTTGTTGGCTTTCTGATTTATCAAACAAATGTTTTTCTTCTGACTTGTTTCTTTTACAGGGCCTTCCAAATATGGGTTCTGGTGCTGCTGGTGCAGGGACTCTTGATTTCTTGAGGAATAGTCAGCAGGTATTAATCCTTCTGGCTGATGTTTCTGTTTTCTATTTTAGCGGATAGTTCAACCATGTTATACTAAAACATTAATTTGTCTTCAATTTCAGTTCCAAGCCTTGAGAGCTATGGTGCAGGCTAATCCACAGATATTGCAGGTTCCTTTTTGTCTGGATTACTTATTTTTCTCTGTGGTGTGTTTAGTGTAATTTCTTCCTGTATTTACAGCCTATGCTTCAAGAACTGGGGAAGCAAAATCCTCACTTAATGAGGCTTATTCAAGAGCACCAAGCTGACTTTCTACGGCTGATCAATGAACCTGTTGAAGGTGGAGAAGGGTGAGGCTTGTCATTGTAGGTTACATTGTTCTTCTAACTTAGATACTTGTTTGTTGTGCTGATTTGTCCCATTAATTACTTCAGGAATGTACTGGGGCAGCTTGCTGCATCAATGCCACAGGCAGTAACAGTCACACCTGAGGAACGTGAAGCCATAGAACGAGTGGGTTCTTTCATCATAACTACTGTTGTGTATGCTTTGCTTTAATAGATTATGTGGTGAAAATGTTCCTTTCACGATTCTGATGCACCTTAGTAGTTTACTTGGCTTCTTAAATTTTATGAAGTCCTCGATGCAAATGATACATCTGAGTCATGTGACTTCATTTCTTGCATGCCATCACTCATTTCCGACAGTGTTGCAAGACGATATCATTTCTTTGGATCATTTATGCAGTTGTTCATCATCTTTCTTATTTGATTTCAGCTTGAAGCAATGGGTTTTGATCGAGCAATTGTATTGGAGGTGTTCTTTGCCTGCAACAAAAATGAGGAGCTGGCTGCCAACTATCTTTTAGATCACATGCACGAGTTTGAGGAATGATGTAGTAGTGGACATATGGTCAATCCTTCCATCTTATTGTTATTCTTTTCCTTTGTACTCCCTTTTAAGCTTCATTTCTTATCAAGTTTGGAGTTTATGATGCCAAGTTTTAAGACGAGGAGCAAAGGTGTAACATTCCCTCCTCCAGCGTCTCCCATGTTAGGATCTTCATATGCATGCCGTGTGGAATCACTTTTATTGGGTATACTTTTGACACTTTGCATGGACTGCCAATATAATCAGTGCCAAGATTTCTTGTCAATTTAGCGAGCCGTTACAGCTTGTTTGGTTATAAGATGGCTTCGGTCTTCGTGTGGTTGCTGTGATGACCTTGGTTTCATTTCATAGTTCTTGTCCCGAATGCATGTTTGCAAGATTATAAGATTATATTTGATTAACACGTATGGCCTCCTTTCCAAATGGTTAGAGCTCGTTTAAGATTCACTTTACTGCTTTAACGGCACCCGAAATCTCTAAAGAGCCTTTGAATTGCTCATGTGACAGCAAGCTCATATCACTTGTGCCAGACATCATCTGAAAATTGGGTCCGGTGGCCCTCAATCTCCTTTTTCCTATTAATGCTTGAAGTTATTAAATCTTCATAACCCGAATTTGCGTAAGATGCTCCTGCGATTACCGCAGCATTAAACAGTCAGAATGCTGTTTCTTGTTTACGTTCACAGTATTAGCGACAAATGACATACACCCCTATTTAGATGGCTGTAAATTAATATTATTTCTTGGGAAAACTTAATTAACTAATATATTAAAACTAAATATTAAAGTGTGACAATATAAATATTAGAATAAGTTACCATAAATTCAAGCAAAAATAATTACTAAATTGCAAAAGGAACTCTTTAATGGAATTGTAACATAGAAATAGACTAAGGAACTAAATAAAACTAATTAAAAGAATTTTTTGGAAAATACTAATTAAAAGAATTTGATTCCAAATTAGAGGTTACAGAAGTATAAGGACTTAAATAAATGATAAAAACTATCGGGGTTTAAATAAAATAAACAATTAAAAATTGAGGACAAAAGAACTAGTTTTGCCTTACAATTGAGATTTCCTTTATTACCCATAAAAAGCCTGAAGAGTGAAGATTGATGAATAGTACTGATGACAGGCGACGAGTGGCAAGAGGACAGACCTAGAGCGCCAGGAGGAGAGATCAGCAAAGATTGGAGAGATGACAAAGGAGTCGAAGAGAGACAAGTATCATTTAGAGTTTATTTTTTAGTTTTAGTCCTTAAACTTTTAGATCCAAGTGTTGGACTTCCATGTTTCATATTCGTTTGGGTGAACCTAGATGGTTGACGATGACACTTCTATGCCAAGCATTTTGGGTGGGTTACTTTTTCAACTAATCATCTGCAATCTTCGTTCTCAGTCGTTTGCTACTGACCAGTTGCTGCCAATTCATTGATCGGTCGATTTTTATATAAACAAGTTATTAAATGAAATTGAACCGGATAATTAATCGATTCATATTATTTCTGGTTGAATCGGTTAGTCCGATTTAATTTTGAATTTTACTAAGGACGTTTGATATTTGTCTTTAATCGATGTATGAGGCACTACAACAAAGTTGACCTTTGATGAAAAAAAATATATATATAACTAAAGGTACTATATTAGCGATGAGTTAGTTTCATCGCCTCAAACGTTGCGGAATCCTTGTATCGAAACTCACAAGTTAAAAAAATAGAAGTTGAAAAACTTAACCTAATTAACTCGAACCGATCCTTTGACTTCAGGTTAGACCAAATTTGGTTGGATTTGAAATGTTTTGCTATTCATTATTACTTTTTATGTTAAATACAACATATGTTATGTGTTAAGAAGTTAGTCACTCATATTGTTAACATAATGTTATTGTACATATAACAAAGGTAAATAATTAGTAAGATAAAGTTTAAATTGTAGATTAAGAATTATATTATAGTTATTTTTCAAAAAATTATATTATAATTATAGTTATAGATGATTACGATAATTATAAATAATGTAAGTGTAACTACGAGATATATATATATATGTAATTATAGTAAATTGTAATAATAGTTAAAATAACAATATTTAATATTATAAACTCAATTATGAACCACAATTTAGAATTTTAATGAGAAACTAATATATGATTTATAAATTCAAATGACTCATAGCATAAATGAATTGATATTATGGCTCATGCTAAAATTCTTAATAGTTTATGCTAAAGAAGATAACCACTTTGATGTTAAAAGTTTAAAATTTATCAAAATTTCTGATATGTGAATTTCTCATTAACTATTAACACAAATTGTATATTTTCCTATCAATTAAAAATATTTTAAAAATACTCAATTAGATTACATAATACATGTATTAAAATTTTAGGACAAATATACACACTTTATGTCTCACTCATTGAAAGAATCTCCTTTTAAGATTCTTTAGAATCCAATATATCCTACTAAAATCTATATTCGTAAGTTGGATTACATTTGTTACATATAATCATTCATCCATTGAAAATACTTTTGTTCACACTAAAATTAATATGTATCATTGCCATGAAGAAAGAACAACAATAAAAATGAAGAATCTTAAAGAGTAATCTAATTGTTACAACAAATCTTTTAAAACTTTCATAATTTAAGTAGCAATTAACAAAGACTGTAATTTAGGGTCAGTTTGGTTCTACTTTAGTTTTCAATTTTTTGTTTCTATTTTTCTTTTGAAATAAAAACAAAAATTTGTTTGGTTATTAACGTTAATGTAATTGTATTTTTATTACTGATAATAATTACATTTTAGATAAAATTTAAAGATAAATTATTTTTAATTAAATAAACTTATTTAATCTCTTATATAATATTTATTAAAATATTATTAATAAAGTTATGTTATTTTAATAAAATAAATATTTCAAAAATTAAAATTTTATTTATAAATTAATATTTATTGAAATATATTTTAATTATTAAATCAAATTTTATTTGAATATTTATATAATTTAATTGTAAAAATTAAATAATATTAAATTATTCTTAATTTTATTGATAATTAATTTTAATTTGTTAAATATATAAATATAATGTTGAATTAAATTATTCATAATTTTTTTAAAAAATTAAAAAATTAAATAATATATATTTAAATAGTAGTAAATCATATTGTGAAGAAAAACAAAAACAGGAAACAAAAACCAATTTTATGGTTTTTATAATTTTTGAAAACTAGAAGAAATCAAAACTAAAAATAGAAACTAAAAACTCAAACAAACAAGATTTTTTACTGAATTTAAAAACAAAAACTAAAAATAAAAATAAAAATAAACACCCCTTACCTAAAATTTTAAAGAGTATGATTGGCTGAAAATAAAAATATATTAATATACGCAAATACCTCTTGAATGAAACCTATCATTTAGTTTTAAATTATTAGTTAGTATTGTAAAGATAACTATTGTAAATTTAACAATTATTACGAAAGCAAAACAATAATAATAAAATTTAAGAAGATTTCAAGTCTTTCACAAAAATATATACAAAATGGAGATCATAGAAATTGGATTTATAAATGGTTAGAGAAAACACACTTAGGGTTATGTCTTCAATTATTAAGGATATGGTGTGCCAAAGATTTATTGAATGTCCTCTTCTAACTAAATAAATTCCTTAGCATGGAATTGTTCTTTGAGCTTCATCAACTCACAGCCTCTCAAAGGAAGAACACAGTCTCTTTACTATAGCATTTATTTCCACAGTTTACACTATATGGTGGAAAAGTCCTGGACACTTTACCTCCTTTGTTTGCCTTCTAATTCTTTTTCTTTTAGAGGGCATAAATTATGCTTTCAAAAGCTAGTATAGTGATAACTCTATCTCCCTTTGATACGTTCTTAATTGATTCTTTATTTATTTGCTAATGCTAAGTGTTTGATAATTATTTTATACTTAAGATAATTAATTTATTTCATATTTTGATTTAGGTAGAAAATGGAGGTAAAAGAATCAAAACAAGCTTAATTTTCTAGTTCTTGACAATTTAAATATTGTTTTTTTTTTGCCTTAAATTTATTATCCAATCTCCAATTGAGAAGATTCAAGATTCTATAAAAATATTAAAAAGTGATCTACAAATTTTATGTTTTAATTTTTAATAGAATAAGAAAGAATCAATGTTGAAATCTCACTTAAAGCTACTATTTTCATAAGTTTCTATATTAAGCAATTCAACAAATATCAATGGGTTTATTTTGGAACCTTTCAGAGCCTTTAAACACAAAATATGCAGCTGAATAACCACTTTCCTACCTTATTTATGAGTTTTATTTTATTTACTTTTCTAATTGAATAGATTTTGGTAGGATTATTTTAACACATATTTTTCTTAATTTCTTAGAAAACCTTAAGCTATTTAAACCTCTTATTTTCTTATTACGGCGGAGCACACAATCAAAATTCACTTTTTTTTCTCTCTTTTATAAGTATGTTTTCAAGAACTATCAAAGACTAGATCTATCTCTTCTAGTTTAAGGGGATGTTGAAGCCTAAAGCCTCTTTTATGTATTAATCGATTTCTTTTATGGAATTGATTGTGTTATTCTAATACTAGTGTTTATGATTTAAGTTTGTTTGATTTAATTTAGGCTTGCTCAATCATTCATGTGCACATTTGTTACTAGAATTAGGGTTTCAAGCCTTAATTATTTTGTTCTTGATTTGCAAGTGGCAAACTAGTGCACACGTATGTGTACGCCATCAATACAAGCTAGTCATTCCAAAATAGCTTCAATTCTTCTATTTCTTACCCTAATTTTTCCTAAATTCTTCTCCTCCAATAAATTAAGACAATTAAGACTTGAAAAGATACTAGGAACTTTAAGTACCAAAAACCATAAAAGATCTTAAATAAAGAAGAAAAATGCACTAAATATGTGACTAAAAGTAGTCTACTAAACATTTATCAACTTCCCCACACTTAAGCCTTTATTTGTCCTTAGGAAAATTACAATCCAAATCACTAAACTTAAAAACATCCATCCTTTATAAATTATAACTTGTCTATCCACACCTCAAATTATCATATTTTATGATTCAAATTAACATACAATTAGACTCTAGCCATCCTAAAACAAACTTCTATAAACCAATATTAATATCAATTAGATTGACAATCTTTCTAAAGTCAAACGCACAAAATTCCACACCCTTACAATAGATTGACTCAATTCATTCAAAGTGTTTAGGGTGGAAAATATAATAAAACTCTTAAATCAATACAAAAAAGGAATCTTAATCATAAGCTTGCAATAAAAATATATCTGCACTACTAATAAGTAAACTAGAAGCAAAAATTAAAAGGTCTTTAAACAAGGTGTAATAGGATTTAGGTAAAGGTATGAAATGGATAATTAAAACTGTTGGACCAATGGTGGTTGACAAATTAAATTTATGTTTTGATAATAACAAAATGTATAGAATTAGTTAAGAAAATATTTCAGGTGATTTGGAATGAAATAAATCAAGATTGCATCAATCTTAAATGGGCAAGACATAAATCATGGTGAAATCAAGAAGGAAATAATCTTC
>JAOSBK010000003.1:18907122-18922888 GCA_027568895.1 Erythroxylum shatona
TGTAAACAGTAAACTAGTAAAGTATACAGTACAGTTGTATAATATATCAATATGGACTATTTTGCAATTTTTAAAAAATTTAGGGACTATTTTATAAATTTAAAAAATATTCCGAAACGGTACCCGGTACCGACCGATACCGGTACAGTTCCGTTCCAGAACTCAATCCGATACCGAGTCCGGTACGGTATTCATAACATTGCTCATTACCTGACATTTAAAAGGGCATTTTCTGTATTAAAATTTCCATCCCTCAATCAATGGCGTCCATCTGTCTTCTGAAAACCCTAATGCATCCCATGTCTTTTATGCCAAAACTACGTCGTGTTATGTGTATTGTTTTGGATGAAAAAAAAGTTTGGAACAGGATATTTGACAGGATCTGACGTATTCTTTTGTACCTTTCAAATCCTGTTTTCTCTTCCAAAAGAACTCCCCAATTTTACGCAATAAAATATAGAGACGGAAAAGCTCCTCACCCCAGGGTTTTTGCTCGAACTCTTCAAAGGTTCTTGCTCAGCTGTGGCGATTGACAGATTAAGATCGCTGCAAGATACGTCGTCGACGCCGGGGTATGTGAGCTGGGAGGAGTTGAACGTCTGCGGCGAGAGATGGGCGAGGGAGGTGCGCTATTATCTGAGAAGGTTCGATGGCGGATCTAATCTGGCGGTGATTGAAAGAGAGAAGAGCTTGAGGCACATGTGAGTTTATATATGTTGCAGTTGAAAGTTACCCTTAAATAAGAATTTATACATTTCAATATTTCTTTTCATTGCATTTTGTTACGTCATTTCAGATCAAGTTTCTGTATGCTTCCTGATCCTCCTTATCCGTTATGGCTGTATGAAATTTGTATTCTTCGGTGGTTCAGTGTTTTGAATCACTTGCTGTATTATCTATTTGAAAAAAATATTTTCTTGAATATGAGAGGTGGAGAGATTATTGATTGTTTCTCAAAGACTTAACTGTTGATATGCATTTTTATTATTGCTTATTTTTAATTTAGGTTAGATAAACACTACATTCTGTAATACTTTACCTTCCTAATTTCTTAAAAATCTTCAGCAATTCAGGAATTCCTGTCGCAAACGGCTAGGTTATTCAAATTCACTCAATTCTGATTCTAATTTCTTTTTGGGATTGTTATTTAAATTTTCTGTTTTCCTTTTCCTGCATGTAGAGTAATATTTGCTTCTAGATTCGTGGGCCATCTTGCCACTAACATTTTTTATTAATGTTAACTGTGTCTTATTTATCTTTATCACAAGAGTTTCTGATGTGATCTTATTATTAACCAACTGTGATATGGGCTCCAGGAATAGAAAGAACTGCTTGACAGAATCAGATCCATATACTGTCAATATTTACGTGAATTTCTATCATGTCCATGTATATTCTATTTTAAAACCACTGGTCATTAAGAAGTCTGTAGGTGGTAAATTATTTTACTGTTTCCTAAGAATGAATTGTTTCTAAAGATCTGATTCCCAATTGTCTATTTTACAAAAAAAAAAAAAAAATCCTTTTGTACTTTTGGTGTTTGAATGCAGATTCTTTCTCTTTTGGTTGCGATGTAAAGTTAACTTGCATTGGTTTATAAGTTTCTAAAACATATTATTACTTTGTATTGACAAACTATTTAGTACTCAATGTTCTGCAATTATAAATTTTTTTTTCAGGTTCACCAGCATATGTACCATCTTCCCTGGCAGGTCCTTTGGATAGTAGTGATACTTTTGAGCTGGATATTGGAACTTTGGAGGCATGACATCTGTTTTTGATTTAGGATATTTATTTTGCTTATCATTGATCTGTCATGATCTCACTTCTTAGTTCTATCGCAGGATATTCAATTAAAGAAACCTAGTCATTATACCAAGGAATTTTTGTGGTTGGGCTCTCCATGGAATTGCAAAAAAAGGAGAAAGCAATATCAGTCTTTCCGCAGGAATGGTGCTAAAATTTCAGTAAGTGTGTGGTGCGTTTTTTTTCCCTTGCATGTGTAATGGGCGTACCCCCTTCCTTTCTGATCCTTTTCAAATTGTTATCTAATACCTTTCATGCTTTTTGATCTTTTGATTCATGTCAGGTTCATGACTTTGTATATGTTTCAGCTGAGGAGGGAAAAGCCTTGTTGCCTACTTGGAAGACATGTACGAGGAATGTAAAGGGAGCAAGATGGTTGTGGTATGATGGTTTCACAAAATTGATGAGATTGGTTTTAATTTGACTTACAACCCTAATTCCAGAGAGATTTATTTTCTCTTCTCTCCAAGATCTGAGTATTGAATGCATAGATGAAGTGGCAACTGTCCTCAGTCCCCAGCATTATGCCAAGTTCCTACACGAGGCAGTGGATACCAAATTGGATCCATTTGTTTGCTACAAGCAGTTTGAAAATGACTTTGTCAAGACAGGAAATCATTAGGTATATGTACACTGTTTCTCCTTCAAAAAATCAATTTTCTCATCAGGCTGATGATAATCTGCTCATGGCAGCCATTGCCACTGATGCTGGTCTAAGAGGGGTAGAGCCTATTGCCTCTTTGGCAGTTGATGAGGTAAAGCATAATCATATGCACTGTCTTAAAGTTGGTTCTGCAGTTGAGGTGCTCTCTCAAGATAGTGGCATGAGAGGCTGATGGTTAGAGCTTTGATAACAAAGAAGCACAAAAACAAAATGAAGGTTAGATATGAAGATATAAAAGATGCAGCTGATGAAACTAAGAACTTAAGAGGTTTGTTTGTTTATGCCATATTTTGTAATTTATCATTCAGTTGCAGAAAGAGAGATTAATGTGCCCGAAGTCAATTTTGGCCTCTCGCATTGTTGTTCTTGATCATTTTGGAGTTCAAGTTCCTGGAATGAACATCATACGCCCTACTTGTCCACTGGATATTGGCAAAGAGTCTGGCTTAATTGATATCGGGACAGCTGTTCATGTCTGGTGGCGTGATGCTTGGTGGGAACGCATTGTTGTTCAGAAAGAATCTGAAGATAAAATTCTTGTTTATTTCCCAGGTTAGTAAAATTAGCATAGTCTGAAAGTAAATCCTAGCGCCATGCTAAGCCTTCTTATATAGGAGTAAGTGCTGATTTTTTTTCTACTTGAAGTTTTCAGAAGAAAAGCAAAAATCAGTTTTGCAGTACTGACTTGAGACTTTCCCATGAATGGTTGGCGAATGAGTGGAGGCCTATTGAGGAAAGGGAAGATATTGGTAAATCTCAGCTGTTTCGTTTGCATTCAAAGCAGGTTGAAGCCAGCTGTGATAAAAGCAAATTGGTTAGTGCTCCTCATATTACTAAATTGGGGAAAACAGTCCCAGGATGTTCAGATTCATCTTTGGATTCGGGAAATGATAAAAGAAACCACTTGGCATTGTTCCGGGATCTTGCGAAGGATGATTTGCTAGCGCAGTTAAGGCGGATGTCTTCAAGAAAGAGAAAGAAGATTTACTGTGAATTATGGCAATAAGACGAAAAAGATGGAGAATGTGATTAGGAAGTCAACAGGCATCAAGTGCTCGGGAAATATTTGTTGTTCCTATGAAGTTGAAAGTCAAGTATATGGGGGATTCTGTTTTTCATTCTGCTGTTGTGCCATATCAAACAAGCGATAAAAGATTCCATTTCTTTTGTTTTTCTTTTGGGATGTGGAAGTTGTAACGGCCTTTTAGGTACATATGGTGCATTTGCCTTGTGCAACGTTTTGTAGCTGTAGCCCGCTGCTCGATCATCACATTGGGAAGTGTATCATTTGAGTAGACTTGACCTCCCAAGTGCTGTCTTCATTTATGTATTTAACATGTAACAGTAGCCAAACAGGAGCTTTGCCGCTCCTGGCATAAATTTGGGATCATTAAATGCATATGCTTCATATTTTGCACCTTTCAAGGACAGTTGGCCCCACGTAACTTGCATGTATCTCATAGGAAAGTTGATCTTGTACGGTCTCTATATAAATGTTTTCCTATCCTTCATTTTTATTTAATTTGCTTGCTTAGTGCTAATTGCATGAAGATGAATCATATTTTAATCCCATCCAATTCTCAAGTGGAGGGAGGCATATTAGTAAAGCAGCACCTCGCGGCTTTTGTTTTATCAAGTAGAATCAAGTCATTGCCATAGAGACTGTTGATGACAGCTTCTTCCAAGTCTCATTGATCATAAACCGTCTTTTGTTTGTTGCTATAGATTCAATGAATATTCGTCAGGATGTATGAAGGTTATGGGATGAAGGATTCAGAGTCAGCCTGTACATTGGGCTTTGCAGTGGGTGATTATAGATTCCAAGTTAATCTTGCAGCATCATGGTCCGTCAAAGAATACGTAAAAGAGTGTTAAAACACACCATGCATGTAAATTTTGCTTATAGCTTTGCATATTCAATGAATCTTTTTAGGTAGACATGAGGAAAGCAACAAGTCTCTTGTTTTGATTTGGGGCAGCATCAGATTTGCTGAACAATCCAAGTCCTCTAGTTAATATCTTCATTCCGAACCTGTCAATGCTTGACAGTTAATGGAGAAGTAAAGCATACGATGTTCGGTGGTATCAATTCTGCGGAGTTGCAGAAGCCGGCAGCGCCGAGCACGACGCCTATGTGAACTATTAAGGAGGTGTGGTATCTTGGAAGTCTCAGCTTTGTCGGCTCATTGCAGCCAAGCCCTCATTGAAATTGAAATGACCGTTTAATAAGAACTCAAAAAGTTAGACAAAGTGTTTGGTCTTGTAAGCAAGCTATAAAGAATAATTTTAGTGTAGAAAAATTCGAGCACAGCGACATGTGTGGGGCTGCTAGTGAAAATGAAGATCATTTCAACTTGGCAATAAAGACCATTTTCACTTTGCTCTCTATGCTGTCCCATTATGTTTTTATCTTCACTTCTTGCTCTCCAGCACTTGAAGCATCTCAAAAAGATGGGCTAGCTCTATCATCACTACAGCAGTGGCTGTTCATCGATCTTTTTCCTTCTCTCTCTCTTTCTCAACTCAAGATGAGATTGGACTTGTTACCTTACCACTACTCTATACGAAAATTTTCGAGTGTTTAGTCACATAACAAAGATATGGCTCTTGCTAATAAACCCAAAAAGGAGTTATCACGAATTGGATTCAAGAAGTCAAAAAGCATGCTACTTGCTGGAACTAGCCTTGCCTCTATCGAATCCTTATCTATGCCTCTTGTTCGTACTCTCACTGATTATTTGAATTCCGATTATATTTCTGGTCTTATTATGTAACTTCTCATGGATTATTGAGTTTTTGGAGACTAGGTCCAGGAGGTGGTTCTCTCAGCAGATATTCGCTGTGCCCAGTGTCAAAAGAGAATAGCGGAGATTATGTCAAGAATGAATGGTAGGATATCCAATGCTTTGAACAAAGATCATAGATTTCCTCATGTCTTTAAAATTGCACTGCAACAAAACAAGATTTATTTGAAACCACTTACAGCAAGTTCTTCAGATGTGTTGATAGCTAAGCTTCTGTTTTGACATAAATAGAGGGGAACAGTTTCAGGCTTTAAAAGGACCTTGATTCTAGATAGTTTCCTAAAAACAGAAGGTCGCGCTGGTTGTTCGTCAAGCTCTGGATTTGTCAATCAAAATTTCACATTTGAGCTTAAATTTTGACCTTCTATTCTTCCAAAATTCTGAAGTTTCTGTTACCCTTTTCGTTTGTGATTCTCCTGATAAGATGAGCTTGTTAATTAGTGAAGTAAAACGTTGACAGAAGCTGATCCTACCATGTAAAGGGAATTCAAAATAAAGAGAGAACTTTACTAATAATTCAAGGAAAGAAAAATCGCAATGATAAAATGGTGCCTTAAGGATTCAAGCCATTTTTCTGTCTGCTAAATCTCCCCAGTCTAGAATTTCTACTAAAACTAGCACTTTAACTGTTTGTTCATAAATTTTCCAGCTTAATTGTTTAGGTGGAAGGCCAGTCTTTTATCTGTTTTCTACAGTTCACTTACCGCTTTAGAATAAAGGTCTGTGAGGGTATGCTTTATGTTAACCTCCGTGCTATTTCTGAAATGGAACCCATAGCATATGCACTAGTTTGCTGAATTATTTGCAAGTTGGTGTTGGACATTTTTAAACGGTTTCAGGAATTTGGCAGAAAAGCGCTTTTGTTCGATTCATGTTCTTCACATTTTTCTCATTGCACAGAAACGGAGTCAGTACTAGTAAATGTCTTGGAGAAGAAAGTAACTCTGACTTGTACATCACCCGGCCTTAAAGTTACCTCAAGGCAAGTTGCTGCTGTCTACAGAAATCCCCTGCGCAAAATGGCCCTGATAAAGTGGATATTTTGTTGATGATGACATGAGGATTCTCATTTTTCTTTACAAATTCCCTGAGATTTTAGATTAGAAGAGTACATACTTGTAGAAGGATAATAAGACATAACCCTCCATCTGAATTAGCAGGAATAGTAAGTGTAATGGCCTAATGGGGTTTGATAAATCTCAATGAAATGCCTTTGTTGAATGTCCACAGTTTTTCTAAGCTGCACGGCACCCATATTCAAGCCTTCCAAGTGAAATTAGCAGCGATTGAGCAACTATAGAAATCTTGTCATGCCTTAATATCTTGGTCAATTGTTAAGGTAAGCAAACATTAATAGGATTAACATCATTTTGAGTAAGCCACAAATCTTTGGAAAAAAAGAAAGAAATGTTTCCGAATGTGACGTGAAGCATAACATAGCGTAGGACAAGGAACAAGATATGCATATTCCTTTGTCCTTTATGTTAGATAAATGAAGTTTAAAAATGAAGATTCAATGTAAGAAACAAAATTCTTCTTTCAAAGCCTTGGAAGAATCGGATTCCAACCAAGAAGGAACGTGCCAACAAATATTACAAGGAGGAAGCCATGACTTGGTCGACGATTCTTGAACATCCAACCTTTTCCTTCTAACCCTTTTGCTCCTTTAAGCCATCAAATCAGCAAATCATCAAATCCCATAAAATCTATGTCTGTCCACGACTTCTCACCGGAAAAGGCAAGTACAAGCAGCATCTTCATAAGGGTTATTTGAATCTCCCACCTTCATATCCTATATTGTCCCTTGTATAGCTCAGTTCAGAACGACATATACATTACATTTAGAAAATCAAAACTTGACAACTAACAAGGTTCAGCTTTTGATGCACAGTTGCAGACGTGCTGCATGATAATGAGGGTCAACCTTGACTGCAACGCTTGTTGTCGAAAAGCAAGGAAAATCCTTCTCAACATGAAAGGTAAAAGTTTTTCCAATTGTGAGAGACCCTAGGAACTGAATTATTGCCTGGTAATTGGTAAACATTTACAGCCTCTCTGTCTTGTTTCTCGTTGAAGTGGTGGAGGCACAAATGATTGACAAGCAGCAACGTAAGATACTTGTACGAGGGAGATTCAGGCCAGCGGATGTGGCGATAAGATTGGGAAAGAAGATGAATCGCAGAGTTGAAATATTAGAAATTGAACAGGAAGTTGGAGGCAATCATGAACCTTAACCTGAAAGGCCGATCATTGCTGAGTGCTTATGACATAATGCGTATCTCACTGAAATGGCAGTGTAGAAATGAAATACATAATTATTGTTTAGCAGACATGATTTTGATCACCTTAACTTGGCTATGCTAGAGCAATTTGGAAAAGAAAAAGATCTGTTCGGCTTGATTTCAGACACGTAATTGAATCCTTGACTCTGCAACGTAAAACCTTGCTCCAAATTACTATAACTATGCTCAATCATGTCCGGCGCACGATAACTTGCGCAACAAAATAAAACAATGTTTCAGATTAAACAGATCACATAAGGGGCTTCAGAAATCATTTTCAATTCTTTGTGCATTTAATATCTACTTCAACCTACGAAATTGGGAACTTTTAGTTGTCATTGCTAATTTCTTTTAAGAAATATTTATCTATTGCTTTATAACCCTCAATATAACCTTTCTTGCAAGCATCATCACAAAAATAACATCTTTGGAAAACCTTTTACCTTACTCAACAGATATACCTAGATGGTTCTCATCTTTTACTTCCTCACCATACCCAAACAAAGTTATATAATTAGCTACCTGCTACATCTATCATTGTAAACATAACAGCCTTTGCTCTCTTGCAAGTGTTAAAACTCATATCTCCATTTAAATCCTTTGTTAACAACGCTTTTAAAGTCATCATCTTGTAGTAATGAGCTTATATGTGTATGTGGAGTCATACCCCTTTATATATAATAAAGATATTGCCATTTTTTTCTTTGTTTGCAAAAAGTAACCAAAGACAATTTATGTCACATTTATCTCACTTTATTTTTTTCAATTTATTTAAATTCAATTAAAGCTCTTTACTGTTGAGTACTTCATAACAACCTTTTTAAATTGTTTTATATTCTTAAGTTTCAAAACTACTCCTATATTAGAATGGTGCATTATAGATCATAATATATAATTTTACATCTTTCCTTTAAAAAACTATCTACATCATCATCTTTAGAACCTGTTACATACTCACTATGATCATCATTATTAAGATATTCACTTTCTTTACTGGAAACATGATCATCCTTTTCACTTTCATGGTTATGCCCATCATCTTCATCCTTTTTAATGTCATTCTAGTCTCTTCATTCATTAATAACAATATCATCTTCCTTCATTTTCTTATAATTTCTATTTTTTGTTTTGCTCTAATAACGTATGATTCATGATCATCTCTACCACTTTCCTGCTTAAATGCCCTTTAATTTGCTGGTTTTATAATATCTCCAACTTATTTTGAATAGCCGCCACATCACCTGCATTAACCTTAACAACCCATACACTCCTACCCATATATAAGATGCATCAACCTTAATATTACCTACACCACCATTACCTTTAGTTCTAATAACCACCACACAACCATCACCAATATTTCCAGCTCCAATTATATATATATGGACACATGAACTAATAATAGAATTAACAAAAAATTCTATGACAAGATTCATCATCTTTCAATAATATAATTTTCTCTTTGTTTGTTGTTTTATCATCATCGTCATTCACTCTCAATACTATAAGTTAATGTTTTGAGTAAATTGCATCTTCTTTTTCACCATTCTCTATAGCAATGTTAAAATAATTTATATCTTTCATAACGTCTCCCATTTGTGATGCTACGTTAGGATTATATGCACCCTCAAGATATATTTCCACTCTCTCATAGGATGAAATAATATATATGATTACATTATTTTCATCTTTTTTTCTTATTTCAACTAACCTATCTTCCAACTTGTCTTAACTAGTTTCCTTATAGTATACTTTATCTAATATATCATATCAATTGCATTTTGTAGCGTCTATAATAGCAAACCAATAAGTCTTATCCAAGTCTTACCTTCTATTAATATTTTGTTCTCACAAGAAAAAACCAAGAAATCTTTCCTGAAAAAAGTTCCCATAATAAATTAAAGTACTTATTTTATTGGCATCCATATTTTACACGAACTAACAAATATGGCATATGGTCCCTTATGTAATTACTTTATATATTCACATCAATTTTGATTAACAAAAAAAACCAACAAATCAAAACTAATACTTAACTCCAACAACATATAAAAAGTATACGCATCTTTAAATGTGTTTAAATTCATCACCTACGCTTCCTCTAGTTCTTAAACCAATTAACATCTACCCACACCACCTCATAGTCAAACCATAAAAATAGGGTTCATAAATGATGGCATACACTATAAATGTTTTATAGAATTATCCATATGCTACACAAACCAATAAACAAGACATATGGTCCATTACACTTTGTTACCACAAATATATGTGGTCCTTTATACAAGTACTTTATATGCTTACATATTAATACGAATTAACAAAAACCAATTCTTCTTATTAAGTTCTTACTTCCATGAGCCATTTCTTCTTTTTGATTCTTTGAATTTCATTTTTATGTGAGAAGAGATGTAATGAGTTCCTCCATTGATATTACATTTGAGCCATCTTGACTTCCTAAGTCATTGGAATAGATTAAAGTAACTGTTTAAAACCATTGGAATAGATTAAAGTAACTGTTTAAAACCATTTGAACATTGAAATATGTCTTTCCTAGCCTTTCAAAGCATTAGTAATGTCAATAAATCTAGTGTACACGATATAAATGATTTCATCATGTTCTACTTAAAACAATTCATGTTGATGAGTTAGCATGTCCACTTTACTCTCCTTAAATTAATGTACCCTCATGTGTAGCTTCTAATTTATTCCAAATTTTATGAGTTGTTTCACACATAAATACTATTAAATTTATTTTGTCCTAATGTAAAAAAATAAAATATAAATAGCCTTGCTATTTAAGGAAATTAGTCTCTTATTTTGGGAATCCCATTTTTCTTTTAGTTTGAAAACTTTTCTGCCATCTATAACTTCAATAGGAATGAGTGAACCACTTGAAAAATTTTTTCCTATTTCAATATTTTCAACCATCAAGAAGAATTTTATTCTAAGTTTTTAATAAAAAATAATTATTTCCATTAGATAAAGAAATCCTAATAATATTTTGGCCCTCTTGGCTAGGTGAAGATGTAGATGCACATAAATATTCCATAAAGATATTTTCTCAAATTTTCATTTGAAATCATAAAAAAGAGACTCACTATAATACCACTTGTTAGTCCTTAATGACATTCAAGAGGAAGGTGAATTGAACATTAGTAAATTTAAGAAAATCTTTTACAACTTAATAAAGAACCTTGATTGATTTAAATTGAATGATAAAATACAATGAAATTTTAATTAAACTCAATCCATCGACCACGAATAAGGTAAAAAGTGTATGGATAACAAGTTGTAAACCAATTTTATAGTGTTTTAGTAAAAATCATATATATATATATATCCACTTTACAAGTCTCTTTTGGGAGTCCATTAAACTCTACTTTCAACTAAATAAAGATGAACCTCCTAATAATAATCTTTACTAAGGTAAAGAAAAATTATTGTATAATCTTCCTTGTAGGTGAAGGATAACCTCAATACTTCTTGAATCAACTAAGTATAAGAAAAATAGCCCAAAAAATATAACTTGAATAATCCATGTTTGGTCACTTTAATGCTCAAGGGCTCTCACTCACTTTAAAATCAATGAATGAATGAATTCTGGTAAATGTTCGAAAGATCTTATCAATGTATTATTGTAACTCACAAATTCATAAACATGTCCATTAGTCAAACACCCAAGATCGATGTTTCATATTAGTCTACCAATGCATCGATTAATATCACATACGAACTCGTGGTGTTTTTTTTTTTCACTTTTCCTTATACATTAATCAACCAAACCTAGGCATTAGTCATCAATGTATATAGAAACAATATATTGGTTGACTAATGTGTCTGAAAACATGATTATACAATTTTTTAAAGTTCTTTCAAAGATAAAACCACATTTCTTTGATTAATACATTTATATAAGTGATTGAAATGACGATTGGTGTATATGTACTCTAAATTTGTTTTTGAGTAATACGTTATGTACTGTTGACAAATACATAACATTGGGCATCTTAAATATATATTAGTCGCACAAATCATTTGCTGAATAAAAATCTGGAAATATAAAGTGGAGATGTCAGATATTTTGATGTGATAAATCTATGAATGAAAACTGAAACTCTCTTGTATATTTTGTGGTAAATTTAGGATATATATTATCTAATTTAATATGTTGATTAAATAAACATTAAGAAGTTAATCATATCTAAAAGATTTATAAGGAAAAATACATTGTTTTTTTTGGAGAAATATGAATTTTTTAATCTTGTAAATACTTATGTTCATGGAAGATTAAAAATTTGTTTTTCTTCTAAATAAATCATAAATTTTGACAAATCAGTGACGAAAATGAAGCTGAACTGAAGGCTAAGAGTGTAGCAGAACTGGAGAGTTTATCCCCTACGAATTCGGATTCTACAGAAGATGGATTCTGAGAATCATGATTATAGTCGTTCGGTTTATAAGATTGGGAACTTGTCTACGCTGGGGGCTCAATCCAAACTAAGCTGCTGGTATTGTTTTCCCCTTTTCCTGCTGGAAAACTGTATACATGAACAAGTGTTTAAACAAAATTTTTCTTTTTTGGAAATTAAATGAAAATTAAAGAAGATGATTATTATTGCTAGTGTTTAAAGAAGTTTTTGCAGCCAAAGGAGATGCTTTTCGTTATCATTTTCTGAAGATGACAGATGGAAATGAGCAAGAAAGATCATCACCAGAAGGGAAACGATTAGTGCCTTGAGCAAAATGTTGCAGCTTCTCTTATGGTTCATCAGTTCTTGCGTGGAATCATTAATTATGACGACGAGTAGACAAAACTGTAAAAAAGGAACTTACAAATCCCAATTACATTAGTTGCAGACTTGACAAGGAAATTTTCATCATATGCAATTGCTACTTCGCCGGCCCTGGAAATATTAAATTGCTTCCAATGTAATCTTCATCAGAACAATTAGTGTAAACTGGATTTAAACGACGCAGCTTTAGTGGGAGGATTGAATGCTATTCACAACGCTGCCGTTTAGGAAAGGCTCTGTTGTTCAAAACTGAACCACTAGCCTAAGCTTAAGCTGGGCACAGGATGGCTGTTCCGTTTCCGTGTGTCACCCTGTGCCCACCCCATCCATCCATCCATCAGGTGAATCGATCCCGCTTAAGCTAGTGAAGAAAATGAGTATAGCACAAGCGACATCAACTCCTGCTGTGCTCTGCACCAGCTACTGCATTCAATCAAGACCCTCCGTCAGAAGGCCCATAATCTTGCGTCAGAATGTGTCCTACAAGATCAATACCATCATTTGCCACGCTAGTCGCCGTAAATTCACCACCAACATCGGCGTCTCATCGGATCAGAACAGTACAAATAAAGTGATTCAGACGGCACTTTGGATAGCTGAGGGAATTTACGTTGCCTGGCTCTTTCTACTTCCATATGCTCCTGTGAGTTCCCTTCAAATCAATTATGTTGTTTATCTTCCAAGGATAAAGATACTAGTGGTGGCTGTGATTGATTGATTGGTATTTGTGAAAAGGGTGATCCAGTTTGGGCTATCAGTTCAGAGACTCTGAATTCTCTCATTTCCCTTTCTCTTAATTTTTTCTTCATCTTGCCGTTCTCCAATTCTGGTATGCCTCCAAACTGCCTCTGGTGTTGTTTTAGATAATATCACTATTGTTCTTCCACTTGATTCGTTTTCGACAGAGTAGTGGGAATCCATTTCCTGGAAGCTCCAGTTCTTCACCCAGTAAGACCTTAACTTTCTTTTAGTCAATTATAGAAACCTTTCTTGACAGGCATGCGCTTATCTCATCAGGTCTCCGAAGGATTGTTCAACTTTGTTATTGGGTGGACCTTCATGTTTGCCCCTTTGCTCTTCACAGATTGTAAGAGGGACAGATATAAGTGGTCATTGGACATTCTATGGGGTGCCCAGATGTTCCTCACTAATAGTATACCCCTTGTCTTGTTTACTGATTCAATGAAATTTATGGCCTTGTAATGGGTTTCTAGTAGGAGCATGATAAATTCTATACAAATAAATAAATAAAAGGAGGGATGTAAATTTTTAACATCTCTTTGTGTGGGAGCCCACGTATAGTCTAACTGTAATGCTCTTCTTCCACTTATTGCCAGCATTCTTGATACCTTATATGGCTATCCGACTGAATGAAGCTGATATGGACGATACTCCAACCAAGCCTTCTCCACTGGCCACTGTGATGACTAATGGCGCATGGATTTGTGGGCTAATCGGCGGGGTTGTCTGTTTGATATCTGTTTTGTGGGCTCTTTTCGGTCGAATAGATGGTGGTTTTGGGAACATATCAGACAGATGGGAGTTCCTGCTTAGTTATTTAGGATCAGAGAGGCTAGCTTATGCCTTCATTTGGGATATAGGTTTTTACATAGTGTTCCAGCCTTGGCTGATTGGTGACAATTTGCATATTGTTGAGAAAAGCAAGGTTGATATTGTGAATTACCTTAGATTTGTGCCAGTGATTGGCTTGGTAGCCTATCTTTTTTGTTTGAACCCAAATTCACCTCGTGATCAGAATTAGATGCGACGGGCAGTATTTTGGATTCTGTTGTATCAGCATTGTATTCCTTTTGATGGATCTATATAAATTATCAACCTGTCTGCAAATTTCTTTCATGATTTTATTGCAGTTGCCTCTATAAATGGCTTCCCTATGGCCTCTGAACCCATTGAGACAGATGTGCAAGAAACTTTCTCCATTCCATACAGTGAAGTATATCTATTGCTATTTGGATCTCCACCAAAAGTCTTTCCAAACCAGCTAACAACGGTTAACATATTACAGCCATTGTACTGTTGATAAATGAATATGGATGCAACAGAAAAATAAAATTTATATGAGTTCTTATCGGATTACAATAATTGAATAATTTGAAAATATGAATAAAAAATAAAAGAGTCGTACATGATTTGAAATTTTTCCTTGAATTTTTTGCAAAACATTTTTGAAGTGTCAACCACAAACTATTTATTCGTCCAGTCTCTTATGATATCCACATAGCAGAAAAAAAGAAACTCAACATTTTGATAGGAAATTAACAAGAGTGCTAGCTCCCTTAGACTAAATTTCTATATATAGAAAAAAAGCTTTAGGATTTTATTTTTATTAAAATTAAATATTTCAATTATAATTAAAGTCAAAATATAATTATAATTTAATTTAATTTTAATAAAACCAAATCCCTCATATTTGGTTCTTAAAATTTCTTAAACTTCACAATTAAGTCTAACTTAATTGAAATTAATTTTTCTTTTTTTAACAACTCTTTAAATGTGACTCGTTAAGTTCCAATATGTTAATAATAATTGTAAATTATAATTTTAATTCATATTAAAATTACATAAATTAAATCTTCTTTTAATTTATCTTTAATTATCTAATTAAATAATTTATAATTATATATTAAGATTGATGTTTATCGATATGTCATGACCACCAAATATTTAAGAATGTCAAAGTGATTTGACTTAACTTATCCTTATATGGTTAAGATATATTATTTAATCCTTTCACCATCTAATGTTCTAACTGGTCATAGTACGGATATGGTGTCACTCTTTTAAATTCAATCATGTTTGCTCTTGTTAATTAGTAATTACTTTATAATTGATATTTGAAAATATATTTTCAAATGTCAATTCACACTGAATAGAAAAATTCCTTAAATCACTACTAATCAAGAAAAATAGAACATTCTCTTTAATTAATTGACTGAAGAATCTTTTATTAACTTACTCAACTATCGCCATATGGTTCAACTTTATCCAAGTACTATCGACTAAGCTACGTTAAATAGGATAGGTCATAAGTAACTTTAAAATATAGTTATTCCCACATGAGATGCCTTGGTAATCTCAAGTCTAAGGATCGATTATACAATTATCATAATAAGAAAATCCACATACATATAAATAATATCCATTTGGAATTATCATAATTCGATTAGTTCAATGAACCTATTCTCAAATAAGCACCCATAAGTTTTTTAAATATTTTCATATTTTGATTTACGAGATCAATTATTTTTTTATAAAAAAATTTAATGTGTGCTAGTTTTACCGTTTCATCAATATCTCATCTTAATGAAACTGTAACTGTAACACCCCACTCCCGCATGACCCGAACCCGACATCGATGGTGATATCCGAGTCCGTGCCCTGTGAGAGTGGCGT
>JAOSBK010000003.1:18926101-18939698 GCA_027568895.1 Erythroxylum shatona
TGAGGAATTCCTCCCTCGTGAGAGGCGCGTCCAGATGTCACGTAGGACGTCGGGCACGTGTCTCACCAGGGAGGGGTTCCAACAAATATATATTACTGGAAAAAGTTTGGTGAATGTATAGATCTAGCTTGTTGAAATTCTAGATTTAAAGTAACAATTGTATGTGTTTTATAAGAGCCTTTTGATCATGAAAATGTTCAAGTATAAGTGTAAAGTATGGTTGATGAGTTTAGATTAAATCAAGTTAATTTAAAAGGTATAAACTTGATTGCAAAATGGTAGTATACAAAATATGATGTTTGAATGGTCAAGATTTATGAATAGTTACATACCCGAAAAGGTCAATTGAGCATGTGTTAAATATGATACATATATATGTGCATGATTGACCATTCATATGATTGATCAACTTGGTAATGTGTGAATTATATGTGTGTATTGCATGACTAAAGAATCACAAATTGATCGTCAGCTTCCAGACATTGTCAGGTCATCAAAACAATAACTTATCTGGAACGTACTGTGAGTTAACCTAAATGTTTTCTCACTATGACTGAATTGTTTCGATTAACTTTTAGATATTAAACTTCAAGGATATGATTATGATAATTCTGGGCATTGATGGTTTGAGGAGTTTGATATTTGGGATTATATTGGAAGTGCTTTTTAATTGTATGTGAATAAGAAAAATGTGTACTTAACTGAATGTTGAATGCCAGACTCAGATCTGATGAATGTGATAAATAACTGTGCAGATTGAATGAAAGTTGTTGACAGCATATTAATTATGTGACTTGATGCATTCCATCACATTGTTATACATGATCAGATAAATGAGTTATGAGTAACTAGTGTGAAAAAGAGCTTAAAGCTCATAAATGTGCACAAAGAGCCACAAGCTCAGTTATTAGTGAGCCTGATATCTACAATAGATACAAGACAGAATATGAAATGAGTCCGGTATCTACAATGAATGCGGGACAGCAAATAGGCACTCGGTTACAAAAAAGTAAAAATGAAAGTGGAGTCACATGTGCATTTGCATTTTTATATATATCTTTACATGTATCATGTGAATGATTGCAAAGAATTACTGAATTGTGTTGATATGGTGATATGCAATGTTGTGTATATGTTGATGATATGAATGATTGAGATAAATGATTGGATTATTATGAAATGATTATATGAAATGTTTGTAGTTCATGATGTATTATTCAAATATGATGTATATTATGATCTAATATTGAATATTGAATGATGAGATACATATGCTAAATTAGGAAATACACTTGTGAATTTAGTTTATACTTGTGCTATTTGTGTTCTGACTTGAGTGAGTACATAGATGATGGTTCATTCACTGAGTTCGCAAACTCATCAAAATTACAACGTTGATTTTCAGGTACAAGGGAGACCTAGCTTCTAATGTGATATAATAGAAGTCTAGTACTATCAATTTTGGAAATAAGAATAGCTCAAAGGTCTGGTCAACTGATACTTGCGGAGTCTAGATTGAATACTTTTGTTTTGTTTCTCCTTTCATGTTGAACTTTTTGTATGGAACTTTAGACTCCTAAATCTTATATTATGTATAAACATGGATTATGAAATGTAATGACAATGTAAGTAAGTTTCATTTTGTGAATGAAATGAGGAGTTTTGGTTTTTGAAAATACTTATGTTCTGTATGATGCCATAATATGTTAATGTGATTGCTCTAACATATCATTTTCATGGGGTATGTTCTCGAATGTCCTCTGGATTTTTGGGCATATGCTCTATGGTAATGGTGTGTTACATGGATGATTTGATCTTGTACCATAGACTCAAGGATTAACATTTTTGTTTCATCATACATTACCAATATTCTCCCATTAGGATGTGCATTATATTTATGTATTATTTTTCATTAGTTTGGCAAAAAAAATTTGTACATCACAGTTATATTGTTAGTGACTTTAAAATGCCTAGTAGAATAGTCTTTTTTTAGATGAACTCCTTTAACAAAATTTTTTTCTAAAAGGAATCGAGACCCTAACATTTTAGGTTGAGATGATTATGAGTTTAAGCCCTCAGATAGGGACATTTTCTTCCACTAGAAGTTATGAAAGCAATTCCCTTATTTACGAGATTGTTAGTGCATTTAAGTACCTTAATAGGAATGCTTATAGAGCTGTTCTTTGTTGCTACTTCTTGACTATTTCTATCTGTTTGGCACTCCTTATTTGATTCTTTAGTGAATTTTCCATTAGGAATTGATTCCAGATGCTGACCATTGTTGTTAGCCTCCAATTGACTAACATTGATTTCCTATTAAGTTGTTATAGCCTTAATTTGATGATGTATATTGCTTGCTTCTACTAAGTCTTGGGAGAAACTACATTTGAATATTTTTCCTGTGGCTCTCCAGGTTTTCTTCGGTGACATAAAAGGAAGCTTCTATGCTTAGGATACTTTTACTACATCTCCAACTAGCTCAAGGTTCTCCTTCAACCTAAGGATGGGTATCTCCTTTGGTAAATACTTCATAACATCAACCACAACACACACTCTAGCATAATTTATTATGTTTGTTTCGGCTATGGCTTAGTCCGTACAGATAGATCTGCCAAGAAAGCTTTCCAAGTGACTAAGCTAGTTGTTGTCTAGTATTCCAAAGTATTTTATGGATGATCATCCATATAAGTACATTAGATTGCTTGATCTCTTCACAATTAATTCCTAGCCTCTAATTTTGTAGTAGTAAAGGCTTATTATACACATGCCAAGGGCCATATTTTAGGATTTTTTAGCAGCTGAGTTTCTATGAAATTCGAAGAAGATGTCTTAATCAATTACAAGGATGTCTTTTAATCCTAATGACTTCTAGTTGCTCATCGCCCGTTCTTTCAAGGTGGGGAACGAGATCATTTTGTCCAGAAAGAAACCTATCAATGTTGCACTCCAAAGATCAACTTTTTATAGAAACTAATGGATGTGATACTATTTAAGTATTTTCAAGATTGCTTGAGGACATTAAGATATTTTTATATCTGGATTTAAATCACCAATGAATTGAGATTATGATTTTCTTATGCTTTTTGTAGGTTCATAGTTGTTAACTCCACAAGCAGTGTTAGGGAGGGGAATAGGCAAGGTGGGAGGTAAAGATAGAGAGGCTATCAAAGTGGATGAAGGATCATATGGGAATAAGAACTTGGAGCACTCACCAGGGTCTAGAGAAGAGGAAATTTTTTGAGGTTGATTCTTGAAGAGCAAATAAGGAAAATCCTCTAGTGGACACTGCTCAAGGTCTATAACCTTCCTCGCAAGATCCATATTAGAGTACTGAATAAAGAAGCTTCCTAAAGTTAGTTACTAAAAACAATAACTTGTGTTGGAGGGAAATAGAAAGCATTAAAGGCACTTAGTAAGGTTTAGAACAAGATAAGATGAACACAAGAAGGGGAACCTATTCAAAAGTAATACAAAATAAAATACAAAAGGTGAGAGCAGCAAAAGATAGATGAAAGCTAGTAGATTATGTGAGAAGGAGGGATAGGGAGGAGACAATGGTTAAAAGTAGAGGAAGGAGATATATGTTTGCCAGTGTTAACACTAGTTTGAGTGCACTAAACTCTGCGAAATTCCATGAAAGATTTCACTGTAACACTAAGATGATCCCGTATTGGATCATAATAATTGAATGACTAAAAAACATGGGTCATAAAATAAAGAAATCGTATTTGATTTGAAATTCCTGTTGAAACCTTTTTCGAGGTGTCAATTACGAGTTATTCATGTGCCTAGTCTATAACGGTATAACAAAGTAGTTGAAAAAAAAGCTCAATTGTTTGAAAGAGAATTAGTAGTAGTGCTAACTCCCTTAAGTGAATTTCTTATATATAGGGAAAAAAAAACTTTAGTGCTTTATTTTAATTAAAATTAAATACTTTAATTATAATTAAAGTCAAACTCTAATTATAATTATAATTTAATAATAAAATCAAATATCATCATTGGAGTTTCTTAAACTTCGCAATTAAGTCCAACTTAATTGAAATTGATCTTTCTCTTTTTAACTTTTCTTTATATGTGACACATTAGGTTCTTAATATATTAGCAATGATCATAAATTATAATTCATAATTAAAATTAGATAAATTAAAGCTTCTTTTAATTTATCCTTAATTAAACAATTTATAATTATAGATCAAGATTAACATCTAGTAACATGTCATGACCATTCAAATATTAGGAATGTGAAATTGATTTGACTTAACCCGTTCATATATGGTTATAATGTATAATTTAATCATTTTGTCATCTAATGTTCTAATTGGATACAATATGGATATAATGTCTATTCTTTTAAATCAAATTAAACAATTTGTAATCATATATCAAGATTGATGTCTAATATATCACGACCATCTGAATATTTGAAAAGCTAAAGTGGTTTGACTTAACATGTCTATGCATAATTATGATACATAATTTAATCCTTTTCTCATTCAATATTCTAATTGGACAGAATATGTATATAATGTCTACTTTTTTATATCCAATCATGTTTCTTCTTGCTAATTAGTAATTAATTTATAATTAATATTTGAAAACACCTTTCAAATGTCAATTAATTCTAGCTAGAGAATTATTAAAATTACAATTAATCAAGAATAATAGAATATTCTCTCTAATTACTTTAAAGTGATGATTTTTTTTAATTGACTTGCTCAACTATCTCTATAAGATTTAGGAGGTGCTTAGTTGATGAGTTTGGGAAGGGATTAATGGTAAGAAATGAAAAATGAGTAGTTAATTATTGATTATCATTATAAGGACAATAGTTTGATATCCCATTTTGAAGAATTCTCCATACCCTTCATTTAGTAAAGAAATGAAACTCATTCCTTAGTAATAGCTCTTTTTTTTAATCTTTTTAATATTAATTAATTAAATACAATTAATTAATTAAAATATAATTAATTACAATATTTTAATTAATTAATATATTGTAATTAATTAATTAAAATATAATAAATTTTTATTTCTTAATTTTTTAACAAATCAACCCATAATGGTAATCATTCCTTCCTCTTAAACAATTATCATAATTATAATAATAATATCTATTATCATTCTTCAGTATATTCATTCTCATTCCTATTAGCATTCCTCCATGCGAACTAACTGTCCTCTTATACTCTATCTAAGTACTATAGATTGAACTATTCTAAATAGAATAAATCATGCGTAATATCAAAATATAGTAATTCTCACATAAAATACGATGGTAATATCAAATTTAACGATTAATTATACAACCATCGTAATGAAAAAATCTACAAACACATAAGTAATATTTCATTTGAGTTCCTCATAATTGAGTCAGTTCAGTGAACTTTTTCTCTAATGAATACCAATAAATTTATTTACATGTTGAATCTCATAATTATAATATTATTGTAATTTTAATTATGCAGTAATTATTTTAGAAATTTTATCTTTAGTATTAAAAATCAAATATAATTAATAAAATAAATAAATATTTTTATTAATTAAAATAATAATATTACTACAAGGGTATAAACTAATCATGGATCTCACTAATTAATTCCAAAATCACGGACAAGCAAGGCATATGCTCCGATCCTTGTTGAATACATACAAGCACGGCCAACAAGTAGCAAAACAGGTTCAATAAGCAGATACCGTGGCAAATCTGCAGAAACGCGACACAACAAATGAAAATTAAGCCAAGGATGAAGATACAAAACAATTCAAGCACCAAAACCCAGTACTTAGAATCATACTAAAACTAAGATCTTGGACCAATCCACAACTATTTATCCCAAAGGAAAACCCAGTCTCAAAAACCGTTGGAATCATGAAGAGGTAATACCACCACTTTGCTGCCACAAATTGATGATATCAGTAGCCTGATTAAGAAGTTGTTGAAGATTAATTCAAATTTGAAGTTGTTTAAATTCCTTTAGAATAAGTCTTAAAATAAATATTAGATTATCTTTTATCTTATCTTATTAGCTAGATTTTGTAGCTAAAAATTTTATTTAATTGTTGGTATTTTTATCTATATAAGATAATTAAGTTCAATAATAAAATGTGTGTTTTGATTTTGTTCAATCTTCATCTTAGCTCATCTCCTTTTATCTTCTTTATCTTCAAAATTTCAACAGAAGTATGATCATCTTTTTCTGAGAAATCCATGGCTTACTCTCTATAGTAGCTTTGAGCTCTTCCCAAGCGTCTTTTCTCGGCCAAAAGAAGTACGGACTTAAAGGTACAGAGCCATGTCCTGGTATCACCTGATCAAGAGCTAGCCCAATGTTCTTCTCCATCCATATGAACTTCAATACCAGTCTTGGCTTCTCCACTTTCTTCACTGTAACCTCAGTTGTCTGCAAAAGCCCAAGAAGCTCCGTAACCGAAACACTGTACAAAACAAATAAGAATGTTAGAGGATTTAATGTCCACGGACCTCAGTTTCTTCATCGTAGATGGGTTGGTCAGCTTCCATGGATGATGGTGAGTTAGATTCGGATGTAAGAGTTGCAGGCACTGCAAAAGGAGGGAGTCCCTGATTTCTGGGAAGGAGCTTGTTTCTGTGCTGAAAACTGGATTGAGGAATCAAATTGAGCTTGGAAGAGATGGAAAAAGAGGTATGGAAACATTTGAGTGTGGGATTTTGAAAACAGATTACGGGGAATGTTAAGAAATTGTTGATAGTTGATGGAAATATTGTCATTGTTTTGTGGGCAGAGAGTAAGACTTTCTAGAGCGTAATAGTGTCGGTACTGTACTCGCTCGCCTGCCTAGTTTTGGATAAGGCATTGGAGGGCCTTCTAAGGGAACGCAAAAATTTGGGGTGAAAGAGGTGATATAGTTATAATTAATAGAAGTTCACTGGGCCTATGATTTTAGGTCCATGGTCATCTTTCTCCATTGGACTGGACCTTTCTACTGTAACTTCTCTAACGATGTTCAGTTCTTTGGGTGCAATCATGGCGGTCTTTATAAGTTGGAAGTTCTGTTGAAAACTAAATTTCACAAGCTTTCTTGCCTCTTCTCGTTTATGAGTAGCTTGAATTACTAACTAAATCACTAATAGTTATATCTGAATGTATGTCTGCTGAAGTGTTTGAATTCAATTCCTTTCATGTACTTTATTTTCGATTCAACACATACCCCACTCCACCTTCCTCTGAAGTATATTTTTAACTATAAATACAATATTTCCATTCTTTCTTAAAAGTTTTTGGCAAATGCATCTTAGCCGGTAAGATTAATGTCACTTGATGAAACTTTTGATGAATGAAGTGTTGAAAGTATTTGCTCAAATGGGTTCTAATTAGTTCTTCGATATCCTAACTTTTAGGAAATATTATGACATTTGTTATGTTGTTAGATTTCAAATATTTTCCTGGAAAATTTTCTTAATTGAATAAGATTATGAACTTAAAAATTGAACATTTTATTAAAATTTAAAAAGTGATTTAATCCGTAATAACAGTCCTATAATTGATCTAATTAAAGGGTATCAAAGTCATGAGTCCAATTCATATTATAGAACTTATCATTATGAGCCATAAAGGATAATTATGCTTATGATATAAAATCTAATAAATATTTCATATAAAGAGTTCAAGTTCCTACTACTACCTAACATAAATATAATTAAGAAAGTTTAGATTTGTTAGGAGTTTGATGGTTATTAAAAAAATTTTGGTTGGTGTCACATTGGTCAACTAATATATTGACTAGCATGTTTTTTCTTCCTTTTAAAAGAGAATGATCGATCACACATATATTGGCTAATTAATCTAATAAAAATTTTAATGTTAGTCTCTCAAGTTCTTATATTGGTTTACCAAACTTTTTAAAATAAAATTTCTTAAGCTCTTTTAAACATCAAAACATATTATGTTGACATAAATTTGATTTAAAACTATTTTGAAAATTCTGCAAAATTTGTTTGAAAATCAAGAGGATTTCTTTAAAGATCAAAATAATATTCCTCTTAATTGAAAGGATTTTTGTATTATGTCCTATATAAAAATGATCATGCATTGATCGAGTCTCTAATTCATCAAAATGACCAAGATAAGATTGTAAGGATTATAATGATTTATTTAAATCTTAATGTGCTTGATTCTTCCAAATTCTTGGATCTTCACTTGAGTTTTATATATACTCCACTTTACTCATTTTCTTCTTTCTTTGATTGCTCAACGATGAACATCGACTTCTTTACACACTTTACCCTTCTATTTAACTTAATCTTTCACATTTTAACTTACCAATATCACTAAGGTAAAAGTATTAATAGTAACATATTTATTATCAAAATTATGGGTTAGAACATCACTGGGTCCAATTGTAAATTCACCTCTTTTTCTTCGTTTTATTTTATTCTAACTTCCTTTTTTAAAAATTTAGAAATAAAATTATATTTTAAGACGTTATATCATTATTTTAGGCTTTGTCCTTAACTTTAAGCCCTATAAATCATCACTAACTTTAAGCCCTATAAATCATCACTAAGCACCTTCATTATTTCATTTTAAACTCTAGTTTTTTTTAAAGAATGTAAATATGAATTCAACCTTAAAAGGAAAATTTTTTTACAAAAAGGCTATTAGAGACTAGCTAATTTACAATCTTACTTTACACCAACTAGGCATGGTTATATGGCTTAAACTAGCTTAAAACCAACGTCCATATAGATAACTTCATAGGTAACATTTTGGAAAATGTTCTAATTTAGGGTGATGAGGGAGCAATAATTATGCTATATAGGAAAATATGAGTCCTGACTTTGTGGCACAACAAGCTAAAATAGACTTCATTACTCATACTTTGATTCATGAATACAATTTTGTTTCTTTCATCCCAAAAATTGGTTGCTAAATAGGACAAAGCAACCTTATACACCTATCCATCTCTTCTTTTATAGGTTTCAACATGACACTCCATTCCATTATGTCATACCAGTTGTGAGGGACATTAGTAAGGTTGCAAAGTTTCATAATTTCATTTCAAGAAGGACTGGTTTAATGACACTGAAAGAGCATATGGTTAATAGTTTCTAAGGAGGTTTTTCATAGTATGCACTAATTTGGATGATGTGAAAATCTTCCTATCATGTCTAATATAGGGAGATTCCCTCTTACTGCTATTCATAGAGTATGACAGGCTCAGGGTAGCAAGTGTTTACCCTATATGAGTTTGTACCACATTATATTTGGACTTATTTCATTGAAAACGTTCCTATAAGAGCTATTGGAGAAATTTCTTGATGTTTTCATCTTCAAAATGATTTTGTCCTCATTATCTTCACTTACCATGAAACTTCAAAGAAAGGATGAAATGTTTCACACACATATGGAGCTTATATACTTACTTCTAATTGAGAGTGCTTAAGCTAATGTAGCCCTTTGTTGAATTTTTGCCCTTGAAGGATTTATGTCATCATATTATTCCAAAGGTCAAGTAATCAAACCAAAAGGAGGTTTTATTCCCATCACCAACTTCACTGAAGCACTCCTTCCTAATTCCATCTCTTGTTCTAAATAGGAATTTCATAATTAATGATGCATTGAGAGGAAGCTTAAATTTCTAGAAGTTGTGCTCTTTAATGTAATACATATGCATCCACTTTATCCACAAAGCCTGCTTATCTTATAGCAATCTCCATAACCTTTTGGTTAACAATACATAATTAGTTGTTTTAACTAAAATAACATCCAATCCTCCTTGCTTCTTTGGTTAGTAGATGTTTAAACATTTGATTTATGCTCTTGTCTCGTTCTCCTTACAATTTGACCGTAAAAACCTCCTAAGTATTCTATTTGTGGATTTTATGATTGCCAACGAGAACATTAGATGTGAATCCCAATATAAATTTATGGAGTTAAGAAGTGATTTGATTAGTTAAGTTCTACTACCCTAAGATAAAGCTTTAGAGCTCCAACTATTAATCCTTTTCTGAATTCTCTTAAGAAGTAGTTTAAATTTATCATACATAGGCTTAATCGAGAAGACTGGAACACCAAGATAAGTGATAAGAAGTTAGACTAAATTAAAAACTATGAGGGATGAAAGCTAAGAATCCTAATTGGAGGCATTTGAAGAAATGTACAAGCCAGATCTTGCTTTGTTGACACATGAACCTAAAATATTGTAGAATAAATTTAGAGCATTGATGAGGGAGGATAATGAGTTTCCTTTTGCCTTGGATGAGAGAAATACATCACCTACAAACTCAATACTCTTAGTCTTTTTCATCTATAGTGAAATTTGAAAGATTCATTTCTTTCCATAACTCTTTTAAAAAATTTAGTGAATGCCTCCATCATTAAAGAAAATAGGTAAGGGGATAAGGGATCCCTTCACTTAATTCCCTGGACCTTTTAATTAAGTTTAAGGATTCACCATTTATCAAGATTTTGTATAAGACAGTTAAATGAAATCACTTAAGCTAAGTAATCAAGACCTTAGGGAAACCAATTGCTTTAAGAGCGTTGAGGACAAAGGATCATTCTATAGTGTCAAAGGTCTTTTGAAATCAAATTTAAGAGTATAATTCTTGTGGCTTCTCTTCATGTTATAATGTTTGAAAATTTCATGAGACAAGGTGATGTTATCACCTATTTGCCTATTAGGAATGTAAGCCCTTTTATGAAAGGTCTATGTGAGATTGAAGCAATATTTTCATCCTATCAACAATCAATTTAGATATTACCTTACTGATAGTGTTGTATCAAGAGATGGGGTGATAGTCCTTCATTGTCTTTTGCTCTTTTCCTTTGGGAATAAGACTGATGAAGGCTTTATTTAGTTACTTCAACATTCATTTTTCTTTAAAGAATTCAAGAATAACATTAACTACTATATCTTTCATCAAATACCAAGTTTTAAGGAGGAAATCCGTATTAAAACCATTTAGCCTAGGTACTTTGAGAGGACTTAATGAATTCTAGGCTCTTTCATTCTCCTAAGTAGTGACAGATTTTGAGAGAAGCTTAATTTCTTAAAGTGACGAATGATCCTAAATGATTTCCTTTATAAAAGCCATTGAAGAGTTGATATGTGAAGGGGGTCCTAAGCAGCAACAGAAGTAATTCTTAGCTTCCTTAGGAGATAACTCTACATGGTTAACAAGGAATATATACCTTCTAAGGAGACAATTCTATTGAATAATTTCCTTGAGACCACTGATATGATGAAAAAGGTTGAGTCTTTATCTCCATTCTTCATCCAAATGATTTTTGACCTTTGGTTCATACGAGAAAAGCCAAAATGTATAAATTACGTAAAGTTGTGTAAAGCTTACTTTTCAACTTTATGAAGGATTAGACATGAACAATTAATATAGAGCTCATACTGAGCTTTATTAAGAGTTGCCTTTATTATGCTGAGCAAATGGTGAGTATTACCAACATTGAACTTAAAGAGAGTTTTAGGTTCTTCCCTTGCACTACTTAGCTTCCTCAAGTAAATATATTGCTTAGTACCTCTTACACTAAGGCTAAGCCATCTAAAAACTACCTCATTTAAATTTGTCAAGTTTGTCATAAAATTAGTTGAAAGGTATTTTGCTTGGAGGTCTTACAATATCAAAATGCACAATCATTAGGGAGTGATTTCAGAAGCTTGGATTAAGGAATATAGCTTTGAAATAAGGTAAGGTTTGAAACCATTCCATATTGAATAGACTCCTATCTAATTTATTTCTCAAGATTTAGTTTTCCTTTCATTTGTTGCAGTAGGTGCAATAATTTCCTTTAAATGTTAGATCAATGACTTTTAAATTAAAAATGCAGTTCCTTATATCTTCACAGAAGGTCCTAATGAATTTGTTTCCATCTGCTTCATCTGGATGTATGATGGAATTGAATTCTTCTGTTAAGAGCCAAGGGGTATTCATTAACAGAGATAGCTCTAAGTTTTTTCTAGATGAAAGTCTTTTAGAAAGCATAATAAAAGCATATATATAATGGAGATGTGAATTGTAAGATTTTGATTTTTGCATCTAATCCTTGAATGGATCATTTGATTAGTTATTATGGAACCAAGAATTTCCATCTTGTCTTCATTAAAAAGAACCAAAATTCCACCATTTGGGTGATAATTGTGATTGTTATCTAATAGCTAGGCAAAAAGGAAAGGAAGTTGCAATTATCCCTCCTTACTTTGTATTTTAAAATGCCTATAAGTATAGGTTTATTTTGCACCATGAAGTCTCTAAGCATTAGCTTTTCGGAAGGGGTAGTTAATCCCCTTACATTTTAAGATTTAATAGTTACGTCTCTTTAATATAAGAAGAGTTACTCATTTTTCTATTAGATTTTCTTCTATTCACTGATTTGAATTCTTCATATGCTTCAGTTGTGACGGGATGTATAATTTCACATAAGTTATGTTATTTGGAGAATCATAATTCATCATTTCTATTCTTTTAACTTGCATATTGATTTGTATCTTTCAGGTTAAAGATTTGAACATCATCATTTTTTGCATTATAAGGAGCAGAATGAGACTCACCTGAATCATCTTCTTTATTGTAACCTACGAGTTCATCATAATTTCTAGCTTTAAATATTTTTCCAGTTGGTCTTTAGATCATTTTGGGACCCATTAATTTAGGCTTCCATGTGTGCATTACCTTCATCACACTTTTAATAAACTCTATATTATCATTTAGTCTTAGTATCTACATCTCTTCTGCAAAATCCTTCATTGCATCTACCACAGTGTAGATCCTTGCAAAACTGATACAGTTTATCTCAGCTGTTGGTTGATCAAGACACAATGGCTTCCCAACAAAGCTTGTTATATGACAAAGGCCATTCATGGTCCTGTACTCTAGAGGAATATCATAGATGCATGTCCATATTGGGATATGGGGCTACTTTATCTCTTTCAGACTAGTACTTGGATGCCAGCTTTGGAGTAAAAGAGGCATATTTTGGATATGATAAGGGCTCTCATCTAACAATCTCCTTACAAATTCTGTGTCTGAAAACTTAAAGAAGAAGACATCGACATTATTTATAAGAATTTCATACAAACTATAATGTTTCCAACTTGTATAGGCCTATGATTTTATAGTATGGTATGAGACTTTTAGAATTCCATTAGGTCACCCTGTTCTTTCAAGGTCTCAAGTGGAGGTGCCATTATAGGATGATCCTCAAGCTTGCTTGGATAAGAGTAATGTAGGTTGGATTTTGAGCATAAATCACCAACTAGTAGTGTCCATGTGTGCTTAGGTGGGGATGGATTTTTTAAGTGAGGAGGATGTTTTAGATGTTCAGGTTATGGGAATGACTCAAATGAAGCAAAGGAGGTTGATAATTAGCTTAGTATAATGGAATTTGGGGTGGGAAATGTAACACCCCACTCCCGCAGGACCCGAACTCGACATCATGGGTGATATCCGAATCCATACCCCGCTAGGGTGGCGTGCTAGCGCATTCAATCAGTTAAAACTCAGTACATAAATTTTTTTTGGATCAACAACAAATTTTTCAGAAATCGATATTCAGATCGGGCCCACTTTTATTCATAAACATTTTTAATCAACACAATA